>JAGFNQ010003177.1:0-462220 GCA_024364735.1 Boesenbergia rotunda | reverse complement strand
GATTCATCATAGATCTAACTATGTCCATCAAGGTTCGATTACGCCTCTCAGATACACCATTATGTTGTGGTGTATATGGCGGAGTCCATTGAGACAATATCCCATTGTCCCTAAGATAATCTTGAAACTCTTGACTTAAGTATTCACCACCCCGATCGGATCGAAGTATTTTAATACTTTTGCCAAGCTGTTTCTCTACTTCACTTCTGAACTCTTTGAATTTCTCAAAAGCTTCAGATTTGTGTTTCATTAAGAACACATACCCGAATCGTGAGTGATCATCGATAAAGGTAATGAAGTATCTATAGCCTCCTTGTGCAAGAGTTGACATTGGTCCATATACATCAGTATGTATTAGACCAAGCAATTCTCTCCACTGGTTTACCTTTTTCGGAAAAGGGTAATTTGGACATCTTGCCTTTTAAGCATGATTCGTACGTATCAAATGAATCGGGTTCAAGTGATTCCAGAATTCCACATCCGTGTAATTTGGTCATGTGTTTCTTACTTACATGGCCAAGACGACAATGCCACATATAGGAGTCTATTTGATTATCTATTCGAGCACGTTTGTTGCTAACTTTGATATTGAAAACGTCACCGGATAAATTTAACGTGTAGATACCATTGCATAAAGTTCCGGTCCCATAAAGAACATCATTTAAAGTTATGTAACAGCAATTGTTACTAAAAGTTAAATAATAACCCTTTTCATTCAAGAATGAAATAGATACAATGTTCTTTATTAACGAAGGAACAAAATAACAATTATCCAATTCTATGACAAGTCCAGTAGGGAGCTTTAGCAAATATGTTCCGATGGCAACATCAGCAATCTTTGCTCCATTTCCAACTCACAAATTCGCTTCTCCCTTGACGAGTCTTCTTCTATTCCTTAGCCCCTGTATGTCATTACATATATGTGAGCTACACCGAGTATCAAGTACCTAGGTGTCCGAGGAAATAGAGTGACATTCAATA
This sequence comes from Boesenbergia rotunda, assembly GCA_024364735.1. Lineage (NCBI taxonomy): Eukaryota > Viridiplantae > Streptophyta > Magnoliopsida > Zingiberales > Zingiberaceae > Boesenbergia > Boesenbergia rotunda. The sequence goes on along the minus strand of JAGFNQ010003177.1, from coordinate 461,239 downwards.
ACGAAGATACCTGAAGAGGATGGGGCATCGGATGCCTTCTTCTTCAGGGACTCAAGATAAACCTTGCAGTTTCTTCGCCAGTGGCCCTCCTTGCCGCAGTGATGGCAAGTGCCTTTTGGTGCCTTTTCAATCTTTTTGGCCTTTTTCTTCCTTCCCTTATTTTTTTCTTTGGGCTTCCTCTTAGAGCCTTTCTTTGAGAAACCAACTAACAGTACCGTCTTCTGATCCTGCTTTACAGAAGGCTCTACAGTCTTCAGCAGGTTAAGCAACTCAGGAATGGTAATCTCCAGTTTGTTCATCCGATAGTTCATCACAAACTGTGAGTAACTCTTGGGCAAACAATGCAGAAATAAGTCAATACTTAGTTCGTGATCCATTGCAAATCCGAGTGTGCCTAGTCGCTCAATGTACCCCAACATCTTCAACACAAACTGTGAAACAGAAGTGCCTTCCTTCATCTTAGAGGTGAAGAGGAGTCTGGAGACCTCAAACCTTTCGGATCTCGCTTGCTCGTCAAACAGCTCATGAAGATGGAAGACGATGGTATGAGCATCCATATGCTCATGCTGCTTTTGTAGCTCAGGTACCATAGCGGCCAGCATGATGCAACTCGCAAGTTCAGAATCGGCCACATGTTTCTGATAGGCCACTAACTAGTCTGGAGTTGCATCTTCAGGAGGATGGTTGGGAAGTTGTTCTTTAAGGACATAAGCAATCTTTCTGCCTTGAGGACTATCCTCAGGTTTCGAAGCCAGTCCATGAAGTTTGGCCCAGTCAGCTTATTGGTGTCCAAAATGGAACGCAAATTCAGAGAAGACATGATCAGGTGATTATCCTAGAAATACAAATTGAGGTTATGTGATGAGAATGATAAAGAATGCATCAATATACATTAATTAAATCCTATTTATTTTTCAAATTGAATAACCCCTTTTATCAATTCGGGAGATCGTAGGAACATCTCCAAATAGGTTGATATCCAACCATAGATAAGAACAACCATGGTAGAGTCCATCAAGTTATTCTTAGCTATGAAGGTAGGTAATTATACCGATTACATATTATACATATGTAACTATCACATTATGCTATCAACTAATTGAATGTTTGCATAAATCATTGGGTTGTTAACTCATTAACAAGTATGCAACAATATACATAGCACCCAACTGCACCTCTCTTTACATTGACCTTGGCTGTGGCACAACAAATCGATGCTCCAAGCTTAAGACTGACCCATTAATCAAGAAATAGTTTTAATATGGTTGGAGCTCATTCAACCGTTTAGTCAGGCTTGGATGTGTCCTACAACCAAAACTAAGGATTGACCTCTGACTGCAACTATATTAATCATAAACTAATTCCATGGTTTGAACATGTTGAGATTCAAGCCGGGCATGGATGTGTCCATCAACCCAAACGAGAAACAAAACTCCGGTTCTAACCATATTAATGAAAGGTGTTGGCCTTAATATTTTGTAAGGGGTTTTGGGTCTCATCGTTTTCTTTTATGCACATTCATGACATATAATTATGTCATGTTCTAACGATTTCCTTAATAAAGTATGTATGTGACTTAATTTATCAAGTCTCATTAATTGAATTTGGAACCGGATTTCCTAATTCTAATTTCATACTTTATTCAAGGAATTGTTTTGGGAAACAATTTCCTGAATTATCATAATCAATTTCGGAAATAATATGTTTAAGACTTTGATTTCTCTAAATCAAATCTTATTAAATTAAGAGACAGATTACCTTAATTCAACCACATATTATTTTCTGTAAAATCTTATTTAATGAAATATACTCTATAGGAAACAATTTTCCTAATTATTTTTAGAGGCAATAATATGTAAGAGCATCACCTCATAAATCAAATAAGAAAATTATCGTTTGAGAATCACCTCAAAAATTTCCAAGATTTGATCACATATTTTATTTATGGAAAATTAATATCAATAACTTAATTTGGACGGCTCCCCGAAGCTCAATCCAAATTAAACATTTGACAGCTTAAATTCAATTTAGGAAATTTAATTATAACAACTAACTTTAAATTGGACGGCTCCCCGAGGCTCAATCCAAAATAAAGAATTCTGTAAATAATTTAATCCAATTATAAATTTAAATGTCAATTAATATTCCCATAATTTGTCTAGTCTTTCTTGAAAGAAAGTGCCCAAAATTGCGAGCTTTCCATAAATGGAAAGTTTCCAAAAATAAAAGGTTTTCAGAATAATTGTAAATTTCTGGTACAAAGAAAACTTATGTTTTTCCAAAATTGAAAATTTTCCAAAATTGGAAAGTTTTTAAAAATGGAAAGTTTTCACAATTATCATAAAATTTCAGAAACAGAGATATTTCAAAAGTTTGCGAAATTTCATGAGGATTTCCAAACTTTGAAATTCCTAAATAAAAAATTTTCCATAATTGGATAGTTTCCATAATTGAAAATTTTTCAAAATTGAGATCATGATAAAGCTTTCCGCAAAATAATTATATGATTATGTCGAACACAAACCTCGGCTCTGATACCACTGTTGGGACTGGGTGCATGTTGACATGAATGTAGGTTCGTAATTTTAAAAATTAATTACGTGCAACGGAAGATTTAGCATAAATAATTTCTCAAATTATTTAACCACACATCTAAGCATGCAATTTTATCATGTGTAGACATGATCATATATTTAAAATTTTACAGAAACATAAACTAATTTACGTATTATCTCACGTAACTCGAAGGAAGGGACGAGATCCAACCGTAAGCGTCCGTTGGAAGCTCCGCCTCTATTCGCGTCCACGCCGAGTATCTTCGGGATGACTTCGCAAAGCCACGAGTTTCGTGTTCTCGAGAACTACTAGATTCTCCGAGAACGCGACGAGAAAAAACAAGAGAGAAGTCGGAAGACTAACCACAAAAGGATGGCCGGAATCAAAATTCCGGCGAAGGAAAAGAAGAGGCTTGCGGCAAAAAGATCCTTGCGGCAAAAAGATCCTTGCGGCAAACTCTAATTCCGGCAGCACCTTCTTCCGGCCAAGAGATGGCCGGAGCTTCCTTCTCCGGCAGCAGGTGGTGGTCGACAGGGAAAGGGCAGGGGCGGCCGGTTGGTGCTCTTTCTTGGGGCTGGTTGGCGCACGGCAAGAAGGGGAGAAGAGAAGGAAAGAAAGAGAGGGAGAGAGGCTATGCCTTCATCTCTACAATTATCACCCAAGCCTTGCCTTGGGTCCTTTATATAGTGGCCTCTCAATCATCAAGCCTCTCAAATATGGAATAACTTATTCCATCATGCCAAGTTTGATTTTATATCATGGTTAAAATCATATTTTAATTCATGATAAAAAATCAATCAAGTCTCTTCTCTCCTATGGAATAAATTTCCTTATCATGGTAAATCAATCCATGATTGATTTTATAAAATAAACCAATCCATGGTTCATTTTAATTTCCATGAAAAATAAACCAAACCTTGGTTTATTATATAAAAATTTATATCATCCATAATTTTATAAAACAAACCACACTTGGTTTATTTTATAAATTGAACCAAAAACTTGGTTCTCTCCCTTTGTTGTGGTCGGCCAAGCAAAGAGGATGGAGGCCCTCTTTGGCCGGCCCATGCAAGCCAAGCCCCAATGAATTAAACTTATTTAATTCATCTATTATGTCTTCAAAAGACTTAGCCATTTTACGATTCCGATGCGTCTCTGAAAAATTCAGATTCGACTTATCGTTTTGCTCAACCAAACTTAATCTCTCTTGATTAGAAAATCCAATTTTCAACTCATTTTAAAACCCTCGGATTACTCGTAGTGCGTGTGACTAAATAGGCTTTCGATTTATGTTGGTCGTCTATAATTAATCAATTATAGAACGATCATGAGTGACACCTAGTAGTACATCATGATCCCTAATTAATCGAAAGATCAACGATTGACCTCAGAAACAATTCTGAAACCCTTCAGCAGCTATATTGAATCGTGCCCCATTCCCTTCACCATCTTATACCCACTTGGTTCAGGACATGGTATATGTGTGTCAGTCCCCACTAGGCTGACTACGTCACACCTAGCCCAAGTAACGTTTTCTCATCCTACGGATTCTAATTACTCTTATGTATTTAAGAGATTCATACTCTGAACATGTCATACTCTGGCAGAGGCTTCGAGTAACAATCCGACGATAGGCCTCGGGTATACATCTCCTCGCAAGGAGTGGTGAATCCTTTGTAGGCTGTTCAAACATCTTCGGGCACTTTGGCTTATACCCAATCATCCTGGGTCCACACCTCCTTGGAGATGCTTGCTTAAGATGTCAAAGTATAAGTATACATGACCAAGATGACTTGAACACCGCAAGTCAAAGGAACATCGCACTTAAGCTGCAGTAAGAACTTCACTGACATATCTATATGTAGACTACCATATGAAGTTTTACAGCCAGTCACTCCAATGAACTAGTTCCCTTAACTAGCATTCATGTTTATCTCCGGACATCTCAATGTCACCAGCCAGTGAGAATCTGCTGATTAGAGAATAACCCATGCTAGTCTCAACAGAATTGATGGTGTCCGTATTTATCAATTCATCGACTAGGGACAATTTCAATACTTCACAATTGCACATGTAGAGATAATCACTAGTTGTGAATTCATCACAAATTCTCTCATGCTGTGAATTGTATTGGGACATTCAGTAAATGAGTTTAAGATCTCAATCAAATACACAAACATGTATACTCAAATAGTGAATATTCATTTATTAAAATAAATGATTACAATCATAAGGCGATTGCCTTAGGACACTTCTCTCATATCATTAACAAATCACTCATCACTCGGACCCTCTCGACCTGATTGACTCTTCAACAGCAGTATCGATCTGTTGCCTTCACGCCCTCTTCATCTTCGGCTCCCATCCCTCAGATGCGTACGCAAGCCCCCGGCTTGCCTCCCTGCCATCCTTCACGCATGCCTCGAAGTCCGCGTCCCTTGGCTCATCGTCTCTGCTTCAGCAGCCTCGATCCATCGCCTTCAAGCCTTCTTCGACTTTGGCCCTCATCCCTCAGATACGCACACAAGCCTGCGGCTTGCCTCCATGCTACCCTTCACGTACGCCTCGAAGTCCGCTTCCCTCGGCTTCATCGTTCATGCTTTGTCCATGGTCCCTTGGATACCCACACAAGCCTCCAGCTTACCTCCTGCCACCCTTCACCTAAAGACATCAACCAAGTCTATGTGTACCTGCAAACCTGCACACTCACATACACATATTAGTCCAACAACAAACCCTAACTTAATCATATTGACCACACGCATCAAAATCATGATCCTCCATATCATACTTAGGCCGATTGCCCCAATAGTACGCATCCGAGGGGAGAGAGCCGAAGGAAGAGGACTCCAAGGGTAAGCCGGGGAAGTAGACTTCAAGGGCATACGTGAAGAATGGCATGGAGGCAAGTCGTGGGCTTGTGTGCGCATCCGAGGCACGAAAGCCAATGAAGAAAATTTCAAGGGGCATGCTAAGGGTGTGGACTTTAAGGCATACGTGAAGGGTGGTCGTCGGAGTGAGTGTGAGTGGAAATGTAAACTGGGCAGTCGACTGCAGCATGGGCATTCGACTGCCAGAACTCACAGAAAGATCAGTCGACTGGTCCGGGACCAGTCGACTAATCAATTCAAAAAAATAGTCGTTGGGCTAGCCGTTGGCTAGCGACTGGCTGGGGACCAGTCGACTACCCGACTGGCGTCGGGACGGGACTGTTTTAAGAATAGTCCTCTCCTCTATTTAAGGGGAGACTTTGAGCAGAATAGGGTTGTGGTTCTTAAGTGTATGATCCTATTCCAGGTGCTCAAAATCTCATTCTCTTCCTTCTACTTTAATTTTCATCTTGTACAAGAGGAAGGGAAGATCTTGTGAAGGTTTCTCCACCTTGAAGGAGAAGTTCATAGTGGAGCTTGTACGTGTGGTGTGGATCCTTGGTTTAGTCACCTCTTGGAGGTGGATACCAAGTAAATTAAGGAGTTAGCATTGGTTTTCATTGTTTATTTTATCTTTTGATTTTATTCTTGTGCTTTAGCTAACATCTTTATAGACAAAATTGAAAAGAAGCTAGCTAGAACGCCAAGGTCCTAATAGTTTTCTCTAGATCCTTGGATATGTAGTAAGAGTCCACCATTGAGCTCCAATTTGATGTTCTTGGAAATGCATTGATGGCTCTCATCTAAATGTCTCGGTTGGATAATTGCTCTCCTACACTTGTTAGTCCATTGAGTATTTCCTTAAATCTAGCATGTAAATTTGATACCTTTTCTCCTTTATCAAGTTTGATATTGTTGAGTTGGGATCGGAGAAGGTCTGTTTTTGTCATTTTCGCCTCCGAAGTGCCTTCATGAAGCTCTACTAGCTTTTCCCATAAATCCTTGGCACTTGAGTAACTCTCAATCCTTGTTACTTCTTGTTGAGGGAGTACACTTAGTAGATGGTGCAAAGTTTTGAAATTTGCTAAATGGTCATCTCTTTGCTTCTTGCTCCATCTTATTTCATCAAGTAGCTTGTTCTCTTGATCCCTAGGCACTTCAAACCCGTTTTTTATTGTTAGCATTATGTCAAAATCAATATTCAAGAATACCTCCATTCTCTTTTTCCACCTTGAGAATTCTCCCTCTAATTTTGGTGGTTGGATGTGTGAGCCGACCATTTCAAAAATTTGTTCTTCTCCGCGGTTAGTCCGTTGAAGGCATCCTTGCGCTCTAATACTACTTGTTGTGATCGATGGCCCGGTTAGAGGGGGTGAATAGCTCGATCTCCCCAATTCAAAATTCTCCCTACAATGTCGGCACGAGTGGAATCTTAACAATTAAAATAACAATGCTAACATAATACCGTTTTATGTGGTTCGGAGATTTCTTGCTCCTACTCCACGGCGTGTCCTTGAGGTGGATGATCCCTTGATCCTTCGGTGGATCATGCCCTGGCAATCTTCGGCTAAGTCTTTCTCCTTCTCAGTGGAGAACAACCTCTCACAATCTTTCTGTTGGTGCAGGCAACACCTAAGTCAAACCTGTGTTTTGATAATGGAAAAGGGTTCAAGAGTTAAGATGTTTTATGTTCTAATATGTTTACTAAGTGTGCAGGAAGAAGCCCTAGGCACACTAGGTAAGAAGTCCTGGCAAGGGGCTGGGCAAAGAAGTCCTGGTCAAGGACTGGGCAAGAAAACCTGACCGGAAGTCGAGCAAAGAAGTCTTGGTCGAGGACTGGGCACGAAGTCCTGGCAAGGGGCTGGGCACCGAAGACCTGACCGGAAGTTGGGCACGAAGTCCTAGTCAGGTGGATCGGGCAAAAGTCCAACCGGAGGAGCCGGTTGGCAAAAGGTAAACTCTCCTGAGAGGAGTAGGTGAGGACGCGTTCCCCGTCGAGGGAACAGTAGACATCGGTTCAACCTAGGGTTCCATTTGGGAGACCCGAAGTCAGAACCAAGACAACTATGGCAGTAATTACTGCTTACTATGTTTTTGGGACTAACCTTAGTTATAGGGTCGAAGGACTGATCGTCGCAAGTGAAGGTTCTTCACTGGGCCCAGGCACCCGAATGGAATCAGGCGCCCGAGTGGGCTCAGGCGACCGTAAGGATACGGGCACCCAAGGGTGAAGGTAAAAACCAAGAACCAGCTGCGAAGCCACTAAACCAAGGCGGATCAGGCACCCGTGAGCTCACGGGCGCCCCCATCAGCTCAGGCGCCCAAGAGGGGAGGATAAGCGCTGACCGAGCCCGTGGATAAGGATTCCCGGATCGAAGGGCACGTGTCAGGCGCCCCCAACCCATCAGGCGCCTGATAGAGTACTATTAAAGGGGCTCGACCTAAAGGCTTCAACAACACAGTTTTCTAACGCTCCAAAGATTTTCGTTCAAGCGCTATGCCCCGGCAAACTCTGACTTCATGATTCCAGCGCCGACGATGTCCCTCTGCTCCGAAATACAATCCACATCGGACGTCGGTAACGAAAAGTGTAACTAGTTTCATTTACTGCAATATTTCTGTACTCAATCTATAAACCTGTTTTGCGCGATTATAGTATTGCCCAAAGTAAACGGTCAAGGACCGTGGGCCTTGGAGTAGGAGCCGACCGCGACTCCGAACCAAGTAAAAATCTTGTGTTCCCGTGTGCATTTAATTATTTCCGCTGCGTTTTCGCTCTTTATGCTATCCGAAAATTTTAACGATATTCACCCCTCCCCCTCTATCGTTTTCCTCGATCCAACAAGTGGTATCAGAGCGGGTGGCTCAAATTTGGTGCAACCACCAATTTGAGAGTTTTTCGGATTTTACGAAGTTTTTTTTACTTTCGAATTTTTCTCGTTAATCGAGGTTGGTGCAACACCACTCGATCGTTTCTTTTTAATCATCTTATTCCCGTACTACTAATCCAAGACCAAGTCTTGGGATAAGATTTTTTTGTTTTTGTCATTTCAGAAATCCTAATGGCCACGCAAGAGGGTTTCAGCACAGCCAGACCACCACTCTTCAGTGGAGAAGACTTCTCCTATTGGAAGAGTCGGATGGAGGTCCACCTAAAAACTCAGGTGGACATGTGGATCATAATCCAATCTGGTTAGGAAATCCCGAAGAATGCTGAAGAAGTGGCACAACCTTACACAGAATGGGATGCCTCGCTGAAAAAGAAGATCGAGGCTGATGCAAAGGCGACCCAGACACTCTAATGCGGACTAACCAAAGAAGAGCTGAACCGGGTGGGATCCTTCAACAGTGCGAAGGAACTCTGGAGTAAGTTGATTGAATTACACGAAGGTACCTCCGACACCCGAATCAGCAAAAGGGACCTTCTGTTGAACAAATTGTACACCATCAAAATGAACGAAGGCGAGTCTGCAGCCCAGCTCCACGCCAGGATCCAGGAGCTGATGAACGGTCTACATACAATCGGTCACAAGGTAGAACACCGTGACCTTATCAGGTATACCCTAAACGCCTTCCTGAGAAATACTTTGTGGGCATCTATGGTAGATGCTTACAAAGTTTCTAGGGACCTTTCTAAAATTAAATTAGATGAACTATTTTTTGAACTTGAATTACATGAGCAGATTAACTGCATCTTAGCCGAGAAAGGTATTGCCTTTTTTGCAGGAAAAACAGGAAAGGTGGCCAAGAAGAAGCCTCAACCTGCACCCGAGTCTGACTCAGACTCAGACTCAGAAGACAGCGAAGGGGATCGACCCAAGCTGGTTCGGCTAGCCCGGTACTACTACAAGGAGCTGAAGCATCAGACCAACAAAAGAAAAGCCAGCCGAAAGAAGAAAGATCCAGCTGAACCATCAACGACTAAGACCAAATCAAACGTAACCTGCTACGAATGCAACAAGAAGGGACACTACAAATCAAAGTGCCCCAATATGAAAGAAGCCAAGAAGACAAGAAGGAAGAAGGCCCTTCAAGCAACGTGGGACGAGTCTTCCTCCGAAGAAGAAGATGAGGCCCCACAATCGAACCTGCTCGCCTTGAGTGCTTCGGAAGAAATCGACACCGGATCAGAATCGGAGCCGGACGACGGAAAGCTCACAATTTCGGAGGACGGCAAAATCACTGTAAGTGGTTACTCTAAAGTTGAATTAGCAGAATAAATTGCTTATCTATCTAGTAACTTGGCGAAAGCCAAAATTTGAGTCGAGTCCCTCCGAAAGGAAGTAAAACTCCTGAAAGAGGGAGCTGACTCTAGATCTTTGACTGAGAAGGTTCAAGAAGGAACCTCTACTCATGTTGAAAAGCTTGAGAAAGAGAACTCCTCCTTGAAAACTCAAGTCAAGGACCTTAGAGCGGCTCTAGAACGATTCACTTCATGATCCAAGGGTCTTGACATGATCCTTGGAAAACAGAAGTCCGTTCTAAATCGATCCGGGTTAGGGTATCGAACCAAGGCTAGACAAAGGTCATACTATGCTGTAGTGAATCGATCTAGACCCAAAGTTCAGGCATGGGTACCCAAACTTTACCTGAACAACCAAGCTGGACCAAACCAGTATTGGATCCCCAAGGACAAGATTCATATCTTGCCTAATCATTATCGTGGCTTTAGTCCAGGGGGAGCCAACTTAAAAACCATTTTTATAGTTAAATAAACTCTTTTTCTTATTGTAAAATTGCATGCTTGCTTGTTTATTTACTTTATACAATTTACCATGCTTAGACCTAGGATTGGTTAGATTAAGGACTAAAATGATTAACTAAAATTTGAACAACCTAGTATTGGGTGGAGGTGAGATGATAGTACGTTAGGGAAGCCATTTTGGCGGAACTAGCCGAAGATACCGATCCAAGACCCAAACTAGTTAGACCAAAATCTTTCAAGGAGTAACTTGAAAATGGATTTTCAATAAAAGGCATTGTCAAGGAAAGGGTTGATGATCCAATAAGGCTACGACTAAAGAAGGCCTAGTGCCTCGCCAAGACCTGGAAGCCGATTATTGAAAACCAAATTCACTTTACTATTGTCAGATTTGAATCTAACACAGATTTCAATTAATCCTAGATTCAACCATGTTTTTTCAAATTTAAAGCATAATCAATTGTTTTTAAAATTAATTTAACTTTTCAAAATTAATCATGGTTTTACAAAATAAATTTCTTACTTCTATTAAAACCTGTCTCACAAAACCCATAAGGTTAACATGATTGATAACTCTAGATTAGGTGAGACAGACTAGGTTGTGAAAATTAATTTAGGCTATCCTTATTCTAATTGGATCCAAATCAACAAACTCTTTATGTATAGGAACATAAAGATTTGGACTAATGGATGTTGGATAGCGGGTGCTCCAGACACATGACTGGGGACAAATTGAAATTCACCAAACTCAAGTTCAAGAACCTAGGCTCAGTAGCATTTGGCAACAATGCTACACTCAAAGTCATTGGGTCATGTAACATTGAACTCAAATCTGATTTTGTAATTAAAAAGGTACTTTTGGTTGAAAACTTTAAATTTAATTTTCTTAGTATAAGTCAATTATGTGATACTGGTTATGTAGTTACCTTCACCAACTCTGACTGCCTGATTAGAAATTGGCAGGACTCAGAAGTCATGCTTAAGGGCACTAGGAAAAATAACATTTACACTATAAACTTACCCGTGGAACCTAAATGCTTCTTAACTCAGTTAGAAGAATCAAACCTCTGGCATAGGAGATTAGGTCACACTAATCTAAGATTAATTTCAAAAATCACCCAACTTGGTTTAATTAAAGGAATACCAAAAATTAACAACCATGAAAACATAATATGTGAATCATGCAACCAAGGTAAACAAATCAGGTCTAATCACAAACAAATTCAATCAGATCTAACTCAAACTACACTTGAGCTCCCGCACCTTGACCTATTTGATTCACATGGAGCCAAGTCACTAAGCGGGTATATCCATGAATTTTGTAGAATAAATGGGTATATCCATGAATTCTCATGTCCCAGAACCCCCCAGCAAAATGGAATAGTCGAACGGAAAAATAGAACCCTACAGGAAGTCGCTAGGACTATGCTCAATGAATTGAATCTAGCTAACCAATTTTGGGCAGAAGCAATTAGTATGGCTTGCTATATCCAAAATATGGTCCTAGTTAACAAATGACATAATAAAACTCCCTATGAATTATACTACCATAGACTTCCAAACCTACATTACCTAAAGGTCTTTGGGTGCAAAGTCCATATCCTAAACACCAAGGACTACCTAGGTAAATTCCAGTCTAAGTCAACCCCAGGGGTCTTCTTAGGATATTCAACAACAAGTAGGGCCTATAGGGTTTACAATAAACAAACTAACAAAAATGAAGAAACAATAAATTTAATATATGATGAGGAAACTAATCCAAAATCTAATAATCCAGATTTAAACCCATCAAATATTGATCATGAAGATAATGAACAAATTACTGAACCACTGGTTGAACCTCTAAATGAACTAACTATCGAATCAACTACTGAGTTAACTGAACCAACAATTGAACCAACCCAAGTAGTTGAACCAAATACTGAACCGAACCGTCCAGCCGGACCTGAGGCTGAACCAAGCAATAGAAGAACTAAGAAACCCAGACTCAATCATCCAACTGATCAAATTGTGGGTGATCCAACCTTAGGAGTCAGAACTAGGTCTTCCTATAGAAATCTTAGTCAGATTGCACTAATTTTGAAAATCAAACCTAAGACTATAGAGGAAGTCTTACCTAATCCTGATTGGATCATAGCAATACAAGAGGAGTTAGCCCAATTTAAAAGGAACCAAGTCTGGGAACTAGTACCTAAACCTGAGGGCAAATCCATCATTGGCACTAAGTGGGTATTTAGAAATAAGCTAAATGACCAAGGGGAAATAGTTAGAAATAAAGCCCGCTTATTAGCTAAAGGGTTCAGTCAAGTCGAAGGTTTAGACTATGATGAAACCTATGCCCCAGTAGCCAGACTTGAGTCTATTAGAATGTTGCTATCCTTTGCAGCCCATAAAGGATTTAAACTCTACCAAATGGATGTAAAGTCAGCTTTTCTAAATGGATTTATAGAGAAGAAGTCTATGTAGGACAACCCCCCAGTTTTGAGGACTTAGAAAAGCCTGACCATGTTTACAGACTCAATAAGGCACTGTATGGACTAAAACAAGCACCTAGGGCATAGTATGAACGCCTATCCACCTACCTCATTTCTAAGGAATTTAACCAAGGTCAAATTGACTCAACTCTTTTTGTTAAGACCTTAGAAAAAGACATCTTTATTGCCCAAATCTATATTGACGATATAATTTTTGGATCCACCAACTCAAATTTCTTAAAAAAATTTGTAAAAATAATGGAAAACGAATTCGAAATGAGCTTAGTTGGTGAGCTCAACTTCTTTTTAGGATTACAAATTAAGCAAACTAGGGATGGAAATTATGTCCAATCCAAATATGCTAAGGAGTTAATAAAGAAATTTAAAATGGATAACTCTAAAAGCATAAGTACCCCTATGGCCACAAATGTAAAAATAGATAGTGACCCTGATGGTAAACCGGTAGACCTTAAACTATATAGAAGTATGATTGGTAGTCTACTTTACCTTACAGCCAGCAGACCTGATATCCTTTTTGCTGTAGGAATGTGTGCTAGATACCAAACCTGTGCTAAGGAAACGCACTTAACAGCCCTAAAAAGAATACTTAGGTACATCAAGGGCACCCTAAATGTAGGGATTTGGTATCCTAGAACCTCAACTTTTGACCTGTCAGGATACTCGGACTCTGACTATGCTGGTTGCAAACTAGATAGAAAGTGTACAAGTGGAAGCTGCCAACTTTTAGGAAACAGTCTAGTGAGTTGGTGCAGCAGAAAGCAACACTGCGTAGCTCTATCCACAACCAAAGCTGAGTATATTGCTTTAGGAGAGTGTGTAGCACAACTCTTATGGATGATGCACACTCTTAAGGACTTCCAGCTTGACTACACCCAAACCCAAGTCTACATTAATAATATAAGTTCAATTAGTCTAACTAAGAACCCAATCCAACACTCTAGAACTAAACACATAGAAGTTAAACTCCACTTCGTGAGAGATCATGTAGCCAGGGGTGAGATAGTCCTTAAGCATGTAGACTCAAAATCTAACTTAGCTGATATATTCACCAAACCCCTACCTGAGTCTAAGTTTAGCTCACTAAGAAGGCAGTTAGGATTATGCTTGGTAGAATAGGACTGCTCTAATTATGTTTCTTTTCAAAAATTTTTTATTTCTTATTCAATTTGCAAAATCATTTTTCTTTATTCATTTAAAATGATTTCCCGACTTAGTTTTTTCAGACTTACCCCCTTCAAAACTAGGGCTTTTTCGTAAATGGACTTAGCCTAGGCCTTAACCCTAGAACTGCATGCACCTATAGATCTAGAAGCCAGCATCTCACATGCACCTTAGGGTACTTTTGATTGATAACCTAGACTGAGTTGAGATGCTTAGGTTTATGCCTTGATTCAAGATGCTTTAAGTCAGTGCATCTGCAGTAATTGGGGCAATAAATACCAATTAAACAGTAATCAGGTTAAGTGTCAAGCTTAGAAAATCTAACTTGATCAAATCACTTAACTTGACTAACCCTAGCGAAAGCTACTGTTTATTATAACGCCCGACCTTATATCTACCCTAAAGGCGGGGTTACGGGTCCATACACTCATATCATACAATCATGTTAAGCATGTATATCCAAACAAAACAGTTACATACAAGAAATGTAGTAGGCATGCCTATTGAAGACTAATTTACCAAGCATGGTTTTTCATTTCTTTTATATCTACATGCATTTACAACCTAATAGGGAGATCATGTATCACACTAAAGCATGGAATAAACATGGTTTGAACAAGATACAACATAGGAATATAGCAAGAGTTATCTAGTCTTAGATACATGCAAAGGAAGCATTCATAAGAAACAGAAAATAGCAATTATCTAACATTTTACTTAGCATGCATACTACAAAGTTTAGACATTAATGATAGTGTTATCTAGCATGACATGGGTTCCATATCCCTAACTTAATCACAGTAGAGTAGTCATGATCACACATTCAGAGTATAGCAATACAATTTCAATCTTTCATAGGAAGCAGTTAGATTCTAGACAAACTAAGGTAGATAGAATCTTTCATCCTTTCCCGAGCCATCACCACACACATCCTCCAACCTTCCCTCTGCCTCTTCCTTTAGTTCGAGTATTTCTTACCGCTATCTGCAGCATAAGAAAAATAACAGGAACTAGTAAGCAAAACATGCTTAGTAAGAATCCGGGCCTACTCGCAAAATCCATATCAATACATCATATCATGTACACAATTATCAGATAAAATTATCAGCATCATAAGCATCTCATCAAAGCATCATAAACATCACATCAATTTATCTCTAAGTACTTTACGGAACAAGATCACATGATGAGAAATGTTTTTCAAAAAGGTTCCATAATGGTAAGTACTTCAAAATATCATATCATCATCCAGGGCCCAGTTGTCGTACCACATCATGCGCGTTCCCTAATAAATTGGGGTAGCGAGCCACCAATCTAATTAGAGCAGGACCCTTCCGTCCTACCAATGCCATGACCTTAACATGCTCATTGGATTTGTTTAACGACCCCCTTCCGAGTCGGGTAGACAACTTTCCAAAGTAAAGTAATTTATCATGCAATTACTCATATATGTATATGCCTAAAGGTACTCTTAATCACTTCTCAAAGGGACACACCACACATTCGGGTGCTCTTGATCCCCTAGGGACACACCACGCATTCGGGTGCTCTTGATCCCAGTTTCAATAGAGTATCCTTTTTAAGCATATTATCAACCACATCATGTTCATATCATAAGAGTGCCCCATGGGCTATAAGGCATGCTTTTATACCTAACAAGATAGGTCACATAAATTATACACACATCACATATGTAGTAGCATGCTTCATGTTAACAATTGACCATGGTTTATACTTCAAAGTGAGGTTAGATTCCACTAACCCTAACTTACAAGGGTGGCCGAATGGTGTAACATGGCTAGGCTAGGTTTTTGACATCCAACCTTCACACAAACATTCACACAAACATGTTATCTACACCACTAATCATGGGAACATAATAGGATATCAAGCAACACAAAAACTCTAGCCATTCTTCTCTTGGCCGAAACCTTGTAGGGTACCAACCCTAGTTTTTGTCCTTCCAAAAATTTGGAAATATCGCATATGAGTATAAAGTCCCTAGGGGTACTAGCATATATCAAAGCTTGATCAAAAACCCCCTTCTTGGACCTCCAAGCATAGGTGGCCGAAACCCATTAAAGGACAAAACCCTAGGTTTTGTTCTTGACACCATGAAGAAAATCCATCTACATGTATATCCTAAATCTTAAGGTCTTCCCATGCATCAAAGTTGGATCAAAAACCTTCTCTTGGACCCCTTACAAGAGTTGGCCGAAACTCCCACTAGGGAAGTTCTTGTAAATTTTCAAAAGGATGAACAAACATACATTCAATAACCATTATGCCACAGGCGAGAGGATACTTACATCCTAGCGCTGGAAATTTCTTTAAACCGTAGGGTACCCTACACTTGGAGGGTATGTGAAGATCCTCTTTTCTTCCAACTTTTCTCTAAGAGTTCCTTGGTCTTGGTAGAGGCAAAGACACTTGGCTTTCCTCCTTGTAGTTGCCCTAGGGTTAGAACCCTTGGATGAGGGTTTTCGAAAATGGAAGAAGAGAAGAAGGGGATGGTGGTTTCGGTGGGGGAAGGAAGAAGAAGAAGAGAAGAAAAGGAAGTTACTTCCAACTTCCCTTATTTATACTTCTCTCATGAAAAGACATGTCTCTTCACTCTTACCCACTTAACAAGCATGTTCCTTACTCCTTCTACATGAATTATTGCTTGGTTCATTGGTTATGACATGGTGAGTGCAACTAGGAGGTCCAAGGTTCAATCCTTGCTTCCTCCACTTTGCACTTTCTTTTTAGCACCATTCATTTCCAAGCCCAATAAACCAAGCCCATCATGAAATTTCATAATATGAATAATATTTTATGAATTCAGAATATTTCATAATATTCCAAAAATATTATTTCATAATATTTTTAATATTCAATATTCATGAATATAATATTTCATGATAATAATATTTCATGAATATAATATTTCATGCATTCATAACATTTCATGACATGTGATTGCATGAAATTCATATCATTTTATTATAACCATTTTCATACATTGTCATGATTTTACATTGACAAATTTGGGGTGTTACATTTATAACAGTTAGTAAGTAGCTAACTGGGTTAGACAGGACCCGAAAGAGGAAATTCAAATTGATTTGGTCCAGTATAAACTTAGAATTGGTTTAGTACATCACCTTACTTTGATTACTTATTTTTCTAGCTATATTTTTTTTGATATATGACAAAGGGGGAGAGAGTGGAAAGGAGAGAAAAGGAGGTTTTAAAATTAAAATTTAAAATTTTCAAATTTCAAAAACTTTTATCTCCTTTTTTAAAAAGTAAATTTCTGTAAGTACTTAGTTCTTTTTGAAAATCAATTGTTTTTTGTTTTCAAAAATATTCTAAGTACTTACTCAAAAAAATTGTCTGGAAAATTTTTCTAAGTACTTACTTAAAAAAAAATTTCTGGAAAATTTTTCTAAGTATTAAAACTGCTTGAAAATTTTCTAAGTATTAAAACTTCAAAATCAGTTTAGAAAATTTTCTAAAGTGCAAAAACAAATTGTTGAAAATTACCTTAAGTACTTAACTCAAAATTACTGTTGAAAATTATTTTTAAGTACTTAACTCAAAAGTGTTTTCGAAATTATTTTTAAGTACTTACTCTGAAATTTTTTTGGTAGAAAATTTTCTAAGTGTGTTGAAAATTTTCTATGTGCTAAATGTGTTGAAAATTTTCTAAGTGTTAAATATGTTGAAAAATTTTCTAAGTGCCAAAAATGTTTCTAACATAAAAATCCTGTTTTAAAAAATTTTCTAAGTATTGAAAACCTAAAAAAACTTTTCAACAAAGACTTAGAAACTGTTTCAAAAACCCCATGAATTTTTAAAAAACTCAGGGGGAGATTTATTCACGGGGGAGGAAATTAAAACTGGTTCCTTACCTATTTTTCTGTTGTTTAACTTAACATTTTGAACCGGGTTGCCATAAATCAAAAAGGGGGAGATTGTTGGTGTAGGCAGCACCTAAGTCAAACCTGGGTTTTGATAATGGCAAAGGGTTCAAGAGTTAAGATGTTATTGTGTTCTAATCTGTTTACTAAGTGTGCAGGAAGAAGCCCTAGGCACACTAGGCAAGAAGTCCTAGCAAAGGGCTCGGCAAAGAAGTCTTGGTCAAGGACTGGGCAAGAAGACCTGACCGGAAGTCGGGCAAAGAATTCCAGGTCGAGGACTGGCCACGAAGTCCTGGCAAGGGGCTGGGCACCGAAGACCTGACCCGAAGTTGGGCACGAAGACCTGGTCAGGTGGATCGGGCAAAAGTCCAACCGGAGGAGCCGATTGGCAAAAGGTAAACTCTCCTGAGAAGAGTAGGTGAGGACGCGTTCCCCGCCGAGGGACAGTAGGTATCGGTTCAACCTAGGGTTCCATTTGGGAGACCCGATGTTAGAACCAAGACAGCTACGGCTGTAATTACTGCTTACTATGTTTTTGGGACTAACCTTAGTTGCAGGGTCGAAGGATTGATCGTCGCAAGTGAAGGTTCTTCACTGGGCCTAGGTGCCTGAATGGAATCAGGCGCCCGAGTGGGGTCAGGCGCCCGAAAGGATACGGGCGCCTAAGGGTGAAGGCAAAAACCAAAAACCAGCTGTGAAGCCACTAAACCAAGGCGGATCAGGCGCCCGTGAGCTCACGGGCGCCCCCATCAACTCAGGGGCCCAAGAGGGGAGGATAAGCGATGACCGAGCCCGTGGATAAGGATTCCCGGATCGAAGGGCATGTGTCAGGCGCCCCCAACCCATCAGGCGCCCGATAGAGTACTATAAAAGGGGCTCGACCCCAAGGCTTCAACAACACAATTTTATAACGCTCCAAAGATTTTCATTCAAGCGCTACACCCAGGCAAACTCTGACTTCGAGATTCCAGCGCCAACGACGTCCCTCTGCTCCGAAATATGATCCACATCGGACGTCGGTAACGAAAAGTGTAACTAGTTTCATTTACTGCAATATTTCTGTACTCAATCTGTAAACCTATTTTGCGCGATTATAGTATTGCCCAAAGTAAACGGTCAATGACCGTGGGCCTTGGAGTAGGAGCCGACCGCGACTCTGAACCAAGTAAAAATCTTGTGTTCCCGTGTGCATTTAATTATTTCCGCTGCGTTTTCGCTCTTTATTCTATCCGAAAATTTTAACGATATTCACCCCCCCTCTATCATTTTCCTCGATCCAACACTTTCTTCCTCCTTACAAGATGAATCTAGGGTTTGAGGAGGAAGATGAGCACTAAAGAGAAGATCTTACAATTAAGAGCTAATCTGTGGGACCGGTGTCGTCGATAGAGGGGGGGGTTGAATATCGACCGTAAAATCTTCGCGGAAACTTCATAAACTTTTCTATTCGATCTAGACACAGAGTTAGTAGCACAGTGGAAAACAAAAAGAACAAACAAACATAGAACTCAAAATGCGCATGGGATTTACTTGGTTCCCAACCCCCCAGCGTCAGTACATCCAAGGCCTAAGCACGAGAATGCCCGTCCACTATAATGGTCTCCTTTCTGGACTTTCCGGAGGCGGAGAAACCCGTCTTACAGTGCAAGAGTTACAATCAAAAGATACAAAACTTAAGTGCAGAATATTAAAAGCAAACCAAACAAGAAGAGTCTGAGACTCGGTCGATCTGAAACTCCGAAGAGCCGCGCATTTCCTCCTGGAGACTCCTTGGTCGTAGAGCCTCATCTTTAGCACTTTGTCTTCACTTGGAAAGCTCAGAATGATCGTAGAAGTTGCCTTTTGAGCTGAGGGGTTGAAGTCCCTTTTATAGGGTTCATTGGGGCGCCTGTGATATATAAAGCGCCTCATATAGCTTGGTCAAACTCCATCCTCGCGCCGAACTTGCAGCAGGGATAAGATTCCTCTTCCCAGGCGCCTCACCCATACAGGGTGCCTGGGAGCTCTCAGGCGCCTGTGTTAACAGGCGTCTGGGAGCTGGCTGCCAGTCCAAGGCGCCTTGTTGCTCTGGGGTGCCTGTTTCAATACAGGCGCCCTAGAGCTCTTCTTCTAGGTCGCTTGTGTTCGTTTGCCTGCCTTGTTTCCAACTTTTAGGTACCTGCAATACAATCAAAGGCAAGACAAACATGCAGATAATCTTAATCTTAAGGACTTGGTTTTGACTTCGGATTTCTACGAAACCCTAGGTCGAACCGACGCCTAGGTTCCCACCCCCGGGAACGCGCCTTCAACCTCTCCTCTCAAGAGACAGTTGCCACCCGGGCCATCCGGGTGTACTTTTGCTTAGCCTTTGAGACTCTCGGATCTCAAGACGTCCGACCCTCGACCCGTCTCTACTTATGTCCTTAGTCATCGCTCAGCTAAGTTGCTCAATACCTCGGACCAAGACTTCGTGCCCAAACCCTAGGTCCAGGACTTCGATGCCCAACCCTCGGCCAGAACTTAGTACCCAATTCCTCGAACCAGGTCTTCGTGCCTAACTTCACTCATCAGGACTTTTGCCCAGCTTCACTCACCAGGACTTAGTGCCCAGCTTCACTCACCAGGTCTTAGTGCCCAGCTTCACTCACCAGGACTTCGGTGCCCAGTCCTCGACCAGGTCTTTGTGTCTAGCTTCACTCACCAAGTCTTCGTGCCCAACCTTACGTCAGGACTTAGTTGCCCAGCCCGCGGCCAGGACTTAGTGCCTAGGATAACTAGGACTTTGGTTCACATTGGTACTCTTTTCTTGACTCACCCTTCCCTTGTTCAATGTATCACTGACTTAAGCATATTGTCAAACATTAAAACACTTAAAGGACGACATCACTGATGCAACTTGCACTAACAGTCTCCCCCTTTTTGATGTTTGACAATATCTTAAGTTAGATTGGATGAAAAGGGCTTAAATTATAATCCTTGAAGAAAAAAAATGATCTAAGTTTTGAAAATTCATTTTGATCTTTTGGGAGAAAAATTCTAACTTCAGCTCACTCTCCCCCTTTTTTGAAAAAATATTTTGATTTCATTTGATCCTTTGGTAAGAGAGAAAAAAGTTTCAAAAAATTTCTAACTTAAGCGCACTCTCCCCCTTTGTCATACATCAAAAATCACCAAAAACACCTGCACCAACAATGAAAACATTTTGAAAAGTACTAAGCAATTTGGAAAAATATTTTGTATTTGTAGGAAAATGTTTAAACATTGGAAAAATTCTTGCTTTGGAAAAACTTTCATTTAGAAAAGATTTTTCAAAAGATTGCACCCATAAAAGGATTTTTTTTTTACTTAACACGTAGTGCATTTCGAAGAATACTGTGAAAAATGTTAAAAAGCTTGAAAGAAATTTTAGACTTAACACATTTTCACATTGAAAAAGATTGAAAAAATTGTTTTTTGAAACATGTTAGTATTTGAAAAATAGCTGTACTTTTGAAAAATATATTGAACTTTTTGAAATATGCAAGTACTTTTTGAAAAATATTAACACTTTTGAAAACTATTATACATTTTTAAAACATATAAGCACTTTTAAAAGACATTATGCATTTTTGAAAGATATAAATACTTTTAAAAGATATCATGCACTTTTGAAATATATAAGTACTTTTAAAAGATATTATGTACATATTACGAAAATATTATTTTGAAAACATAATACTTTACTTGACTTGGTTTCTTTTCCAGTCTGATACAATCCTAGGAAACCTTGTTAACTGCAAGGATATTTTCCTAAGTGTCCTAGAAATTCTTCCAAATTCAAGTAAGTATTATCTCCCAAAAAAAATGATAAGCTAAAAACAATTTTTGAAAAAAAATGATTTAAAACGATAGTATTTTGAAAGAAACAATTACTTATGTTTTAAAAAAAAAATTGGAAATATAGTGCATGAAAAAATATTTTGAAAATGTTCAATAATTCTTTAAATTTGACCTCCCCCTAAACTTGACCCAATCCTAGGAAGCTTGTTGACTACAAGCGATCTTCCTCTGAGTCTTAAGGTTTGATTCAAATTATAAGAACTATCTAATAATTTTTTAAAAAAAATATCAGAAATAATATCTTTTAATTTAGACTCCCCCTAAATTTGACACATCCTAGGAGTCCTTGTAGATCATGAAGTAGACCTCCTCTGTGTCTTTAGGGCTTATCAAAATCAATAGAATGAATGATATTTTGAGTGTGGTAATTCTCAAGGAGACACTTTTCAAAAAAAAAATTCAGAATGATGATAATTTAAGGCATAAACCTTTTTCGAAAACATAAGTGATAGTAATTAAAGCACAATTTTTGAAAAACATTTTGAAATGATAGTGATTTTAAAGCACAATTTTCGAAACATATTTTTTTAAAAAAAATTAAGAGAATAAAACGCTCCCCCTGTATCCAACACCGTTTGACTCTATCTAAGTGCCTTAAGAAACTTTAGTGTTGACCTATGAGGCTTGTGTCTAATTGTGTGAGTCAAACAATTTTCAAAAAGATATAATTTTGAGAATCTATCATGTATAATAAATCAGACAAGCATGAAATCCATAAAAACATTATTATGTTAAAGCACTATTTTGAAAATAGACTTTTAGAAAAATATTCTAAGAATTTTGGAAAATAATTTTGAAAAATATTTTTCACTCTATGAGTCCTTAACATCTCACCCATTCTAGATGTCTCAATACAAGCACGCATGGTTGCCTTATGGGTGCATTGTGAGATGCTTGAATCATTTTTCTTAATTTATTGTTAAATCTAAGATTTAATCGAAACTTGTGTTAGATTTAAATTTATCAAATAGTAAAGTGAATTTGATTTTCGATAATCGGCTTCCAGGTCTTGGCGAGGCACAGAGGCCTTCTTTGGCCATAGCCTTATTGGAGCAACAACCATTTTCTTGACAAAACCTTTTATCGAAAATTCATTTTCAAATTACTTCTTGAAAAATTTTGGTCTAACTAGCTTAGGTTTTGAATCGGTAGCTTCGGCTAGTTCCACCAGATGGCTTCCCTAACGTACTATCATCTCACCTCCACCTAATACTAGGGTTTTCAAGTTTCAACTACTCTTTTTCCTATAATTGTTCTAAATCATGCATAAAATTAAACATGAATGACATGACATATATTAAAAAACTAGCAAATGCATAGCATGACAGTTATGCATGAGTCAAACAAGTCTTCTAATAATGTATCAAATTCTCGATTTGATACATATCGTCTGAACTCGCGAATATGCCAATCCACTTTGACATATTTAATTTTATTAAGTTAATTGTTACAGTTTGGGTAGGATTTTATTTAGTTTGAGTTTAAGTTATTTAGAGTTAAATTAATTAGGAATTAATTTGAAGTTTGAATTAATTAATAATTAATTAAAATTAAATTAATTAAGGTCAAATTAATTAGGGATTAATTAAAGTTAAATTAATTAGGGATTAATTAAAGTAACAATTAAGATTTAATTAAGGTTGCATAAAGAATTAAATTAAGATTAAAAGTTAAAATTAAAGCTTTTAAGATTTAACTTGATTTAAGTTTCAAAATTTCTGGGTTGGTTAAAAGTTGTGGATTTAATTTCATCATTTTCATTATTTCGAAAATATCTGATTCCTTTACTATTTCTTCTTTATTTAATTTTTTGAGTTTTTATAACAACTTTGTTTGTTTAACTTTTTGTAAATTTTATTAACTATAACCTTGATCTCAGAAAATTCAATTTCCTCCTCATCCTCATCATTAAAATCACATCCTTCAATATCCTCATAGTAGGTACAATAATTTGGGTCACTAGTTAATGTTTTGTAATAATCTTCAATATTATCTAAAAATTTGATAATTAAATTATTATCTATGAAGATTTCATCTCCACTATCCTTAGAAATATCCTTAGAATTAATTTTAGAATTATCTTCAATAATTTCAGGATTATCCTTAATAATTTCAAAATTATTCTCAATAATTTCAGAATTGATTTTAGGATTATCCTTAAGAATTACAAAATTATCCTCAATAATTTCAGAGTTAATTTGAGGATTATCCTTAAAAATTTCAAAATTATCCTCAATAATTTCAGAGTTAATTTCAAGATTATCCTTAAGAATTTCAGAGTTATCAGTAAAATTAATAGAATTAATTTCAGAGTTAACAGTAAAATTATCATATTTAATTTCGGAATTAATTTCATCAGAATTAATTTTAGAAATTGTTGAATTAACATTAAGGATTAAACAGTTAATTTCTAATACTTTAGCAATATCTACATTTTCTAATTGGACATGCAAAATATTAATTTGACTATGTAGTAAATTTAATTTTTCAGAAAAAGTATTTAACTCATCATACGATTGTGCAGGAATTTGAAATTTTTTAGGAACATAAATTTTGCGTACCTTTGCCGGACACTTATTTTTGTAGTGTCCATACTTTTCGCATTTGAAGCACCGTACATGGCTCTTGTCCCTTCGGACTCCGAGTGCTAGTATTTCCTTTGCCGCAGGTGAAGAACGAGTCTTACAAGTAGGACACTGATTTTTATAGTGTCCTCTCTCCCTACACTTGAAACATATAATATGGAATTTAAAAATTGACATTAAAAAAATGTACCTGATTCACCCCTGGGCTCCCCCTCAACTCCTGGCGTCTTTGCTCCGTCGGCTGTTAATCCGGTGAAGAGCAACATGGCTCTGATACCACTTGTGGGAGCTGAGGGGTCGAAGCCCCTTTTATAGGGTTCATTGGGGCGCCTGTGATCAATGAGGCACCTCATATAGCTTGGTCAAACTCCATCCTCGTGCTGAACTCGCAATAGGGATAAGATCCCTCTTTCCAGGCGCCTCACCCATACAGGGTGTCTGGCAGCTCTCAGGCGCCTGTGTTAACAGGTGCCTGGGAGCTGGCTACCAGTCCAGGGTGCCCTATTGCACTAGGGCACCTGTATCAATACAGGCGCCCTAGAGCTCTTCTTCCAGGTCGCTTGTGTTCATTTGCCTACCTTGTTTCTAACTTTTAGGTACCTGCAATACAATCAAAGGCAAGACAAACATGCAGATAATCTTAAGGACTTAGTTTTGACTTCAGATTTCGTGAAACCCTAGGTCGAACCGATGCCTATGTTCCCACCCCCGGGAACGCGCCTTCAACCTCTCCTCTCAGGAGACGGTTGCCACCCGGCTCATCCGGGTGGACTTTTGCTTAGCCTTCAAGACTCTCAGATCTCAAGACGTCCGACCCTCGACCCGTCTCTACTTATGTCCTTAGTCATCGCTCAGCTAAGTTGCTCAATCCCTCGGACCAAGACTTCGTGCCCAAACCCTAGGTCCAGGACTTCGGTGCCCAACCCTCGGTCAGGACTTAGTGCCTAATTCATCGAACTAGGTCTTCGTGCCTAACTTCACACATCAGGACTTTTGCCTAACTTCACTTACAGGACTTAGTGGCCAGCTTTACTCACCAGGTCTTTGGTGCCCAGTCCTCGACCAGGTCTTCATGCCTAGCTTCACTCACCAGGTCTTCGTGCCCAACCTTACGTCAGGACTTAGTTGCCCAGCCCGCGGCCCGGACTTAGTGCCTAGGATAACTAGGACTTTGATTCACTTTGGTACTCTTTTCTTGACTCACCCTTCCCTTGTTCAATGTATCACTGACTTAAGCATATTGTCAAACATTGAAACACATAGAGGAGGACATCACTGATGCAACTTGCACCAACACAATCTTCTCTTAGCCTTAAGCTGCTACTTAAATAGTGGAGAGGGTTGTTTAAACAAACAAACCAGCCCACCATCAGTCGACTGCCCTAGGGTCAGTCGACTGATTCCTCAGCCAACGGCTAGCCAACAGCTAGCCTATCGGCTATTTTTTGAACTCACCAGTCGACTGATCTTTCTGTGAACTCTCGCTCGATACTGGCAGTCGACTGATCTCTCTGCCAGTTGATTGCCGAGCTTACAAGTCCACTCAACCTCACTTCGAAGTCCATCCTTTGCGTATGCCTTGAGGTCTACTTCCTCGGCTTGCCCCTTGAAGTTCTCTTTATTCGGTTCTTGTCCCTCGGATGCGCACACAAGCTCACGGCTTGCTTCCATGTCATCCTTCGTGTATGCTTTTGAAGTCTACTTCCTTGGCTCTCGTCCTTCAGATGCGACACTTCGTTACTCATGTGTAATTTACCAAGTCCTACATGACTCAAGTACACGTATCAAATCAACATGACAACTTAACTTAATCATATTAACACATACATCAAAACCCATGATCTACCCGATCAACCTTGGGTTGATTGCACCAACATGCCCCCCTCCCTACGTACAAGCCACAGCATCTAGGATAGTAGCCCGTGTGATTTACCTCCTTCGTAAGTCCCTGGGAGGGGTTGGCGGGGACGCTGGATCACTGGCGATTTCGGCCAGAATTTAGTCTAGTTCCCCTTAGAGTTCATCTTTCCCTCGAGTTATAGTTTCGGTCTAACCATGCGGCCGGGCGCGTACAGGTGGCCTTGATTATGAGGTGTCTCCAATCGATTCACCAATCTATTAGCACCTCCAATCGATTAATAAATCGATTAGGGTTGGATGTCGCGTACAATCTTGAACAAAAATGTCGCATAGGATATGTTCCGGAAGGAATCGACACGAACGACGAGTCACCAAAGTCCAGCCCACAAGGACGATGACGAAAGGAAGTAGATTGCACCCTGCGAGATCAACACGAGCGTTAATGGGAACACACCGGAGATTTTCCGACGGAGCCCTGATAAGTACCATTTTGTTGATTATTTTAATTGCTAAAATCCATGTTTGACCCATGTTTTACTTGTTTAATTGTGATTTTACCCTAGGTTTTAAACTTACCTTTATTTTGGACTTAATTGCAAATTTACACATATTTGGATTAATTGGCCACTAAATTTTTGATCTATTTTTGTAGGCATGAAAGGTTCATGGACCTAGGGCATACTGGGTCAAACTTGAGTAGGATGTGACCAGGATCGAGTTATCAAACTTAGGATTAATCTGGGCCGTCCGATTCAAAAGCGGCTAGATCTGAGCCATCCGGGACCATCTGAAGCAATCCAAGCTAGGGTTAGGGTTGATCAAGCACTCTGATCAAGATTTGAAGGTTTCATCCCAATCAGAGCTCAATCAACCGTTGGTGTAGGATCGATGCACGTGAGAGGGGGGGGAAAATCACGTGACTTTTTTTAAAAAAATTAGAGCGCTTTAAAAAGCGTGCACAGCGGAAAAAATAAAACCCGAACGAAAAACCAATACAAACGACACAGGTAGTTTTACTTCATTCGGAGCCTTCGGCGACTCCTACTCGAAGGCCCAGGTCCCTCGGACCTTTCCGTTGGGCAATCCACTAAAACTCTCTACCGGTAAACCCCGATAGAGTAGGCGAGTACAAAAGAATTGAAAGTGTGACAACCCCACACTTTCAAGTAATTAAATGCAAGAAAATAAAAATTGCGTTACCCAACAACTTAGAAGATCTCCTAGATGGGCTCAGATGTTGGGGTTGAAGTTCCGGCAGCGATCAAACGTGAACACGTCGTAGCTTGGACCGCAGCAGGAGAGTTTGGAAGAGAGAAAACTTGAAAAGTTTTTTTTTCAGAAAAATATTTCGATCTTTTTTCAAGCTCTACAACCAGGCTTTTTATAGAGGGGCTCTCGAGCTTTTTGGGTCTCATCCAGATCCTATTCACGTGTGCTCCTTATCCAATATTTGAAGCGGCACAATCCAATCTCCTGCGTCGACTTCGCCGCTGCACTCTAAATCAAAACGTTGCAAATTCTTTGACCCACTCCAAATTTAATCTGCTGCCACGTTTTATCCCAAGACTCAAATTTTTATTTTCTACCAGCTTCATCGAGCAAGGTGTCGCCGAGACTTGTGGCTTCACAACATGGCTTCACCGAATCAGATTTTATCCTCACGTGGCTTCACAAGTTTTAGCAATTAAAAATTAATTCAAAGGAGACTTTGTTTCTATCCTCATGCTTCACCGAAAAATATGAATTAATAACCAATTAAATAAGATGTAACAAAATGGATAGGAATTAATTTAACAAGAAGTGAACAAGTTTTAGCAAATTAAAATTAATTCAAAGGAGATTTGTTTCTCTCCTCATGCTTCACCGAACAAAGCATGAATTAATAAACAATTAAATAAGATGTAACTAAGTAATTAAACAAAATGGATAGGACTTAATTTACACAAGAAGTGTTTTGTAGCTTAGTCCATATATCAAACAAACCCTGTAAGATAATGTTATCAAATATATTGGAGTAAAATATATTCATAGTTAATTAGACCTTGTCTCCTAGACCAGGATCTAACCAGGCCTCAACTTAGATCACCCAAATGGGTCTAAATTGGACCGCGCCTAAAGTCCCATAAATGGACTCGTCCTCACTGGTTCGCTCCTCCAGTGACTTACCTCACTTACCCTTTGTGCAGCTTTACTTGACTTCTTGACCCACCAGGACTTCTTGCCAAGGCTCAACCACCCTGGTCTTCCTGCCAAGTCTCAACCAACTTGGTCTTCAGCCAGTTGTCAGGTCCCGCGGACCCAACTGGACTTCCCGCTAGGACTCAACCATCCTGTACTTCAGCCTGGTGTCTGGTCCTAAGTCTTTCAACCCTGCACACTTAGTAAAGAGGTTAAAAACCAACAACCCTAACTTTAACCACTTTGTCATACATTAAAACCCGAGTTTGACCGTTAGTGCAAACTGCACCAACAATCTCCCCTTTTTTGATGTATTGACAACTCAGGTTAAAGTTAGAAAAAAACAGCAGATATGAACTTGCATAAACATGCAAACAATATAACACAAGCATAGGTATGAAAGTTGCAGCACACAAGCAGATATGAAAGCAGAGGTAAATAAATGTGAAATAAGCATGCTGTTTGCAATTTTCTAACCCTTTTACCCTACTCTCCCCCTTTGTCATTCATCAAAAAAGATATAAGCATAACAAGTTTAAGGGAGTAGAAATATAGGCTAAGTGTAAAAAAAAACTAGTCTTAAATCTATTAACTTAGCTTTCAAAAAAAAATTTCTTTCAAAAAAGATTTTTTTCAGAAAATATAATATCAATCTTAATCAAAAAAATATTTTTAGGGATTAGCTGGAACTCCCTCTCAATCTTTATCAACTTTTATCAAAATTTTCAAATGTGTTTTGTCAAAAATGACATTTTGAAAAAGTATTTTGACCTCTGCTCCCCCTGGACCAAGTAATGATTGTGGTCCCTTTTCATGTGTCTAACCCTAGTTACTGACTAACTATCTAGATGATAGTAGTGTTCACTGGGTTAGTCAAGTCAAGTAATAATGTCTAGCTCAGATTTTAGTGCAAGACTACTTGACTTGATCACTGTAATGTTGGTATTTTATGCCCAGACTTACTGTGATGCACTGACTTAAGCATTCGGAAGTCCAGGCAGTATCCTATGCATCTCACAACCGTTCTATGTTTTTGCAAACACAAACAAGTTAATCTTAATGTGTTTTGTGAGATGCGGCTACCTAAATCTATAGGTTCATGCAATTCTAGGGGTCAAGCTTAGGCTAAGTCTGCCAGTTTTGAAAATCAAATTTTGAAAGACAATAAAGTTCTTGAAAAACAAGTTTGAAAAGTCCGTGTTTAAGTTAAAATTTGAAAGACAATAAACTTTTGAAAAACAAGTTTGAAAGATCCATGTTTTTAAACTCACAAGCTTAATTAGTTAAACCAAAAGTCAACTTAAGCTTATCAGGTCAGTCTATAACACACATTCCTATTAACCTTCTTAAGTTGCTAAATTCAGATTCAGGAAGTGGTTTGGTAAATATATCAGCTAGGTTAGACTTAGATTCAACATGGTTAAGTTCAATTTCTCCTTTATTTACATGATCTCTGACAAAATGGTGTTTGATTTCTATATGTTTAGTCCTAGAGTGGTGGATTGGGTTTTTGGTTAAATTGATTGAACTTAGGTTATCTATAAAAATTTTGACTTGTTTAAAATCTAAGTGAAGGTCCTTTAGGGTATGCATCATCCAGAGTAGTTGGGCTACACACTCACCCATAGCTATGTACTCAGCTTCAGTGGTGGATAGGGCAACACAGTGTTGTTTTCTGCTAAACCAACTAACTAGTGAGGGTCCTAGAAGTTGGCATCCACCACTGGTACTTTTTCTGTCTAATTTACAGCCAGCATAGTCTGAGTCAGAATATCCAATAAGCTCAAACTGGGCTGTTCTAGGGTACCAAATTCCTAATCTTTCTGTTCCTTTAAGGTACCTAAATATTCTTTTAACTAGGGTTAGGTGTGACTCTTTAGCACATGTTTGATACCTAGCACACATACTAACTACAAAAAGAATATCAGGTCGACTTGCAGTTAAGTAAAGTAGGCTTCCTATAGCACTTCTATAGTACTTAAGGTCAACAGGTTTGCCTTTTGGGTCACTATCTATAGTTTGATTGGTAGCCATTGGTGTCTTAATCTCTTTTGTATTATCCATTCCAAATTTTCTAAGTAGTTCTTTTGTGTATTTTTGTTGATAGACAAAGGTACCCTCACTGGTCTGTTTTATTTGTAGCCCTAAAAAGAAAGTTAATTGACCTACTAAACTCATTTCAAATTCAGTTTCCATTATCGTTGTGAAATCTTGTAAAAAGTCTGAGTTAGTTGAGCCAAATACTATATCATCTACATATACTTGGGCTACAAAAATATCATTTTTTAGGGTTTTAACAAATAGTGTTGGGTCAATTTTACCTTGGTTAAAACCTTTTGAAACTAAGTAGTTAGACAGTCTTTCATACCAGGCCCTAGGTGCTTGCTTAAATCCATATAGGGCTTTCTTAAGTCTAAAGACATAGTCAGGATGTTCTAAGCTTTCAAAACCAGGGGGTTGACCTACATAAACCTCTTCTTT
Organism: Boesenbergia rotunda; assembly: GCA_024364735.1. Taxonomy (NCBI): domain Eukaryota; kingdom Viridiplantae; phylum Streptophyta; class Magnoliopsida; order Zingiberales; family Zingiberaceae; genus Boesenbergia; species Boesenbergia rotunda. Next base: position 430,585 of record JAGFNQ010003177.1, on the reverse strand, counting down.
AATTAGGCCATTTAGGAAGGCTGACTTAACATCCATTTGATAAAGCTTAAATCCCTTATGGGCTGCATAACTTAAGAGCATTCTAATGGATTCAAGTCTAGCTACAGGGGCATAGGTTTCATCATAATCAAGACCTTCTACTTGGCTAAACCCCTTAGCTACTAGCCTAGCCTTATTTCTTACTGTTTCACCTTGTTCATTAAGTTTATTTCGAAAAACCCATTTGGTTTCAATAAACTTTTTGTTTTTAGGTAAGGGTACTAAATCCCAGACTTGACTACGTTCAAATTGAGCTAACTCCTCTTGCATGGCAATGATCCAATCAGGGTCAAGTAAGGATTCTTCTATAGACTTAGGTTCAATTTTGGAAATCAGAGCTATCTGACTAAGATTTCTAAAGGCTGACTAGTCTGAACCCTTAGTTCTGGATCACCTATGATTTGATCAGTTGGGTGGGCTGAGCTAACTCGAACAGTTCTGGGTTGGTTAGGTTCAGTTTCAGGTGTGGGTTCAGTTAGATCATCGTTTTGGTCCTCAATTGGCCTTTCATCAGGGTTAGTACTGGATCTAACAAAGTCAATTGGTTGGTAGGTGGTTTGATCAGAGTTATTTGGGTCAGATTTTTCATCAAATTTTACATTTGTAGTTTCTTCAATTTTTAGGGTAATTTTGTTATAAACTCTATAGGCTCTACTGGTAAGGGAATAACCTACAAAGATACCTTCCTCAACCTTAGAAGTAAATTTTCCTAAGTGTTCTCTAGTATTTAAGATATAGATTTTACATCCAAATACTTTAAGGTATTTAATGTTAGGTTGTTTGTTATAATAGATTTCAAAGGAGGTCTTTCCTAGGTTTTTAATTATAGTTATTCTATTTTGTACATAACAAGCTGTACTAACAGCCTCAGCCCAAAGGTATTTAGGTGAGTTGTATTCATTTAGCATTGTTCTAGCTGCTTCTTGTAGTGTTCTATTTTTTCTTTCTACAACTCCATTTTGTTGAGGTGTTTTAGGGCAAGAGAATTCGTGATGGTAGCCATTTTCTAGACAAAATTGATTAAATTTGTGATTTTTGAATTCTCCGCCATTATCGCTCCTAAGTCTTTTGATTTTAATCCCTCGTCCATTGGTGGTTCGTAGCCAGATTGCACCGCGAACCATTGATCCATGTCTGTCTTTAGGTACACCTCCATTCTTCGTTTCCAGTAAGGGAATCTTCCCCATTGAAGAGTGGAGGACGGGCAGTGCTAAACCCTTCACCTTGAGCCATCTGAAATAGACCACACAAAAGCTTGTCCCAAGACTAGGTCTTGGATTAGTAGTGTGGTAGGAAAAGGAGAAGAAAGAGAAAGAGCGACTCGAAATGGTGTTGCACCAAATTCGAGTAAAATCAAACGAACGAAAAAAAATAATCCAAATCTAGGCAACAATACCTAATTTAGATCATGTGTAGCGAAAAACCAAAAATCAAAAAAGAACTGGATTTCCCCCGGCTCTTATGGTGGTTGCACCGATACAGAGTGAACTTTGCTCTGATACCACTTGTAGGATCGATGCACGTGAGAGGGGGGGTGAATCACGTGACTTTTTTTAAAAAAATTAGAGCGCTTTAAAAAGCGTGCACAACGGAAAAAATAAAACCCGAACGAAAAACCAATACAAACGACACAGGTAGTTTTACTTCGTTCGGAGCCTTCGGCGACTCCTACTCGAAGGCCTAGGTCCCTCGGACCTTTCCGTTGGGCAATCCACTAAAACTCTCTACCGGTAAACCCCGATAGAGTAGGCGAGTACAAAAGAATTGAAAGTATGATAACCCCACACTTTCAAGTAATTAAATGCAAGAAAATAAAAATTGCGTTACCCAACAACTTAGAAGATCTCCTAGATGGGCTCAGATGTTGGGGTTGAAGTTTCGACAGCGATCAAACGTGAACACGTCGTAGCTTGGACTGCAGCAGGAGAGTTTGGAAGAGAGAGCACTTGAAAAGTTTTTTTTCAGAAAAATATTTCGATCTTTTTTCAAGCTCTACAACCAGGCTTTTTATAGAGGGGCTCTCGAGCTTTTTGGGTCTCATCCAGATCCTATTCACGTGTGCTCCTTATCCAATATTTGAAGCGGCACAATCCAATCTCCTGCGTCGACTTCGCCGCTGCACTCTAAATCAAAACGTTGCAAATTCTTTGACCCACTCCAAATTTAATCTGCTGCCACGTTTTATCCCAAGACTCAAATTTTTATTTTCTACCAGCTTCATCGAGCAAGGTGTCGCCGAGACTTGTGGCTTCACAACATGGCTTCACCGAATCAGATTTTATCCTCACGTGGCTTCACAAGTTTTAGCAATTAAAAATTAATTCAAAGGAGACTTTGTTTCTATCCTCATGCTTCACCGAAAAATATGAATTAATAACCAATTAAATAAGATGTAACAAAATGGATAGGAATTAATTTAACAAGAAGTGAACAAGTTTTAGCAAATTAAAAATTAATTCAAAGGAGATTTGTTTCTCTCCTCATGCTTCACCGAACAAAGCATGAATTAATAAACAATTAAATAAGATGTAACTAAGTAATTAAACAAAATGGATAGGACTTAATTTACACAAGAAGTGTTTTGTAGCTTAGTCCATATATCAAACAAACCCTGTAAGATAATGTTATCAAATATATTGGAGTAAAATATATTCATAGTTAATTAGACCTTGTCTCCTAGACCAGGATCTAACCAGGCCTCAACTTAGATCACCCAAATGGGTCTAAATTGGACCGCGCCTAAAGTCCCATAAATGGACTCGTCCTCACTGGTTCGCTCCTCCAGTGACTTACCTCACTTACCCTTTGTACAGCATTACTTGACTTCTTGACCCACCAGGACTTCCTACCAAGGCTCAACCACCCTGGTCTTCCTGCCAAGTCTTAACCAACTTGGTCTTCAGCCAGTTGTCAGGTCCCGCGGACCCAACTGGACTTCCCGCCAGGACTCAACCATCCTGGACTTCAGCCTGGTGTCTGGTCCTAAGTCTTTCAACTCTGTACACTTAGTAAAGAGGTTAAAAACCAACAATCCTAACTTTAACCACTTTGTCATACATCAAAACCCGAGTTTGACCGTTAGTGCAAACTGCACCAACAGTTGGATCAAGCTTGGAGGGCTCTAGATCGTCCATTCAAAGACTAAGTTGATCTGGACCATCCGTTGTACATCTGGAGGATCCGAGCTACCACGAGGCAGATCCTGACCCCAGATCATCATCATCAAAATTTGGATCAAATCAGAGCAAGATCAGCCGTTGGATTCATCCAAATCAATCTGGACCGTCCATTCCTATGTATTTAATCAAAAATCCTGCGCAGCTCACCCTCATCGCGTTTCCTCGCCGCAACACTTTCTTCTTCGTGTTCTTCATTTTCTTAGCTAGTTTTCTTCAATCCAAGGGGCGTGACCCCTCAATTCTTCTACTAGATCAATTGCTAGGCTATTGGAAAGGTTCTCGGTGAATTTCCAGCTCCGAATTGGCCAAAACAGAGCTGTTGTGAGGTTTCCGTAGCTCTGTCATTTATTGCTTCAATCTCGGTTTTGCTCCATCCTTCATCCATCCGAGCAGTTCAGAGGGGTTCCCTGGAGTGCATTGGTTCATCCCCACACCATCCGCGCAATTGGACAATGCCAGATTGAGGAAATCGATTTGGATTTCAGTTTGGTTCAGAGTGAGAGCTGGATTTGAATTGTTGAGCTATTTTTCAATTGTTTGTTGAGCTTACGGGTTCGAGGCTCACCCTTGCGTGACGAACAAGGAGTTATTGACCTAATAGAGTGATTGAGGATAGTTTTCTTATTTAATTTTTGAGTTTTAGATGTAATTTTCATTTCTGAATGCGTGCCATTTCATTTCTGAACATTTTATCCAGCTGCTGTAATTTTCTTGTATGGATTGCTTATTTCTCAATTCGAGGCTAATCCTTGAGTGACAGCAAGGATTCGTGAGCTGAGATGAGAGATTGAGGCTTTGCTTAGTTAAATTCCATTGCAATTAGCTGTAATTTTCGAATTCTGTAGTGTTTGTTTCTGAATTTTTGTTTCAGCTACATTAGGTTCAGTTTTGAATTGTTTCTGCCTAATTAGTGGTTCGAATTTGTTTCTTTCAGTAGTTAGCTAGCTTATCTAGTTAATACTTCATTTAATGTTCAATTGCTTTACAATTTCCTACTTCCGTATCAGTTTGTGCAGCCCGTATCAGCCCTGTTTTTGTAGATTTTCTTTTAGTTTCTGAATTTTTCAACTTAGTTCCAATTCAGTTTATGTTTCGTTTATTCCCTGCAATTGAAAATCACAATTGGTATGTCAATGCATTAGAGTTGAGTTTGTTTTCCATTCAGTTCTATTTTTGAACTTTTAGCTCAGCCTCTGCATATCAAACCCTATTTCTGCAATTCTAAGTTCCATTTCTGCATTCTCACTATTATTGCTGCATTCTCCAATTGTATTTCTTCATTTTCGATTTCAGCTCATAAAGAGGTTCCCTATCTGGTGAAGCATTGTATCAGATCTCAACTTGATCCATTGCATTTCTACATTGGAGTGTTGCTGCAATTCTGCAGTAATTTCTGCATCAGCTGTTCCTGCATTGATTATTTTCCATCTCTGCATTCAAGTATTTCTGCATACCACCTCTGCATTAAACGTTTTTGAGTTGTTTGTCAGCTTCAATTCTGTAATTCTGATTCATTACTTCTGGAGCTAGTTCAAGTATTGGATTTCAGTGCTGGTTGGACTTTTCATCCATTATGTTGCATGCATTCGATTTCTGAAGTTGAACTTTATTTCTGCATTTTGTTTCCAGTGATTCGTATCAGTTTCTTTCTGCAAACACAACAATTTCATTTCTGAAATTCGAGTCCCAAACCTGCCATTAAGTCAGTTTGGAAAACCTCAGTGATTCTCTCTGAAATGGTATAAACTCTTCCTTGCGTGCCACTCACAATTCTGCTATTGTATCAATTCTGAAATTCTGCATTCAGAACTTGAAGTTCTGCATTCCTTCTTGCCTTTAGTCTGTCTCTAAATGGATTCTGCATTGTGGTTTTCTTCTGAACATTACAATTGCAGTTTGTTTAATCATATTGTATTTAGTTTGTTGTCAAATTTCTGCATTGGAGATATGGCTGAATTTCTGCAGTAGCTTCGGCATCAGTTTATTCCTGTCTTGGTCAGTCTCGGGTTTGAAATTGTTTCATTTATCCTTGCAGATAACTCCATTGGAAGCCTAGCTGCCCAAGCTGAATTGATCGGCTACAAATTCATGCATTTAATGTCAACTTTTGGCACATCATTTTTTCTCATTGTGGTATCAAGTTGTTGCTTGCATTTAGAGTCAAGTTAGGTTTTGGCAGTGACTTAGTGATTTGTTTAGATTGCTTAACATTGTTTGGATTCATTTACTCCGTATTTGGCTTGCACTTAATATCAGATTGTTTACCAGATTGTTTTCTATTACGTTTCCATTTCTAATTGAAACCAAAACCCAGATTGTATTTGAAACCCAAATTTCATAAACGACACACAAATACAAGCACGAATCAAACAACCTCAACTAGTCCCGAGGAAAAATATGACCTGTGGCCCCTTTACTACGTTTTCATTCTTAATTGCAAAAAGGGTTTCCAGCTTTTCATTTATATTCTAAATTCTGACGGATCCACACATTTCGTGACAACTTAACTTAGCTAAATCGGGTCCATAAAGCCAACTCCGACGCTCAAGTCAAAACTCAAGTCACTTGTAGGAAGAAAATCAAAGTGAAAGTTGAGAGTTTAGAGAGTGTCACCCCTTTACCTGTGGATAGAAGTACCTTATATACCTGTGGGCTTGGGTGCACGTATCTCCACGTTCTCCTCCAGGTTCCCTACTTGTCGGTTACTTGATAACTCTTAAGTAATGGCTCCAGCAAATATTAAGACGTTAATTGTCGCATATAAAGGACAATAATTATCCGCCAACTTTCCTGAACAAGAAAGGGGAATGGTTAATAGAATCGGGTTATCGGGTGTATGACTTTTTGGGCTCCACTCTCGAGAGAGAGTCTCGGGGAATCTCCTCCTCCGAAAGGGCCTTGGGAGCCTGTCTTCCCGGGGAGGTCTCGGGTGTACACCATCCTGAGTTGGTCTCAGGGATCTGCCTTCCCGAGGTGGTCTCGGGAGTCTCCTCCCCCGAAAGGGCCTTGGGAGCCTATCTTCCCGGGGAGGTCTCGGGCATATACCATCCCGAGTCAGTCTCGGGGATTTGCCTTTTCGAGGTGGTCTCGGGAGTCTCCTCCCCTGGAAGGGCCTCGAGAGCCTATCTTCTCAGGGAGGCATCGGGTGTATACATTCCGAGTCTGTCTCGGGGATCTGCCTTCCTGAGGTGGTCTCGGGAGTCCGAGATAGGCGTTCGGACTCAGTGGACCGAGATACATAGCTTTCTCGTTCCACGTATCAACCCTGGAATGCTCAACCCCATCACAAGTCTCCTCTTCAAATCTAATCGAAGGAAGTGTGGCTGACTAATTAGACCAGTGGTGCAATGAAGGGAAGATATGCATTTGTGGGTCCATATATCCATTACTTCTTCATTGGCGGCTTGTCGAGTTCGAGTAATCGAAACATTCATCCCTCGGGCCTAGGCAATCCCTTTGGATTAGTCTAAAAAGCTTCTATAAATTTTGATGCGCAGCAATTATAGCTGTCTATCATCCATTAAAAGCGCATGGGGTCTCTTAATGGCTACAAAACCCCTTCGCGAATGCGCCTTTGCCACGTGTTAAGACTTCTCTCTTCGCGATCTCCTGCTGATACGGGCTGCAGGGCTATATCAAACGGCGGCCTCAAAAGTGGTGATGCCATCACCGTCCACGTGTCTTACCCCCATTGTACACACAAGGGTGGCTCCTTACTATAAAAAGGGGAGGCAAAAACATCTGTCCGCCTTCTGGCATCGTCGACTAGCAGCATTTGTGGGCTTCGTTCTCGTCTTCTCTATCTAAGGATTCCTCCCTACGCGTAAGTCTTATCTTCACTTTTGCCTCCTTCCTTAGAAGCCATGGGTAAGGAGAGCAAGAAGGATCAGGGTAGGAAGGGGACCTCAGAGAAGAAATATCAACCAAAGTGGAATGAGTCCTCTTCTTCTACGGTGAAACCGGAAACCCTCCGAGCTGCCTACGAGGCTTATGGTATTCCGGCCGAAATGGAGGTAAAAATCCCTAGGGTGGATCAATCACCCATGGAACCCCCCTTAGAATTCTTTACCTTCTTCCTAGGACAGGTAGAGTTAGGGCTTCGTTTCCCTCTCCCCCCTTTCTTCATGAGCATTTCTTCCTATTTTGACATTCCCCTCCATCAGATGGCCCCCAATGCCTTCGCCCAGATAGGCGGGGAGTTTATCATTTTTAAACTCTTTGACATTCCTCTAACCCCACAGTTCTATTATTTTTTCTTTATCCCTACCATGGCGTCCAAGGGGGCCTTCAGCTTCACGCCCCCCCCCCCCCCCCGACCATAGGTTTTTAGGCGGTTTTTCTTCCTCCCACAAAGGATGGAAGGAAAGATTTTTCTTTATTCTCCTACTCCAGCGTCCCTTCAGCCCCGTTCGCTGGAGGGAAAGCCTGTCAGCCCCTCCGGAGCTAGGAGACTTCCAACAAGACCCGGGCTATCAACGTGCTAGCAGCCTTCTGCCGGGCATGAAATTTACGGCCCCGGGCTAGTACAGAGTGATGAACACATGTACCGAGTAGAGCTCAGCCCTAAAGTCGCCAGCATGAGCCCCCACCTTGGTAAGCTTATATTTTTTCAAACGCCTGTTAATTCTAACTGATGTTTTTGTCTTATTTGTGCATTGCAAAGGACATCATGTTATCCAGGGCGATGAACCAACTCATCAAATGGGAGGAGGCCAACGAACATGCCTTGGCCCCTCCTCCAGCTCCTACTGACTTACTGGCTGATTCGATCGAGACTCCAGAGGAGGCTATTGAGCAATCTGGCGAACACAAGACACCGAAGCAGATAGAGGCGCCAATAGAAACTGAGCCATCCACCGACCAAGGGGCCCCGAAGCTGCATGGTGCTCAGGAGGCCGACCTGCCTCTTGTCATCGTTGAGACGGGAGAGAATACGGAAAAGTCGGCACCCCAGGTTGAAGTCCTAATGCTTAAATCATCGGGGAAGCTGAAGAGGAAACACCTCGATAAGCAGTCGGCAACCAGGAGGAGGTTGCGACACATTACACCCCACAAGCTCCCCTCTATCGCTAAGGAGGAGGACTCACCGGTCCCCGATGAGGAGGATGCGATACCTCTGTCACAACATTTCAAACAGACGACCACTCCAGAGACATGGGATCAGACCATCAGCACCTCCCCGACTACCTCCTCTGACATCTCCCAAGGCAAACAGGTGGTGCCAGCAAAGCCCCAGATAAGGCTTGACCACCTGCGTAAGAAACTTCAAGCAGCATCGGAGGTAGCTTCACAACCATTCCCCCCCCCCCCCCCCCGGTGCAATTCAAGGAGGTCCCCGCCGAGGGACGATCCTCCAATGGAGCTTCCAGCTCTGAGGAGGATATCCCAGGTCCTTCCACGGTGTCTCCTGAGACCTCTGCCATCTAGCTCCTCCCCTACCTTAGTGGCACCTCTCTAAGCCGGGATGATGCCGCAAGGAGCTACGGTGACTTGAGAAGGGGGGGGGGGGGGGTCTTGCGTGCCTTAGATGAGTCCCTCCTAATGGTAATGGTTTTCATTCTTTTGTTTTATCCTTGCTCATGTTTTCTAACTCTTATACGCTGTGGCAAGCCACTCAAGACTGCCTCTTGGCCGACCATCAGCTATACTCCCTGCAAGAGATAGAACATCTGATCCGCTAAGCATCTTCAGCGGAGGCTGAGGCCCATCGTGCCTATAGAGGGGGCCTCCTGCAGGCGGAGTGTTAGGATGTATACTATAAGCCTAGATTTTGTATGAACATCTATTTTGGAATAAGAATCACAATGATCATGGTTGCATTTTATATTTGTTATATGTGTGCAAATTGTATGTTACTTTACATTGTAGATAACATGGTGTGTGGTTCCATACAGTATATCATGTTATCAGTTCCTTGAACATTATAATTAGTGGCTCACAACCGAGATGGATTTGGACAAACTATTAAAATGGTCGTAGTGTAATTTGGTATTAGTCTATCTTGACTATAGAATTACACTAGTATACTTTTTGTGTATTAAGCAGGACTGATTTGAAGTTGTTCGATTTACACTGACTATATAATCGAATAAGACATCTGTTATTATGATATACATACTCTTAATCCCGATATAATAACAGGCACATGTACTTAATATTTATTTCTTTAATCTACCAATAGGTGAGATTTATTCATTAAATCGATAGGCCCGGTAAATTGAAAATAATATTATTTACATGGTGTGTTGTTGATTATAGAAGGAATCCATATCCTAATTATTTAGGATGATGATGTCCCCTTGAGAAGCTCATAAAGATTATCACGTAAATCCTGCAGATGGACTTGGTCCAACATGATAATAAGGTTGAGTGGTACTACCCATGGAGTTAGATATTAATTAATTAAATTATCAATAATTTATTTAATTAATGGACATGTGATATCTTAAATATGGAGAGATTATGTACACATAATATGATAGAGCCCATATTTAATTATGGGGTTGGTATGATACTTCAATGATAACCCATTAGTGGAGCAAGTTATCATTAACGGGTCGGGTTTGGGATCCGTTAGGAGACCAAAACCAACTCCTCCTCATGGTTCCTATTGTAGCCTATAAATACCTCATAAAGCTATGAAACTAAGACCTAATTCAACTCTCTCTTTTCTCCTCTCTCTCTCTCACTCCTAGGGTTGGGCGGCGCCGGTGGCAAGGAATAAGAAGAGACCCTTTTCTCTCTTCTCATCTTCTTCCCTTCTACTTCCTTGGGCGTGCGGCTTCAACAGGTCAACGGGTGCACCACTTGGTGGTGCTTGGCGCAAGCTTAAGAGGGAATAGAGGGTTGCCGGCGACAACCACTAGAGGTGGTTTGCGGAGCTGGTTAAGAAAGAAGAAGGGTGCAAGGAAGAAGAGCTTCTTCTTATTCTTCTTCTTCTTCTTCTCTTTTCCTCCTTCCCTTTTTCTTCACTTCTCCCCCATGGCATGTGCAACTGAGAGGAGAAGACTTGGCTAGCAACGCAAGGAGAGGGGCTAGGGTTTTGATCGCTGGCGCAAGGTGAAGAAGAAAGGAGTCTTCTTCTTTGGTCGGCGCAAGAAAGAAGAAGGAGAAAGAGGTTTTGGTGGCTTTGTTTCTTGGAAGACCGACGCTCACATGACGTCCAAGAAGAGGATAGGAATATGATAGAAGATCAAGAGGTAAAACAAGAGGTATAATCTTGTTTTCTTATTCTAGTTTAATTGTTTTCTTATTTTAACATGGACCCCGAAGATAGAAGGAGTTAGATTGCTTGAACAACAAGTTTGTTCAAGCAATCACTCAATCGAATAGCACGATGATGGAAAAGGTCGTTCGAAAAGATTTCTTCCCATCTGGATTTGTTCTAGTCAATAGAATTTTAATCCGGGGACATGGAGAGGAATCCGTTCCGAAACGAAACCAACAATTGGTATCAGAGTCATAGTTTATGGTTTTGTGTGTTTTGGATTCGGTTACTTTCATGAATTTCATATATGATATATGCCAAATAATAGTAGGATGTGCATTAAAGGCGATCGGTTTTCTCACGCGCGGCCTCCCCACAGCGGCGATGGCCGCCGACGCTAGCAAACCGCCGGCGCCGGATCTCTTTGCCTTTCCTCCTCTTCCAAATGCAGCTCTCCATTCTGAGAGTTAGCTGAATCCACAAGGAGCAATGGCAAAGACCTCAATATCTTACGCTGCCGCCTTGAGACCATCTTCACCAAGGACATCCAAAAAGGCATTTGATGAGATCGGAGAGGATTTCAAGGAGATGATGACTATAATGATAAGCTGGTGATCTTTTACACTAAGGAAGAAGTGTCATTCATGGCTGATCCTTACCGGTACTCGCTAGTTGGAAAATTTTTGGGCAAACACCCTATCTTCTCAGTTATCATGCTAGCTTTTCAAAACCTAGGGCTTTCTAGTCCTTACAATATCCGAGTTCTGCGCTCGGGACACATCTTTCTGCACCTTACATCCAATGTGGATATGGCAAGAATCTGGGCACGGGGAGTTTGGTACATTGGTGGTGTTCCTCTCCGTATCTTCAAATGGTCACCAAACTTTTCTTATGATGCTGAATCTTCGATAGCCCCGAGGATAAGTTGGGAAGGGAGGCTGAAAAGGAGATTGGTGAAACCACAGACTTTACACGGAAAGAAGACAAATATAGAGATGGAAAACAGGCTTGGATACAAAAAGATAGAGTTGACAGCCATCTAGTTAATAATAACGTTTCAAACTTTGGTCTCTTTGGAAGGGGAAGAGAAAGGAGAGTTGAATGAGCCTCAAGAACTGAAAGGGAAGATGGATGAGGAAAAGGCAAGGGGAACAAGTTGCACTGTTAACAAGAAGGTTAATATGCAGGAAATCAGAGAAGAACAGAACCTCATCACTGTTTCTGATCAGGCTGTGCAAAAGAAAAAAGGATTAGAGCAGAACTCTGTTCAGGAGAAGAATGTGTAGTTTGTGACAATTGTTCCAAATTCAGCAGATATTCCATCTGCCGAAGGATTAATTTTAGCAAAGAGATCATCAGTTGAGCTAATGGTTTCTAATTTACCAGGCTTAGAGAATAGATAGAAGGTCAGGTATGATGCAGAAAAAATAGCAGCTGAAATGCATATTGATCAGGATTCGGATTTAGTAGTACAGGATGAAGAATTCTTTCAAGCCAATTTCAATGATTCAGTGGAAGCTGAGATTGCTAAATCCTTTGTGGAAGAAGATGTAACAGATCAAGAGGAAGTGGGGCAGCTGCAAAGATCTTCATCTTTTCCTTCTTCTTTAAAAATTCCCTCAAATAAAGCAAGATCAAAAGCTCCTCCTGATATACCTCAAGGGTTACCAGAAGGGGATAGGAAATCTTCCCTCACTTAGGAGATTGATATACCTAAAGAATCACTATCATCTAAATTTTTTAGGTATCTTAGAGCCAATGATAGCTCTTGATGGTTCCTTAATTACAAGAAGATTAGGCTTTTCTTCAATTTTTTCTAATTGCTCAGTTTGGTTTTCTATTCGAATTAATGGTCAGATGGTAGGTTTCTTTCAATCAAAGAGAGGGCTAAGGTTGTAATATGAAGATTTCACACCTTGCATATGCGGATGATATGATGATATTCCTGAATGGTTCTATTGACTGTATAAAATTGCTAAAGAATTTCTTGAATATGTATGAAAAGCAATCGGGGCAAGCTGTAAATGCAAGGAAGAGTCTAACTTATCTATCTAGTAAGATATTGGATAATTGGAAGGGTTTAATTCTGGCTGTGACAGGTTTTCTGGAAGGTTCATGGCCTATGAAATATTTGGGGATTCCTCTTTATACTGGGCATCGGAAATCAGTCTTTTTTCAACCCTTGCTAGAAAAGATAAGGAAAAAGCTAATGGGATGGAATTTGCCACGGTTGTCAAATGGAGGACGCTTACTATTAATTCAAAGTGTGCTAGCATCTATGCCTTTATATTTGTTGCAAGTGATCCTTCCCCCATTATCTATTTTTCATAACTTGAAGATGATTTTTGCTAAGTTCTTTTGGGGTTCCATGGATAAAAATAAAAAAGTTCATTGGATGGCCTGGGCAGATATCAGTAAGGAAAAAATAGAAGGAGGATTAGGAGTGAGGAAGCTTGCAGATATTAGTTTTGCAATGGCGGTTAAACTATGGTTTAGATTCAGAGAGCAAAACACCCTATGGGCAACATATCTTTCTAATTATTATTGTGGTTCTTCACATTTGGTTATTGTTAACTTAAAGAAAAATGCATCTCCTTGTTGGCGTAGGCTCATCAAAGTACGTAATTTGGCTGAACAAAATATTTGCTGGATTTTGGGAAATGATGGCATACACTAGAGAATGGATGAAATTGGTAGATTACTCCCGGATAGCATTGCTAAAATGGTTGCAGATACTCCTTGTCAACATTTTGAATCAGATCAAATTATTTGGAAATCTTCTTTAGATGGTGGCTTTTCCTTAAAATTGGCATAGAATAGCATCCGGCAAGCACAATTAAGGGATCCCATAAATCATGCAATTTGGAACAGTTTACTTAGACCGAGTATTTCTATTTTTGCATGGAGATTTCTGAAGTGGAAACTTCCTATAGATACTATCTTACAATATCGAGAATGGAGGATTGGGTCTGAATGGTTGCAAGGAGGTCATATTAAAGAGGTGATGTCGTTTCTTATTGTATGGTTCCTATGGTTAGCTAGGAATGAGGCTAAGCACGAAGGATTAAAGCAGGAGGCTCTGAATATCAAAAGAAATATAATTCAATATTGCTTGTTGGGGGAGGCTGCAGGTACTATCAAAAATAAACATTGGAAAGGTTTTACCTCGGTTGCTAAAGCATGGGGGCTGGATATCAAGACAAAAGCCAGAACTCTTATTATTATGGTGCGTTGGTATCGGCCAAGATTTGGAGGTTACAAACTAAACACAGATGGATGTTGGAGAGGGAACCCGGGGGAGGCTTCGTTTGGGGCCATAATTCGAGATCATGCAGGGCAGTTTATAATGGCGAAACATGGTACTTTGGGAGTTTCTTCAAATGTGCAAGCTGAACTCCATGCAATCTTATTTGGGCTAGAATTATGTATAGCTAATAATCTTTTACCGATTTGGTTGGAATCAAATTCCCTAGTGGCCTTGAGGTTAATTCATTCCTCTTCAGTATGTTGGGAAAATAGGAAGAATGTTCTGAAAATCAGAATGATGGTGAAGAAATATCTAGTAGTTTATTCACATGTATACAGAGAAGCTAATATGGCTGCGGATTATTTGGCTAATTTAGCATTCAAGTTGCAAGAGGAGAAAGTGCTATTCAAGCAAGATATTGACAAGACTTTATATGGTATTTGTAAGATCGATAGGATGAGTCTTCCTTATGTTATGATGGATCGAAAATTTGTTTAACAAGACAAAAACAATAAAATGGAGGGCTCTGAATTATTCACTTTCAATGCCTTGGAACACTTAGTAATTATTATTGGTTTTGGATGGCTTGGTTAATGTGCTTATGTTTCTTTTGGCAGTATCAGAATTAAAATTGATCAGTCTATGGGGTGTGACAAATTGAAAAGCTTTTCTAGTGAGACTCGGTTTGCTAACAAAGTATGGTATGTAGTGGTTCTTAACAGAATTATAATGTTCTATGGTTCAGGAATCTCAAAGTAAATGAATTACAAAAATGCTCTATAATAACTTATTTATATCTTCTAGATGGAGTTTAAATTGGGGGAAATAGTGTTTATTCAGATCAAATTCTCAGATGGGGTTTTCAAAGTTTCAGATGGATACTTTGCTCAACTGATTATAGGGCTGTCTGATGGGCAAAATGTGTGCAAACTGAAGGGCTACAGGCACTAGCTGATATGAAATCAAGGAGAGGTTGATACTGTATCACTTAAAACCTGATATGTCTGAATTTGGTTTCTAATTGATAGGCTATTGTCATATCTGAATATACAATATTTTGCCTCTCTACAATGCTTGGTTTCTAATTAAAATTGATCAGTCTATGGGGTGTGACAAATTGAAAGGCTTTTCTAGTGAGGCTCGGTTTGCTGACAAAGTATGTTATGTAGTGGTTCTTAACAGAATTATAATGTTCTATGGTTCAGGGTTATCTTAGAGTAAATGAATTACAGAAATGCTCTATAATAACTGATTTATATCTTTCAGATGGAGTTTAAATTGGGGGAAATAGTGTTTATTCAGATCAAATTCTCAGATCGGGTTTTCAAAGTTTCAGATGGATACTTTGCTCAACTGATTATAGGGTTGTCTGATGGGCAAAATGTGCGCAAACTGAAGGGCTAAAGGCACTAGCTGATATGAAATCAAGGAGAGGTTGATACTGTATCACTTAAACCCTGATATGTCTGGCTGAATTTGGTTTCTAATTGATAGGCTATTGTCATATCTGAATATACAATATTTCTACCTCTCTACAATGTCTGCTGAATGACTCTTATTTTTGTTCTTGATATGTTAACGATATTATTCTTGTTCTCGAATATGTAAATATAAATACTGTGAGGAATCTTGTGTCATTTTCTGATAAGCAGTTATATCTGTTGTATGCCCATGGTTTAGGGATAGTTTTGGGCAATCTGATTAATTGTATGGAACTCTTTTTGAGTATTTGTCTGCTTACAGGGATGACTGATAGGAATTATGATCGGCTGAAGGCTGCTCATTCTGAAATCTGAGATACAATGCAGAGTGAAAAATATTATAAGTTGTCTTATGCTTTGTTTGGTTTTACTTTGGAAAACTGAATGTGAATTTGAGTCCTGATGCCGACTTCTGTCTTGATTCTCATGCAGTCATCGGATTTATTATTACTTTTGAGTCATTCTGCTCAATGCTGTGATTAGCTTGTGCTTTATTCTGATATGCAGTTATCGGCTGAATCTGTTCTATAAAGCTTGGCCGACTTCTGACTGGTAAATTCTGTGATATTGGTATCCAAAAACGGTACATGTGACAATGTATTTGGAGGTTGCCCTTTGGTACAAAGTCTTATGATTCAAAAGGGCTGTCTTATAGGCATTATGTGTTGGTGCAGACAGCACCCAAGTCGAGCCTGTGTTTTGATAATAGCAAAGGGTTCAAAAATTAAGATGTTATGTTTATCTAACATGCTCATTAAGTGTACAGGAAACAAAGTCCTAGTGAAGGGCTGCTAGGCACTTGGCGATGGAATGCTAGGATACAAAACCCTAGTGAAGGACTGCTAGGCACCTGGCGAAGGAATGCCAGGATACAAAGCCCTAGCGAAGGACTACTAGGCACCTGGCGGCGAAGGAATGCCAGGATACAAAGCCCTAGCGAAGGACTGCTAGGCACCTGGCGAGGGAATGCCAGGATACAAAGCCCTAGCGAAGGACTGCTAGGCACCAGGCGAAGGACTGCTTGATACTGAAGACCTGGCGAAGGACAACTGGGCACCTGGTGAAGGACTGCTGGCCAACAGTTTAACCGGAGGAGCCGGTTGGCAACAGGTAAATTCTCCTGAGAGGAGTAGGTGAGGACGCGTTCCCCGTCGAGGGAACAGTAGGCGACGATTCGACCTAGGGTTCCATTTTGGAGACCCAAAGTCAAAACCAAGACAGCTAAGGCTGTATAATCATAACATATTCTTGTTTTATTATATTTGCAACTAACCCTAGATGCAGGACCAAAGGAACAAGTCTCTGCAGCTCAGAACGCCTCAAGGGAGAGAGGCAGCAGCTGAGTAGGGCGCCCCCAAGGTCAAAGCAAAACAAGTAAAGCAAGAGAACGCTTCGGAAGCCAACTGGGGGGGCGCCCCCATGCTCCCGGGCGCCCCCGTGCTCCCGGGCGCCCCGGATGCCTCGGGCGCCCCCGGCTCAAGCCAACGAAGTGGATAGAGTCAAGCCAGCAGACCGAGTCAACCCGGGCGCCCCCTGCGTCCCGGGCGCCCCCAGTCAACTCTCAGCCTTATTCAAGTGGGATAAGGGCTGACCGAGACTTGTTCGGATCGGCTGACACGTGGGGGGGCGCCCCCAACGTTCAGCGCGCCCCAAAAGGCTATAAATATCCCCTCGACCCCAAGGCTTTAAACAATAAGTTTTCCAATGCCAATACGCTCTTCAACTCAGGCGCTCTGCTCCAGAAATCCTCCATCTCGAGATTCTAGCACCGACGACGACCCTACGCACCGAAGAATGATCTACACCGGGCGTCGGTAACGAAGAGTCAATTCTTAATTGTATTCTTACTGCACTTACTTCTGTACAACTGTTTGAATGATTTTGCGCAATTATAGTATTGCCCGCAGTAAATGTTCAAGGTCCGTGGGCCTTGGAGTAGGAGCCGACCGTGACTCCGAACCAAGTAAATCCCTGTGTTTGCGTTTGGTTTTCGTGTTAATTCTCCGCTGTGCATTCTCTCTCTAAATCCGAAACGATTTATGATATTCACCCCCCTCTATCGTTTTCTCTCGATCCAACAAGTGGTATCAGAGCGGGGAAGCTCAAATTTGGTGCAACCACCAATTTGAGAGTTTTTTTTCGAATTTTGTTTTGAATTTTTTTTGAATTTTCATCGTTAATCGAGGTTGGTGCAACGCCCCTCGATAAATTTTTTTTTCCCGCACTACTAATCCAAGACCAAGTCTTGGGATATTTCTTTGCTTTTACTCTTAGTTTCAGATAAATGGCCATGCAAGAAGGATTCAGCACAGCCAGACCACCACTTTTTAGTGGGGAGGACTTCTCCTACTGGAAAAGTCGGATGGAGGTCCACTTGAAAACTCAGGTGGACATGTGGATAATCATCCAGTTTGGACTGGAGATTCCAAAGAACACTGAAAGAGTGCCACAGTCTTACGCTGAGTGGGATACCGCTCTGAAAAGAAAAATTGAAGCTGATGCCAAAGCAACCCAGACACTTCAATGCGGCCTGACCAAGGAAGAGTTGAATCGGGTAGGACCATTCAATAGTGCAAAGGAGTTGTGGGGAAAGCTGATCGAGCTGCATGAAGGTACTTCAGATACTCGAATCAGCAAGAGAGATCTCCTCCTGAACAAGCTGTACACGATCAAGATGAACGACAATGAAACAGCAACCCAGCTCCATGCCAGAATTCAGGAGTTAATGAACGGACTACACACAATCAGTCACAAGGTAGAAAACCGTGACCTGATAAGGTACACTCTCAACGCTTTCCCGAGAAACACCTTGTGGGCATCTATGGTAGATGCATACAAGTTTCAAGGGACCTTTCAAAAATTAAGTTAGATGAACTATTTTCTGAATTAGAATTGCATGAGCAGACTAACTGCAATCTGGCCGAGAAAGGCATTGCTTTCGTTGCAGGTAAAGCTGGAAAGACAACCAAAAAGAATCCTCAACCTGCACTCGAGTCTAATTCAGATTCAGACTCAGAAGACAATGAGGGAAATCGGCCTAAGCTGGTTCGGCTAGCCTGGGACTACTACAAAGAGCTAAAAAACCAGACCAACAGAAGAAAAGCCAGCCGAAGAAAAGAAGAACAAGCTGAACCCTCAAATGAAAAGAACAAACCCAACGTGACCTGTTACGAGTGCAAGAAGAAGGGCCACTACAAGACTGAATGCCCCAACCTGAAGGAAACAAAGAAGATGAGAAAGAAGAAGGCACTTCAGGTAATGTGGGACGAGTCCTCCTCCTCCGAAGAAGAAGAGGTCCCACAGTCGAACCTGCTCGCACTAACCGCCTCAGAAGAAATCGAGACTGAGTCAGAATCGGAGCCGGACGACGGCAAACTTACATTCTCAGAGGACGGCGAAATAACTGTAAGTGGTTTTTCAAGAAATCAGTTAAATGAATTAATTTCCTATCTTTCTCGAGATTTGGCGAAAGCTAAACTCCGAGTCGAATCTCTCCGACATGAAGTAAAACTCCTGAAAGAGAGAGCTGACTCTAGATCCTTAACTGAGAAGGTTCAAGAAAGAACCTCTACTCAAGTTGAAAAACTTGAGAAAGAGAACTCCTGCTTGAAAACTCAAGTCAAGGACCTTAGATCAGCCTTAGAACGGTTCACTTCTGGTTCCAAGGGTCTTGACATGATTCTTGGAAAACAGAAGTCAGTTCTAAATCGATCCGGATTAGGCTATAGAACCAAATCTAGACAAAGATCCTACTATGCTGTACTGAACCAGTCCAGATCTAAAGTTCAGGCATGGGTACCCAAACTATGCCTGAATAAACAAACTGGATCAAATCAGTATTGGATCCCCAAGGACAAGTTTCACATTGTAACGCCCGCTTTTTTTTTCTTTCGTAAGCGGCGTTACGTTAACATGCTTAGGGCATGTAGACATCATAAGGCAGCGGAATAACTTTAACTTATACATGCCCTGTTATCATTCTTAACTTAATGACATAGGAACCTTAGCATATTAACTTTGAACTTAAGCATCATATCATATCATGTCATACGTAACATCATATCATAAGGTTCCACAGGTCATTATTTAGACATATAAGTAACCAAGGTGAAGTTCTAGCATAAACCGTAAACATAAAGTTTCCTGGGCCAAGTCACTACTACACACATGCGTTCTTGCCCTCCTGCTGCTTCCTTCATTGTCCCCTTGAATGATCTGCGGTATAAGGAAATAAGACTATAAGCACACAGGCTTAGTAAGACTCTTTCCTACTCACAAAACCATTCATCATTCATCATCTCATAATGAGCACATAAAACATTAACATACTTGGTGCTCTACTTGGAACATAACATCTTACATCACTTATCGTATACATAGCATGGCATGAACATAAACATAGTAGACATTCTAAGCATGGCATAATTCATGGCATAACTCATAAACATAGTAGACATTCTAAGCATGTCATAAATCATAAACATAGTAGACATTCTAAGCATAGCATAATTCATGGCATAAATCATAAACATAGTAGCATGACATCTTTCATGGCATAAATCATAAATATAGTAGCATGGCATCTTTCATGGCATAAATCATAAACATAGTAGCATGACATCTTTCATGGCATAAATCATAAACATAGTAGCATGACATCTTTCATGGCATAAATCATAAACATGGTAGCATGGCATAATACCTATCATAGCATATGAACATCTTCCTAACATAATCATGGCATAGATCATTCATTCTCATGCATACTTCTTAACATGAAACGTAAGCATATCATCTTATCAACATAGCATAATGCATAGCATGAATGGATGCATGAGTGGAATGCATATACATAAGGGATGCTTAACTTTTAAAACATACTTTTAATTTGCTTAAACATAATCATCATAACATCATTTGGGGTCCCTAACGAGCCCAAACTATGTGTCACGAATGTGGGCTTCAAATTTAGAATTTATAAATGAATGCTGGAAACCCTTTTTACAATCAGAATATGAAAATGTAATATAGGGGCCACAGGTCGTATTTTTCTCGGGGCTAGTTGACGTTGTTTGACTCGCACTTGTATTTATGTCGTTTATGAGTTTTTGGGTTTCACACAAGAAATTGGGTTTTGGTTTCAAATAGAAACGGAATCGCAATAAAATGGAAATCGAATTGGAGTAAACCAAACTAATGAACCAAACAATGCGATGGCAAGTAAGGACTCAACCAATGGAAACCGAATCACTAAAGTGGTTAAATCGAAATTGAAAAGGGATACAATGGAGATTGAATGCAGCCTTTATGCTAAACAAATGAATAAGTGCA
The DNA here is from genome assembly GCA_024364735.1 of Boesenbergia rotunda. Taxonomy (NCBI): domain Eukaryota; kingdom Viridiplantae; phylum Streptophyta; class Magnoliopsida; order Zingiberales; family Zingiberaceae; genus Boesenbergia; species Boesenbergia rotunda. Next base: position 410,101 of record JAGFNQ010003177.1, on the reverse strand, counting down.
GTGAATTCAGATTTTGGAGACGAACAAGCTTAAACCAATTAATAGCATGCGAAATTCAGGAATCACACAAGCAATTCAACTCAAACAAACTATAATTATTTTGGAGCCAACCATTACACACAAAATTCAGAAATCAAGGCTATACTTATTGATTTCAAAACTCAATCATCACTAGAAAAGCAGGTGAGTTCCTGATGACAAACAGTGCCAATTCAGCTTGGTATGAAAAGGGAAAACTCTTGTGCCAAATTGCAATCCTTTGTGCCAAAACCAATTCTAACAATTCAGAATGCAATGACTGCAAAAGGGGCTGATTTCAAGTTCAAAAGTACACCGTAATCTCACTCAACTTAACACAAACCCAAACCGAGACTAATATTAACACAAGCATGCAGAATTTCACAATCAGCACACAAATCTGCAGGAATTCAGATACAAAATTGCTCACTGGAACATTCAGAAATCAGAAATGGAATGCAAACATGAAGCAAGTTCAATTTGAGTTCAGATAAGATCCGGCAGAGCTAAATTCCATTAACATAACTTCAGCAATGATGAACTAAAACTCTGCACAACAAATTGAAGCTATCGAATGCATGGACTGGTAAGTTCAGATTCAATTGCAGCATTCCAGCAACAGAACAGTTGCGGAAACTCTTTGATCAACTTGCAATCTGATGCAAGGATTCACCAAACCAGAACCTCTTGATGTGTTGCACTCGAAAGTGAAGGAATAAAATAGTATGATGCAGCAAATAGAGTGTATGATACAGAAATACAGTTATGCAGAAATTGATCCAAATGCAAAAATTCAGCACAAAGTAAATACAAACTTCATTCAATCCTGAGGAAAACTGAGGTAATAATTCACCAAACAGGATCTTTTGATGTGCCGAAACCTAACATGCGGAAACAACAATTAAAAAGGCAGAAGCAAATGCGAGAGTTCAGAAATGAACTTGGCAAGCAGAAATGGCATGCAAAAACTACAATTAAGTGCTATTTGAACTAAACAAGCTATTGATCTAATGCTAGAGCAGGAATTTACGGCTAAGAACTCAGAAAACAATTCAGAAATAGGGAATCTGAGACAATTACAGAAACGGAAAGGAAAAATCAGAATTAAACTTGGCACGCTATTGAAATTGGCACGCAACAATCTAAGCTACAATTCAACTGCAATTTAACTCAAGCTATCATTAAACAAGTTCCTAACTTACTGAACTTGAAGATTAAGAACATAATTAAGCTAAACAATTAAGAAAACTAAATCTAAGCAGCTTATACGAACTGCAAAAACAGAACAGTGGCAGTAATGAAATTACAGCTACAAAAAACAGAAATTAAATGAGTTAAACTACTCCTCAATCTTCCACGAGCTCAAATTCTTCTTGGTCGTCAAGCAAGAGCTGGCTTCGAACCCCTAAGCACAGCAAATCAGTGGAAATCAGATTGGATTAGTGAACTCTACTCAAACTGCGCAAGCTGGGAATTTCCAATCTAAACGCTTCGATCTTCGTTTGTGGAGCTGCGATGGTGATTTGGGAACAACCTGAGGTCACTTGAGAACCCCTACAAGTGCCTCAGATCATCGGAAATGGACTGTGGCGAAGATCTCAGTGTTCGGACCACAGAGCCACCGAAACCCTGAAATAACTCTGTCCGGCGCGAATTCGAGCTTAATTCTCCAATCAAACTGACCTCCAAAGCTCCAGAAGATGATCTTGATGAAGAATCGAGGGGTCGCGCCCCGGAAATGGAGAAAATCGACTGGAAAACGAAGAAGAACGGTGAAGGCTACTGTAGCGGCGGAGACGCGACGAGGATGAGCTGCGCTGATTTTTTTGATTAAATAGAAACAAATGGACGGCTCAGATTAATCGGAGGAGATCCAACGGTAGATCTTGGTCTGATTGGAGCCAAACTTTTATGATGATGATCTGGGGTCAGGATCTGCCTTGTGGTAGCTCGGATCCTCCAGATGTGCAACGGATGGTCCAGATCAACTCTATCTGTGATTGGACGCTCTAGAGCCCTCCTTGCTTGATCCAACGGTTGATCTAGCTCTGATTGGGATGAAACCTTCAGATCTTGATCATAGAGCCTGATCAACCCTAACCCTAGCTCGGATTGCTTCAGATCGTCCCGGATGGCTCAGATCTAGCCGCTTTTGAATCGGACGGCCCGGATTAATCGTAGGCTTGATAATTCGATCCGGTTCACTTCCGACTCAAGTTTGACCCAATATGCCCTAGGTCCAGGATCCTTTAATGCCTACAAAAATATATCAGAAAATTAGTGGCCAAATAATCCAAAAACTGTGTAATTTTGCAATTAAGTCCAAAATAAGATAAAGTTCCAAAACCTAGGGTAAAACCATAATTAAGCAATAAAAACATGGGTCAAACATGGATTTTAGCAATTAAAATAATCAATAAAATGGTGCTTATCAACTCCCCCACACTTAACCTTGAGCGTCTCGCGAAAACACTAAATATGTATCCCTTAGGCTTTCTTAAGCATAATTAGAAACAAATGAAAAGAAATTACCTAGGGTTGTCAATTCTCATAAATCTAAGCTCTATGGATTACTATCTTGTCCTCAAATCAACAACTTAGCCTTTTCATCCATCATGAATCATTGAGATGAATTTAAATCACTAGCCTTTCAAGGGAAGTTTTGGTGGCTCTCTCCTTAAGTTCTAAGTTGATGATGGAAGTGGAGCTCACTCTTACACACATGATTCTTGCACTACCATAGGCTTGCTTATTATCTACTCTCCACCATTGATCATGATTAGGATTCACATCTACAAAAACAAATAAAAACATGGAAAATGATAAGAAGTGGAATAAAAACCAAGGAAATGGAAAAAGTTGATAAAGTGGAAGACTTGAGTGCTTGGGAATATTTCCAATGAACTTTGCTCTCTTATCAGTCCCCTAGTGATATCAAAAATGTGGTGAATTTAATCTTGAACAATTACTTCGACTTAGATGAATAAAACTCTTTTAATCTCAATGTGCCAACTTCCACCTTGCGTGCCAAGTTTCTTTCTCCATCTTCCATCCCTGATTTTTCCTCTTTCCCTTTCTCTGTAATACGGTCAAATATGTAATGATGCAAAGCTTGGATTTGGATGAGAAAAATCTTCACTAATTTATGGTGCTAAAACTCAAGTTGGATGCCACTTGTTTCCTTGTTTTTCTTGTTTATTCAAACTGTTTTTCTTCCTTTCCTTTTCTGCTCTAAGGTCTTACAATGAGCTCACGGCAGATTCCTTTCATTCTCTGATTTCTCAAACAATTAACATCAGTGAGCATCAAATGGTGTAGTGGAGAATTTGAATGGTTTCACTTGAAAATTCTGCCCACAGCTGCATTTGTTTTGAATTTTTCTTGCATAAGATTTCATCATTTAATTCAGCTTCCATTCGCACTTGGCTTGTATCACTCAGTAGCTCCCAGAGGCACCACTCGGCAGCAGCAAATACCATCAGATTTCTTCAATTGTTAGCAAACCTTGCAGCAGCCACATTGGTTTCAAATCAATTCCTGCACTGCCCAGAATTTTTTTCTTCCCTGTTTTGGCACATTTTTGCTTCCATGTTTCGGATTTGGTCAGTCTTCAAAGTAGCTAAATGCAAGGTACAGCTGCAATTCAATATTAATACAAAGTTTACTGGTTTTCAATGCAAGGTACAGCTGCAAAGTCCAAAGCCTTTACTGATTTTTTTCTCTTTTTTTTTTTATGGCACAAATTTGCTTTTGCTTGTGTGCCAATTTGCTTCTCATTGAAGAATTCTTCTTCAAAACTGCTCCACTTAATTGGCACTGCATCACTGATTTCCAACACCCATAATTTGGATTTCCCTGCCCAACAAATTTCTGCACAAAAAGCTTCAATTCAGCCTCCATCTTCAACTTTTCTGCAATTTGTTTCTGATTTTTCCAGCTTGTTTCTGCTGCAGTTCTTTGTTTCGGCCACATTCCATATCAGATCAGTAACTTTGGTTCCAACCTCAGCAATGCATAGATTTTCAGAAATCTGCTCCAAGATTCCAGCACTCGGCAATGCCAATTCAGCACTTCAAGCTCAGATTCGGTAACAAAAATTTCAATGCAGTTCAGACTTTTCCCTCAGCTTGATTGCAGAGATTCTACACTGCTTTTCAGCATTCAATTCAGACTAAACAAAGTGGACGAAACGTCTTCTATCAGCTGCAAATTCAGCTGCTTGCAAGTGGAGTTCTTGTGGGCACAGATTTTCTCTTTTTATCCCAGCTTCAAACAGCTTCAATTCAGCCTACATTCAACTTTTTCTCAACTTCATTCTAGACTTAACAGCTGGAGTTCAGCTACTAGCATTTCAGCTCCAAGATTCCAGCACTTGCACAAACTGTTTTTGGCACAAAAATTTTTTTCTTCATTGGATCAGATTTTTCATCTCCTTTGCCCATTCTTGGTACCTAACTCCATTCACTTGGCACCAAATTCTGCATTAATCTCAGATTTACACAGCTACATTTCTTTTGGCCGAAACATGCTCCTAATCAATTCTTCCTTTTCATTTTTGGTACAGATTTCTGCACTTGTTCTTAAAAATTCCTTTTCTGCATTTTCCTACTTCAGATTCTAGCTCCACAGCTTCTTTTTCAGATTCTAGAATAGTTCAGTTCTTCATCCTTGCAACTCCTTGCTCCTTCACAGCCCTCACATTATATAATAGTGGAGAATTGAGTGCTCCACTTGAGAATTTTTTGATTTGTTTGCCCCCTACACTGCTTCCTTTTCTTTTCCCAACTGTTTTCTCAGCTTCTAATGCAGGAATTGACAACAGCTCCATCAAGAATTCGTCCATAGTTCAGCCATGTTTACAGCCCTTCTGCTTTTCAGAATTTCGAATGGTTGTACCTTGCAATTCATCCTTGGCAATTACAGAGTTTTTCTTTGGCAAAACATTTCTTCTTCATCAAGTTCACAGAAATTTCCTTCACTTGAAATCTGCTTCCAACTAAATTTTTCAGTTCTTTCCTGACCTAGAAATCTTCCAATAGAAAGGCTGTTGCAATTATGTGTCATTTAGACAAGAGCTTTTACCCGAACTTGGCATATCCTCCACTTTTGACACAATTTGTGCTTTGAATTCAGATCTGTCCTGGCTTAGAAATTCAACAACAGCTCCCAACAAATTTTTCAGTTCTTGGCAGCTTACCTTGTGTTCAACAGTTGGGACTTCGGCCATGGCACAATTGTCTTCAAGTCGACACACTAAGTTTTTGCTCAGACTCTTCTTCCTTCTTTCGAAATGATCACAGAATTTTTTCCTTTTTGGCAAGACACAGATTTTCAGATTTTCCCATTGCTTGCCACTTGAATCCTCAAAACATGATAAGGAAACTAGCTCTCCAATTGCTTCCATCTCTCTTGCTCATTCTTGACACCAAACTCGCTCAATTTGGCACATGAATATGCAGAAATTTTTTTTCGTTGACATGAATTGCCTCTTTTGATACCAATTGATTCCAAATCACTAATCACTCCCCCACACTTAATTCTTTGTCTGTCTCGGGCAAAATAGTATCTAGAAAACATCCCAAGCAACCAAATCCATAGAAAAATTGGGGTTAAGATTAGGAATAAGGAAAGACAAATAGAATAGACATGATTTTTGCCAGAATTAATGGAAAAAGGTGAACAAAGTGATTAGTCTCTATAGATGTGATCCAATCATCGAAGTATGGTCTTGAAAGAACCTAAGCAAGTTCTAGAGCACAATAACATATGTGTCACAAATATAAGGCTAATCTCACTAGGTAAAAATAATCCATCTCAAGTCATCAATTAAGAATCTAAAACCAAGTAGTACTCAAGCATCCAAGAATTCATCCATTAGCTCAAACCCTAAGTTTCGACAACCAAATTTAACTTATTTCCCAAGAGATTCTAACATGACATGAAGATAACCTAGAGGGATACATTTATTCCCACTCATGCAAGAAAAAGTGCTAAAAGAAAAGACATGGTATTTACAATGTCTATTTATTCAGTTTACTCTAGAAAACATAAAAGTGAAAAATGCGATAAAAGAAAATGCAAGAAAAAAAAAACAACTCCCCTTTATTCTGGTGGGCGGAGTCTATCCAGAAGTAGCCTCCATCGTGGTAGTGGAGGAAAATGGGTGGCCGGGAGAATTCGGACTCCCCCACACTTGAACTTTGCAAAAAATTTCTCTGGTGGCCTAAGGCGATTCAGGTTCAAGAGCCATTCAAGGGGTGGAGTGCTATTAATTAAAGTAAGATCATCTCCTCCTTCTTGATGCCCTTCAGAAATCCTTCCAGGAGGCTGGAGTCTGTTCAGTTGGAGCACCCACTCCTGAAGTCTTCTAGACCCTGCAAAACAATGTAATACCTCTCTCAAGCGTGCAGGGTCAGAAAGAAATAAAATAATGTCAGTTTCTGCATGAATTGAATCCAAATCTGCATCATGTCCAATGAAATCAATTCTTGGTGTCTCAATAAATTTTTCACAATTATTTTCTACCAAGGATGTATCAAATAATGTATCACAGCCAATAAAATCAATTTGTGGTGCCTCAATGAATTTTTCAAAATTATTTCCAGAATAAGATATGTTAAGAGATTCATCACAAAAATCAACATCAAATCTAGGCACCCCTAAAAAATTTTCACACTCAGCATTTGCATCTAATGTAACACCACATGCTTCATTTTCAACAATTTCTACACTAGGTAACTCTAGGGATTTTTCACAATTATTTTCTACAAGAGATGTATCCCTAAGTATATCACAAACAATAAGATCAGTTTGAGGTACCTCATTACAAATTTCAGAAAACTTAGGAGGAGAATTTACCTGATCGTGCTGAAAAGTACCTGGAGATTCTACAAAAGTAGATATATCTGTGGTCTCCTCCTGATCATGTGCAGTCTCCTCTTCAGCCTCAGGCTCTGGTGGACACTCAACTAAAGTAGGTGATCCTTGGGTTCTTGCTTCCACCAAGCAAGTCCCTACACTTTCGGGTAATTGTGGTGGTCCCTGGGGCTTAGTGCAATCCCCTACACCTATGGAATCATCTTCCTCAACCATTCCTGTATCAACCAAATTAGAAAAATTAGGACCTTCAATAATACTATAATCACAAAATAAAAGATGAGAATGGTCCTGTGAAATAGGAATGGGTGATTCTTGGGGCTTTGTGCAATCCCCTACACTCTCAATCCTATCCTCTGAATTTTCTGATGCATCAATCAATATAGGTGGTTCCTGGGGCTCTGTGCAATCCCCTACACCTATAGAATCATCTGATTGTTCTAATCTTTGAGCTTGTATTTGATTCCATTGATCAACTAATTGTGCAAGGCGTTGTTCGATGCCTTGCCGTTGTTGTTGTAAAATTTGCTGTTGTTGTAGGACTTGTTGGAAATTTTGCTGCTGTAATTGTTGAACTTGTTGCCACATCTCCATCATCCTTTGTTGTTGAGCCTCATCCCAATCAAGATCCTCAAAGCCTCCTTGATTAAACTGCTGAAATGGGAGGGGCTGAAAATTTTGAGTGTCTTGCTGAAAATTCTGTCCTTGAAACTGGAAATCTTGCTGAAAATGTTGAAATTGTGGTTGAAAGGATGGTTGAACTTGCTGAGAATGGTAGCCCTGGAAATCTTGAATCTGAGGTTGAAATTGTGGTGGTGAACACTGAAATTGAGTGGGCTGGAAATTTGGTTGATTTTGCTGAAAATTTGGATCGCATGGCTGTGAATATTGAAACGGTTGTTGAAAATTCTGTATAGGTTGAAATTCTTGCTGCCATGGCTGAGGTTGAAACTGAAATTGATTATTTTGGGGCTGAAAACTTTCAAAAGGCTGCTGGAAATTTTGTGATTGCTGAAATTGTTGAAATGGTTGCTCAAACTGGGGCTGAAAACTCTGGAATGGCGGCTGCCCGTTCTGAAAATTCTGATTTGGTTAAAAATCTTGTTGAAATTGTTGACATTGTAGCTGAAAAAATTGATTTGGTTGCTGATTGAAAGGTTGGTTCTGCTGAGAATGTGGACACGGCTGCTGATAAGTAGATGAAAACATTTTGAACCTGCAGCTGTTAACAAATCAAACAAGAAAAATGGCAGTACCCGTATACAAAAGAATAAGCAACAAAAAATAGAACCCAATGATATATCAAAAGCATACAAGCAAAAATCAAGCAAATCAACTAGTTGCTTCCCCGGCAACGGCGCCAAAAATTTGACGAGCCCAAACTATGTGTCACGAATGTGGGCTTCAAATTTAGAATTTATAAATGAATGCTGGAAACCCTTTTTACAATCAGAATATGAAAATGTAATATAGGGGCCACAGGTCGTATTTTTCTCGGGGCTAGTTGACGTTGTTTGACTCGCACTTGTATTTATGTCGTTTATGAGTTTTTGGGTTTCACACAAGAAATTGGGTTTTGGTTTCAAATAGAAACGGAATCGCAATAAAATGGAAATCGAATTGGAGTAAACCAAACTAATGAACCAAACAATACGATGGCAAGTAAGGACTCAACCAATGGAAACCGAATCACTAAAGTGGTTAAATCGAAATTGAAAAGGGATACAATGGAGATTGAATGCAGCCTTTATGCTAAACAAATGAATAAGTGCAGTGAATTCAGATTTTGGAGACGAACAAGCTTAAACCAATTAATAGCATGCGAAATTCAGGAATCACACAAGCAATTCAACTCAAACAAACTATAATTATTTTGGAGCCAACCATTGCACACAAAATTCAGAAATCAAGGCTATACTTATTGATTTCAAAACTCAATCATCACTAGAAAAGCAGGTGAGTTCCTGATGACAAACAGTGCCAATTCAGCTTGGTATGAAAAGGGAAAACTCTTGTGCCAAAACCAATTCTAACAATTCAGAATGCAATGACTGCAAAAGGGGCTGATTTCAAGTTCAAAAGTACACCGTAATCTCACTCAACTTAACACAAACCCAAACCGAGACTAATATTAACACAAGCATGCAGAATTTCACAATCAGCACACAAATCTGCAGGAATTCAGATACAAAACTGCTCACTGGAACATTCAGAAATCAGAAATGGAATGCAAACATGAAGCAAGTTCAATTTGAGTTCAGATAAGATCCGGCAGAGCTAAATTCCATTAACATAACTTCAGCAATGATGAACTAAAACTCTGCACAACAAATTGAAGCTATCGAATGCATGGACTGGTAAGTTCAGATTCAATTGCAGCATTCCAGCAACAGAACAGTTGCGGAAACTCTTTGATCAACTTGCAATCTGATGCAAGGATTCACCAAACCAGAACCTCTTGATGTGTTGCACTCGAAAGTGAAGGAATAAAATAGTATGATGCAGCAAATAGAGTGTATGATACAGAAATACAGTTATGCAGAAATTGATCCAAATGCAAAAATTCAGCACAAAGTAAATACAAACTTCATTCAATCCTGAGGAAAACTGAGGTAATAATTCACCAAACAGGATCTTTTGATGTGCCGAAACCTAACATGCAGAAACAACAATTAAAAAGGCAGAAGCAAATGCGAGAGTTCAGAAATGAACTTGGCAAGCAGAAATGGCATGCAAAAACTACAATTAAGTGCTATTTGAACTAAACAAGCTATTGATCTAATGCTAGAGCAGGAATTTACGGCTAAGAACTCAGAAAACAATTCAGAAATAGGGAATCTGAGACAATTACAGAAACGGAAAGGAAAAATCAGAATTAAACTTGGCACGCTATTGAAATTGGCACGCAACAATCTAAGCTACAATTCAACTGCAATTTAACTCAAGCTATCATTAAACAAGTTCCTAACTTACTGAACTTGAAGATTAAGAACATAATTAAGCTAAACAATTAAGAAAACTAAATCTAAGCAGCTTATACGAACTGCAAAAACAGAACAGTGGCAGTAATGAAATTACAGCTACAAAAAACAGAAATTAAATGAGTTAAACTACTCCTCAATCTTCCACGAGCTCAAATTCTTCTTGGTCGTCAAGCAAGAGCTGGCTTCGAACCCCTAAGCACAGCAAATCAGTGGAAATCAGATTGGATTAGTGAACTCTACTCAAACTGCGCAAGCTGGGAATTTCCAATCCAAACGCTTCGATCTTCGTTTGTGGAGCTGCGATGGTGATTTGGGAACAACCTGAGGTCACTTGAGAACCCCTACAAGTGCCTCAGATCATCGGAAATGGACTGTGGCGAAGATCTCAGTGTTCAGACCACAGATCCACCGAAACCCTGAAATAACTCTGTCCGGCGCGAATTCGAGCTTAATTCTCCAATCAAACTGACCTCCAAAGCTCCAGAAGATGATCTTGATGAAGAATCGAGGGGTCGCGCCCCGGAAATGGAGAAAATCGACTGGAAAACGAAGAAGAACGGTGAAGGCTACTGTAGCGGCGGAGACGCGACGAGGATGAGCTGCGCTGATTTTTTTGATTAAATAGAAACAAATGGACGGCTCAGATTAATCGGAGGAGATCCAACGGTAGATCTTGGTCTGATTGGAGCCAAACTTTTATGATGATGATCTGGGGTCAGGATCTGCCTTGTGGTAGCTCGGATCCTCCAGATGTGCAACGGATGGTCCAGATCAACTCTATCTGTGATTGGACGCTCTAGAGCCCTCCTTGCTTGATCCAACGGTTGATCTAGCTCTGATTGGGATGAAACCTTCAGATCTTGATCATAGAGCCTGATCAACCCTAACCCTAGCTCGGATTGCTTCAGATCGTCCCGGATGGCTCAGATCTAGCCGCTTTTGAATCGGACGGCCCGGATTAATCGTAGGCTTGATAATTCGATCCGGTTCACTTCCGACTCAAGTTTGACCCAATATGCCCTAGGTCCAGGATCCTTTAATGCCTACAAAAATATATCAGAAAATTAGTGGCCAAATAATCCAAAAACTGTGTAATTTTGCAATTAAGTCCAAAATAAGATAAAGTTCCAAAACCTAGGGTAAAACCATAATTAAGCAATAAAAACATGGGTCAAACATGGATTTTAGCAATTAAAATAATCAATAAAATGGTGCTTATCAGTCCCCGGCTTGTACCACATACATACATCATAGCGCGCATCCCTAGTAGATCCGAGGTAGCTAGCCCCGACCTACTAGGGTAAGGACAGCATAATCGGTAGTCCCCGAACCGAGGCGCTTCTTAAGGAGCCCATCCCTGTTGCACAGCTCCGGTAGTGCCAGAACCGTGGACAGCTGCGGTAGTCCATAACCGGGGCGTTCTTAAGGTGCCCATCCCTTGGACCCATACTTCGGTCCGGTACAAGCCCATACATAAAGTAAAATACTTTTCATGCTTCATCATTCATAAGACATTCATGGCATACTTATCATAGCATAACTTGTTACGGCTCGGCCCGTCTACTAGCCCATTTACCGGTCCTCTCGACCGTCGTACCGTCGACCATCGACCGTGCCGCTTAGCATATTTATGCCTTAAAGGCATAAGCATCATCTTTCATTCATCATACTTGCCATTCATCATTTTCATTCTTAGACATGGTGTTTGTACACATCATTCATAGAGCATGGCATACATTCATATACATGGCATATCATTCATAACATGGCATATCATTCATAAACATGGCATATCATGCATAACCATGGCATATCATTCATAATCATAGCATATCATTCATAACCATGGCATATCATTCATAACCAGGCATATCATTCATAAACATGGCATATCATGCATAACCATGGCATATCATTCATAAACATGGCATATCATTCGTAAACATGGCATATCATTCATAACATGGCATATCATTCATAAACATGGCATATCATCCATAAACATGGAATATCATACATAACCATGGCATATCATTCATAAACATGGCATATCATTCGTAAACATGGCATATCATTCATAACATGGCATATCATCCATAAACATGGCATATCATACATAACCATAAGTTGAGGTTAAAGACTCAACCCTAACCCTTGGGTCCTTGGGGTTGGCCGAACCATATGGGGCCTCTAGGGTACCCCAAAAATTGCCAAAAATTATACTTAACATCTAAACATCATAAGGGAACATCAAATAACATTATCATGATTTTTAACATATTTTTGGACATTTACATCATGGTGGCCAAAACCCTTGCACTTAAGGTTCTGGATTTTGCTTCTTTCATGTTGGCCGAAACCCTAGGGTGTCCTAGGGTACTCCAAAAATTCCCAAAAATTATACTTAACTTCTAAACATCATAAGGGAATATCAAATTACATTATCATGATTTTTAACATATTTCTAGGCGTTTAAAACATGGTGGCCGAAACCCTTGAACTTAAGGTTCTGGGTTTTGCTTCTTTCATGTTGGCCGAAACCCTAGGGTGTCCTAGGGTACTCCAAAAATTCCCAAAAATTATACTTAACTTCTAAACATCATAAGGGAACATCAAATGACATTATCATGATTTTTAACATATTTCTAGGCCTTTAAAACATGGTGGACGAAACCCTTGAACTTAAGGTTCTGGGTTTTGCTTCTTTCATGTTGGCCGAAACTCTAGGGTGTCCTAGAGTACTCCAAAAATTCCCAAAAATTATACTTAACTTCTAAACATCATAAGGGAACATTAAATAACATTATCATGATTTTTAACATATTTCTAGACATTTAAAACATGGTGGCCGAAACCCTTGAACTTAAGGTTCTGGGTTTTTCTTTCCTTTCAACATAACCTCCAAAACTAACCCATATATCATGCTAAAAATCATGGAAATCATAGATAACTATTATACCACAGGTGAGGGAGTCTTACCTTATATTTCTTGATTTTTCAAACCTTGAAAGAGGAGAAGGAAGAGGACTTGGTATCTCTTGACCACAACTAGACCTTGTCACCTTGTAGGAACTTTAGATCTTGAGAGATGAGACCCCTTGTGAAGTTTTCTCCAAGGAACTCCTCCCTTTGGTGCTCGGCAAGAATGAGGAATGAAGAGGAGAGGTAATGCACTTGATTGAGAGAAGAAGTAACTCCCAAAACTCCTCTCATTATAACCCAACAAGGAGGCAAATGAAGAGCCTCTCCATGACCCTTCACCTCCTTTTACCTCTTAACCAACCTCCACTTCAATTACTCATAACAATTCCTTGCTAGGTGAGTTGGTTAAAGCATTCTTAGTTGTACAAGAGGTCCAAGGTTCAATCCTTGGCTCATGCACATTTATTTTTATTTTGATTTTCATTTCATTTATTTTATTACTTTATTTTCTTAAATTCCGAAAATCCCCCCTAAAATTACCCATAATTGCACTAATATTCCTAAATAAAATTCTTTTATATTTATATTAATTTTACCTAATTAATACCCATTTTTGGGCCCATTTAAAGCCCATTAGTACCAAATTCCTCAATTTAGATGGGAACGTTAGGCTAATACTTTCCCATAATCATGTTAATGTGCCCAAATAAATTCATATTTATATTTATACTACTTCTTCCTAAAAATCCACCTATAATCATAGTACTAGGAAGCCCATATAAGGCCCATTAGCACTTGGTTTCCTCAATTTAAATGAGAAAACATGGATTTCCTAGGCCAATGTTCGTATTAATGCCTCTAGGTCCTTCGAAAAATTATCTAGACATGCTCAATATTTTCAGAAAATATTAAGAGAATTTTCCGGGTCGTTACACACATCTTGCCGAATCACTACCGAGGCTTTAGTCCAGGGGGAGCCAAATTAAAAATAATATTTATAGTTAGACAAATTTTAATTCTTGTTTTCAAATTGCATGATTGCTTATTTATTTAATTTCTGCAATTTATTATGCTTAGACTTAGGAATGGTTAGTTTAAGGACTGAACCAACTTAACTGAAATTTGAACAACATAGTATTGGGTGGCGGTGAGATGATAGTACGGTAGGGAAGCCAATTCTAATAAGGTCAAGTATACTCTACTTGGTCTCTTTAGACTGGTGAAACTAGCCGAAGCTACCGATCCCAAGACCCAAACTAGTTAGACCAGAATTTTTTAAAAAATAATTTTGAAAATGAAATTTCATTAAAAGACTTTGTTAAGGAAAGGGTTGATGATCCAATAAGGCTACGGCCAAAGAAGGCCTAGTGCCTCGCCAAGACCTGGAAGCCAATTTTTGAAATTCAAATTCAAATTATTCTTTGTAAAATTCGAATCTAACACAAATTTTCAGTTAATTATAGATTCAAACATTTTTTAAATAAACTCAAAATCAACTATTTTTAAAATTAATTCAACTTTTTCAAAATAAATCATGATTTTACAAAATAATTTTATCTACTAAAACCTGTCTCACAAAACCTATAAGGCTAACGTGATTGATAAACCTAGATTTGGGTGAGACAGACTAGGCTGTGAAAATCAATTTAGGCTATTCCTGATTCTAATTGGATCCAAATCAACAAAACTCTTTATGTGTAGGAACATAAAGATTTGGACCAATGGATGTTGGATAGCAGATGCTCCAGACACATGACTGGAGATAAATTGAAATTCACCAAACTCAAGTTCAAAAACCTAGGCTCAGTGGCATTTGACAACAATGCTACACTCAAGGTGATTGAGTCAGGTAATATTGAACTTAAATCTGACTTTGTTATTAAGAAAGTTCTTTTGGTTGAAAATTTTAAATTTAACTTGCTTAGCATAAGTCAATTGTGTGATACTGGTTATGTAGTTACCTTTACCAATTCTAACTGCCTGATTAGAAACTTGCAAGACTCAGAAATCATGCTTAAGGGCACTAGGAAAAATAATGTTTACACTATAAACCTACCTCTAGTACCTAAGTTCATGTTAACTTAGTTAGAACAATCAAACCTCTGGCATAGGAGATTAGGTCACACAAATTTGAGAATAATTTCGAAAATCACCCAACTTGGCCTAATTAAAGGTATCCCTAAAATTAAAAATCATGAAAACTTAATATGTGAATCATGTAATCAAGGTAAACAAACCAGGTATAATCACAAACTAATTCAATCTAATCTAACTCAAATCACACTTGAGCTCTTGCACCTTGACATATTTTATTCACATGGAGCCAAGTCACTAAGCGAAAACCGGTACTGCTTAGTAATAGTTGATGATTACTCTAGGTTTACCTGGGTTAGGTTTCTAAAGACCAAAGATGAAACCCTAAACCTATTAAATGACTTTTGTAAGTTAATTGAAAATCAAAACGATACAAAAATCAAAAGACTTAGGAGTGACCACGGGGGAGAATTTGAAAATCAACGATTCGAGGAATTTTGTAAGGTAAATGGGTATATAATGAATTTTCGTGTCCTAGAACCCCCCAGCAAAATGGCATAGTCGAAAGGAAAAATAGAACCCTACAGGAAGCCGCTAGGGCTATGCTCAATGAATTCAACTTAGCTAACCAATATTGGGCAGAAGCAATTAGTACGGCTTGCTACATCCAAAATAGGGTACTAATTAACAAACGACACAATAAAACACCCTACGAATTATACTACCATAGACTCCCAAACCTACACTACCTAAGGGTCTTTGGGTGCAAAGTCCATATCCTAAACACCAATGACTATCTAGGTAAATTCTAGTCTAAGTCAACCCCAGACATCTTCCTAGGATATTCAACCACAAGTAGAGCCTATAGGGTTTACAACAAACAAACTAAGAAAATTAAAGAAACAACAAATTTAATATTTGATGAAGAAATCAACTCAAAATATGATAATCCAGATCTAACTTCATCAAAAACTGATCAAGAAGATAATGAACAAATAGTTGAACCTTTAATTGGACCCTCACTACTAGAAAAAATGCATTCAACAACAGTGAATCACTGTTGTCGTAGGCCAAATACCACTGTTGTTAAAGGCCATATTGTTAAAGGGGGGGTCTACGACAACAGTGAATCACTGTTGTCGTTTTGGTCTACGACAACAGTTTGACAACAGTTTTCCACTGTTGTCGTATATCACATTCGACAACATTTTCACAACAGTTTTTCACTGTTGTCTTTTATTATATTCGACAACAGTTTTATAACCGTTGTCGTATATCAATAACAACAGTTTATCACCGTTGTCGTATGCCATATTCACCATTGTCTTTTATTATATTCGACAACAGTTTTTATAACCGTTGTCGTATATCAATAACAACAGTTTATCACCGTTGTTGTATGCCATATTCACCGTTGTCTTTTATTATATTCGACAACAGTTTTATCACTGTGTTGTCGTATGCCACCGTTTATCTACAACAACAGTTTAGCTTTAAAAAAATCTGTTGTGCATTTGCACTGTTCCACAACAGTTTCACACCAATTTGACAACAAAGATATTTCCATTATATTTTCAATTAAAAGGCAATAATTTAACCTCGAAACAAAAACTATATATATCAAACATCATCAACATATTTACAATAAAGATCCACCACAAGCTTTCTACAGACGAAACCATAAAAGTATCTTCTGTCCAAAAACCTTTCTACAGACGAAAGCACTAAAGTATCTTCTGACTCAAATTACAAGAGTTCAAATTATATATAATTCTGACCCAACTAAACTTACAATGAAGTTCAAATCACAAAAATTATAGCTTGGAAGGTCAGATTAATGGTCTTCAAACATGATCACGAACAAGTCCCTGCAGCTGGAAAAAAGAGAACAAACACTCTAATTAGTTATTCTATTAAATGCATATGTCCAATAAAAAATAATCCATGAAGATATGTATCAACAAACAACAAAAATAACAAACTAACAAACAAACAAACAAAAAAGATATGCATGTATCAGCACTTGCAATTATAAGGAATCTGCTAGCTTGGCTTATCTAGACATTTACAGCCTTGCAACCACTTTTCAAGGAAAATACTCAGACGGCCATATTAAATATCTGACACATGTTCTTGATTGATTGTTTGTGATTCAGAATCATATTCTGAATCACAAACTGTGTCTGTTTAGGCAAATAAAAAAATATATTGAAGAATTACATCCAATCAGGGATGTTAGGCAGAACTGCTGAAGCTCCAAAATATATTGAAAAAAAATGTATTGAAGGAATTTCTATTGGATGAATGTGTTTATATTTATGTTAATTTCATACGATCATACAATTAGTTCATTGAGGCAGTCCTAGCAAACTGGATAAAACCCTTGATGAACACTCTCATTAATCCCTACCAATTAGACCTCGTCAAAGACAGATAGATTGACAAAGTCTTCATTACAAGATGGTCCTCACTCACACAAAGAAGGGGATATTGCATGTTTCATGCACACACAAGACTTTTTCAAGTATTTCAACTCAGTCTTTTGGGATATCCCAAAATGCATATGCACGTCAGTTATTCACCATTGCATGTGTTACCAATTGTTCACCAACAGTCAGAGACTAAAGCAGGGGGCTTGCTGTTGATTTTTTATGGCATGACATGTAAAGAGATGAGTATTGATTTTTGTGGCTCAGTGTTTACTGGGTTTATAAGTTAAGGAATAATGTTAAATACCAGAAGGATCGTTGCAAAAAGATTCAGTTTAAAAGTTGTAATGAGAACATTTTGCTATGTATTTTATTGTTGGTCTTCTAAGATCTCTAAGGGATGGGATTCCATTTGGATGATACACAACTGTTAATCTAGGTTGGTAATTTTCCACCCATTTGCAAAATGGGTACATTAGAAAGCCTAGTTGGATCAAATTTCAAGGAAATTACCAAACTCCTTGAATGCCCTAGTATCAAGAAATATCTGAAAAAACTTTGTTGGCAAAAAAAAAGAAGTACATCACTCAGGGCTTGATTGAAGACCTATGGTCTATGGATTTGAAACAAATGCCAAAAGTATTAAGACCCAAAATGTCTTACAAGTCAATTTGGCTAAGATCAGCCCACAGTAGCAGCCGTCGGGGCCAGCCAAGAAATCTAGCTTGCCATGTAGGCTCTTCGTTTTCATAAACAAAACCATGCTTTCTGTACAAATCCTTTGCCGCTTCATTGTCAACGGCAACATGAACATAAAGATCATTTATGCCTGAAAACATAGTACGAATTTCGGTAAGTAAATTTCGAGATGCAATAAAATCAAGAACGAATAAGGTGAAAATATATGGCGTTCTCGTTGAGTTATGGCTACAGAGAGAATAAAGCGAACAAACCACAAGGTACATCTGTGTATTGTGGATTTAGCATGATTCCATTTTTAAGAAAATTATGAAATGACAAAGACATATAACACTGTTTCACTTTATGTCATTGATAATAGCTAACAAGTATTCTGAAAAATCCTAATAATTTCGATTTTATCAAATTGGTGTCACATAAGTCACATTCTCTCCATTTGAATAGGAGAAATTTCAAGTCGTGGTTCAGATTTCTGACTGAGACCCAAGGCATGAAAGAAATCCATGGTAGCAAGAAGAATTCTATAAACCTCAAAATAACAGATGCTTTCTGGATATATGCTTCTTCAAAAGTGACTAGTGAAATTGCCACTCAGAATATTTTCGTCGATTAACCTATGTGAACTGATTAACGACCAAAGCAAATTTCCTGAAAGATGAATATCCAAGTCATGCAAGGCAAGCACTAAATGCATCAAACTAAAAGCACCCAGCACCTCTCTCGAAATTAATTTCAAATTGTGCTGGATTTATTAGGCCAACTAATAATTAATGTTTCTAGATGGCAAAGTAGCAACCTCGTGATGGATGACCGAGCACCTGAAGCAAACTAAAAACACAATAAAACATGAAACTAAACTTGAAAGGAATCTAAATTTATGGGATTGGGGAATGCAAATTATCCTTGGTACGTTTTACAAAACACAATAAATATTTATACTTACTCCGCCATTAAATAGAAATTTCCTTATTTTCAATAGATCTATTGTCAAGTGAAATGATGCAGCGTAGGGTGAATTGAATTATTGAAACCAACACAAGGAAAATTTACCCCAAGAGTAGGCAACTATTTTAGATTTGGTAACTATTGCATATCCCAAGCCATTTCTTTGCAGCTCACTGGCAACACACACATTACTTAGATATGCCCTCGTCAGACTAGCTCCCGGGACCTGTTCATGTTTTCATTTGGCAGCAAATTAATGTCGCCCTTGGATGCAATCATGACTAAGACAAAAAAAAATCAATAATATCAACATGTATAAATACAATAATAGCAGCAATGGAAGAGAGGATTGATTAAATTTTGGGAAAAAAAGGAAGAACGATCTTTAATGTATAATATGTTGTCTCATTTCAAGAGAGAATCCATGGCAGTTGGACAACAGAACATAATAGAAATAGTAGAGCTTAAATTAAACCTTCTTTTGAAGTAATGTGGACCAAGAAAAGCAGTGAAATGAGTTCTTGTTTGTGCAATAAATGGTCGGACAACATTCGATAGTTGTAAACCAAAGTTAACAACTTAAATTTGTTATTCATAGGGGGTAAAAATATGTTTCTATCCATCTTAAATCACGTGAATGTAGATTAATGAAAATGGTGAAGAAATTTCGAGAGTCTAATTGAGACTGGAAAAATATTTTTTAAAAATAGCTAGAGAAAAGGAAAACCTCTTATTCATGCACATTGTGTAATAAAAGACAAGAGCATCTAAAACCCTTAGTGAAGGTATAATCCAAATATGCTTTGAGCAGAATGTACCTTAGGACGCTTTCCTGTCAATTCATCAGCCAATTTGATACATTGGTTGACATCTAGAGTTGCCACAACTATTCTTTCTTCTCCATTTTGAGAAAACTGCATATTTATATAAAAAAAGTCCTGTGACCTTATAAATTTAAATAAAAATTATAATCCTGTGTTTTTATACATTACAAAGAAAGAAGAAATAACAAAAGCTTTTTGATTTCTAGGAAAAAAACATAAATCAATATTTCAGGAGAATAACTGACAAGAGACCAAGTAATGAAATCAATGGAACAGAAACCTTAAAAGACAAAATACCAACACCTTTAATGTCTTCAGAAACTAGTATGGTCCTTGAATACGAAATTTAATTTATCTATACAAGAAGGGAAATCTTGAGTATAACCAAATAAACAATCACCTTTTCATTAGAGCTTTTTTGGGTTATGCAAGAATTAAATATTTAAAATGTATAAAAGGTAAAACCATTTTAGATTGCAGCTTAGTTATCCCTAGCAATTTCATCAATTGGCCGTGCAATTGCAAGTATTCCCATTTTGCACAAGTATGAAAGACGAACTTCAAGTGAAGAAAATCAGCTAATATAATAAGTCACATCAAAGCATTGTTTTTTGTGAACATCAGGCTTAACTTAGGAAATTCCGTCTAAGATATATCTAATTGAAGTGGCATGTAAGTCATCCTGAAATGTAGGTTGTTGGGAAGTTGAGGTTCTTACCCACATAGTCATTATGATGTTTCAAACATATAATTCCATCAAGCAACAGTCCTCGACATTTCAAGAAAAAGAGTCTCAATCATGAATGGATTTCATATGAGCAAAGTTGAAGCGTGATTAGCACCTAGAAGATTCACCTTTTATGAATACATTGAACCATTGATTTATAGCCACCAGTGTTACATTAGAGATATTGAAGTTGATTTTATAGAACATATATAAGAATTAGCTCACTGCACTTATAGCAATTCATGTTACCGAATGATCTTCATACCTTACAAGCAGAATAAAGTTCATCAGCATGTCTTAAGGACGGTGATAATGGAAGAGTGGCATTTTGTAGGACCGGTGTCGTCGATAGAGGGGGGTGAATATCGACCTTGAAAATCTTTCGGAGAAACTTTCGGATCTTCGTTCTAGATTCAGAGTTAGTAGCAGCGGAAAACACACAGAATGAAGAAAACAATAATACAGTGACACAGCGGGATTATTTACTTGGTTCCCAACCCCCCAGGGTCAGTACGTCCAAGGCCTATGTACTCGGCGTGAGTCCACTATTGGTCTCCTTTACAGAATTTCCAGAGGCGGAGAAAACCCGTCTTACAGTGTACAATTACACGCAATAATATAGAAAAATTAAGTACGGTAATTAACAAAATGCAAACCAACAAGACAAGGATGAAGCTCGGCTAATCTGGACCTCCGAAGTGCCGCACACCTCCTCCTGGAGCCTCCCGGTCGTAGAGCCTCATTTCTAGCGCGTTGTCGTCGGTCGGAATGATCAGAACAGTACTTGGAAGTCGTGTCTGAAGCAGAGGGGTCGAAGCCCCTTATATAGGCCTCCTGGGGGCGCCCCGGACGCTGGGGGCGCCCCGGATGACTCGGTCAACTCTTATCCTTGCGCCTACTTCGTTGCAGGTGATAAGACCTTTGACCAGGGCGCCCCGAACATCCCGGGCACCCTCTTGAGCGCTTATCCTGTGCTTCGGACTCGCAGCAGCGAAGGCTGCTCTCTGTAGTACTGCCTGGGGGCGCCCCCACTGTTGGGGGCGCCCTGGTTGCATGGGGGCGCCTTGGCTGACTTCTTCCGCGCAGAAATCTCGGCTGTGGATAAAGATGAAGCTTCGCAGACTTGGGCGCGGGGTGCCTTGGCTGCTGAGGGCGCCCTGGCTGCTGAGGGCGCCCTGCCCAGTAATCAGCCGAAGCCCTTTTTGCTTCATTTGTTTCTGGTTCACCTTGGGGGCGCCCTGGACACTCAGGGCGCCCTGCTCAGCTGTTGCCTCACTCCTTTGAGGCTCTCTGAGTTGCAGACACACGTTCCTTCGGTCCTGCATCCAGGGTTAGTCCAAAACACAATAAAACAATTAATTATTAGTTTATACAGCCTTAGCTGCCTTGGTTCTGACTTTGGTCTCCAAAATGGAGCCCTAGGTCGAACCGACGCCTACTGTTCCCTCGACGGGGAACGCGTCCTCACCTACTCCTCTCGGGAGAATGTACCTGATGCCAACTGCTCCTTTGGTTAGACTTTTGCCTGACGGTCCTTTGTCAGGGCTTGGATGCCGAGCTGTCCTTCGCCCGGTGCCTAGCATTCCTTCGCTAGGGCTTCAGTCCCAAGCTGTCCTTCGCCTGGCGCCTAGCAGTCCTTCGCTAGGTCTTGGATGCTGGCAGTCCTTCGCCAGTTGCCTAGCAGTCCTTCGCTAGGGATTGGTTGCTGGCAGTCCTTCGCCAGGTGCCTAGCAGTCCTTCGCCAGGTGCCTAGCAGTCCTTCGCTAGGGCTTGGATACTGGCAGTCCTTCGCCAGGTGCCTAGCAGTCCTTCGCTAGGTCTTTAGGTTATGATACCTAGCAGCCCTTCGCTAGGTGCCTAACAGCCCTTCGTTAGGTCTTGGGGTTACGATACCTAGCAGCCCTTCGCTAGGTGCCTAACAGCCCTTCGTTAGGTCTTAGGGTTTCGATGCCTAGATTAACTAGGACTTTTCTTCAGCTTAGGTCACTTCTCTCTTACTCCCCTTTGTCTGTTCAATATATCACTGACTTAAGTGTATTGTCAAACATTAAAACACTTAAAGAGGAATACCATTGATGCAACTTGCACCAACAATCTCCCCCTTTTTGATATTTGACAATAACTTAAGTTAGATTGGTTTAAAGGGGCTAAATCACTATCCTTGGAAAAAATGAAAAGAGTTTGAAACTACATTTTTGATCTTTGGGAGAAAATTTTTCTAACTTAAATTTTTCTAACTTAAGCACACCTCTCCCCCTTTATCATACATCAAAAATAATACTTGCACCAATAATGAGAGTATTTTTGAAGATCCTTAGTATAAAATATTTTGAAAGATGATCTTTGAGGCATGCAACTACTTTTGAAAAATAATAGAGTCAGCAGTTTTTGAAAAATAATAAGTAATTTTTGAAAAATATAAGTACCTTTGAAAAATGTTTTTTTTTTTGAAAAGAGTAGGTACTTTTGAAAAATAATTGTTTTTTTAATTAAGTACTTTTGAAAGAATATTAGGCTTTGAAAGACATAAGTACTTTTGAAAACATAATATTTGACTTTACTTGGATTATTTTTCAATCTGACACCATCCTGGGAAACCTTGTTGACTACAAGGACATTTCCTAAGTGTCCTGGAAGTTTTCCAACCCAAGTAAACATTATAAAAAATTTCATAAGTCACAGAATGTAAGTTAATTTTGAAAAGTATAAGAATTTTAAAGTTATAATACTTGATTCGGTTTATCTTCCAGTCTGACACAATCATAGGAAACCTTGTTGACTACAAGGACATTTTCCTAAGTGTCCTGGAGGATTTTTCAAACTCAAGGTATTATTTCAAATTGATCAAAATCAGATGAATTTTTGAAAATACTAGTATAATTTTTTTTTTGAAAATTAAATTTTTGAAAATACTAGTATATTTTTTTTTTTGAAAATTGATACTATTTTGAAAGAATATTTATGTTTTCAACAGGATTTGAAAATACCGCGCATGAAAACATTTGAAATTTTCAATAATTCTTTTAATTTGACCTCCCCCTAAATTTGACCTAGTCCTGGGAAGCTTGTTGACCACAAGTACTCTTCCTCTAAGTCTTAAGGGTTGATTCAAATTAAGGAAATTATTTAATAATTTCAAAACAATTAATTAAACAAAATTGTTTCAGACGTTTGATTTAGACTCCCCCTAAATCTGACACGTCCTAGGAGTCCATGTAGATTATGAAGTGGACTTTCCTCTGTGTCTTTAGGGTTTATCAAAATCAAACAAGACATAAATATTTTTTTTTTCGAAAAACACATGTGATAACGATTTAAAGCTCAATTTTCGAAAAGTATTTTCAAATAATAGTAATTTTTTAAAGTGCAAATTTTTAAAAAATGAAAAGTACTCCCCCTGTACCTGATACCGTTTGACTCTAACTAAGTGCCTTAAGGAACTTTAGTGTTGTCCTAAGAGGCTTGTGTCTAATTGAGTGAGTCAAACAAATTTTTGAAAGGATATATTTTTGGAAAATGTATAATATAAATAATCAAACAGACAAGCATGAATTCCATAAAAACATTATTATGTTGAAGCACTATTTTAAAAATGTATTTTTATGAAAATATTCTACTACTTTTGAAAAACAATTTTGAAAAATATTTTTCAATTCATTAGTCCTTAACATCTCACCTATTTTAGATGTATCAATACAACAAGCATAGTTGCCTTATAGGTGTATTGTGAGATGCTTGATTTATTTTTCTTAATTTATTAATTCTAAGATTTAATTGAAGCTTGTGTTAGATTTGAATTTAACAAAGAATAATTTGAATTTGAAATTCAAAAATTGGCTTCCAGGTCTTGGCGAGGCACTAGGCCTTCTTTGGCCGTAGCCTTATGAGATCATCCACCCTTTCCTTGACAAAGCCGTTTAATGAAGTTTCATTTTCAAAATTAATCTTTGAAAAAGTTCTGGTCTAACTAGTTTGGGTTTTGGATCGGTAGCTTCGGCTAGTTTCACCAGTCTAAAGAGACCAAGTAACTTGATCTTATTAGAATTGGCTTCCCTAATGTACTATCATCTCACCGCCACCCAATACTAGGTTGATCAAGTTTCAATTATTCTTTTCCTATAGCCGTTCTAATATATGCATAAAATTTAAATATGCATGACATGTCATATATTTTAAAAGAATAGCAAATGCATGTCATGGCAATTGTGCATGAGTCAAACAAGTCAGATAATTTTATTTAAGTTTCTAAAATGTATCAAATTCCCGATTTGATACATGTCGTGTGAACCGGCGAATATGTCAACCCACTTTGACATATTTCATTTTATTAATTTTAATTGTTGCGGTTTGGGTAAGGTTTTAGTTTTAGTTCGAGTTTATGTTACTTAAGTTTTAATTGGATTTAATTGAGAATTAATTGATGTTTGAATTTAAAGTCAAATTTTAATTGGAGTAAATTGAATTAATTAAGATTATTTGAATTAATTTGAATTTAATTGAATTTTACTTAAAGTATTTGAATTAATTCGAATTTAATTGAATTAAACTAGAATTATTAAGAATTAATTAATTTGAATTTGAATTATTAAGAATTAATTAATTTGAATTATTTAAATTATTAATAATTAATTAATTAATTTGAATTATTTAATATTTAATTAATTAATTTGAATTAAATTGAATTATTTAAGATTTAATTAATTAATTTTAATTTGAATTATTAAGAATTAACTAATTCGAATTTGAATAATTAAGAATTAATTAATTTGAATTTTTTAAATTATTAAGAATTAATTAAGATTTAGTTTGAATTTAATTTAGATTTAATTAAAATTTAATTTGAATTTAATTAGGATTTAATTAAGATTTAATTTGAATTTTAATTAGGATTTAATTAAGATATAATTTGAATTTAATTAGGATTTAATTAAGATTTAATTTTAATTTTAATTTAATTTAATTTGAATTTAATTTGGATTTAATTAAGATTTAATTTTAATTTTAATTTAATTTAATTTGAATTTAATTTGATTTAATTAAGATTTAATTTGAATTTAATTAGGATTTAATTAAGATTTAATTTGAATTTTAATTAGGATTTAATTAAGATTTAATTTGAATTTAATTAGGATTTAATTTGAATTTAATTTGGATTTAATTTGAATTTAATTTGGATTTAATTTGAATTTAATTAAGATTTAATTTGAATTTTAATTAGGATTTAATTAAGATTTAATTAGGATTTAATTAGGATTTAATTTGAATTTAATTAAGATTTAATTTGAATTTAATTAAGATTTAATTTGAAATTAATTAAGATTTTTTGAAATTAATTTAATTTCGAATTAAGATTTAATTTATTTTAATTTAATTTCGAATTAGGATTTAATTTATTTTAATCTGAATTTTTTTAAGGTTATAATGATTAATTAATAATTGTGGGTTTAAATTCATCATTTTCATTATTTCAAAAATTTCTTCTTCATCTTTATCTTTCTTTTCAAGTTTTTCTAATAATTTTGATTTATTTGAATTTTTGTAATTTTTATTGATTGTGGCCTTTATCTTAGAAAATTCTATCTCCTCCTTAAGATTAGATTTTTCAATATTCTCACAGTAGGTGGAGTAATTTGGGCCACTAAATAATGTTTTGTAATAATCTTTAATATTATTTATAATTAAATTATTATCTAGGAGAATTTTATCTTCAAAATTATCCTCAGATATATTTTCAATATTTTCAACATTAATCTCTAGATTATCTTTAAGATTTTCAGAATTAATTTCTGAATTAATCTTGAGATTTTCAGAATTACTTTCTGAATTATCCTTAAGATATTCAAATTTGAATTCGGATTTATCCTTAGGATTTTCAAATTTGAATTCCGAATTATCCTTAGGATTAATTTTGTCTGAATTAAGATTATCAGAATTAATTTTATCAGATAAATTATCAGGATTAACTTTATCAGATAAATTATCAGGATTAATTTTATCAGATAAATTATCAGGATTAATTTTATCAGAGTTAATTTTAGCAATTATTGAATTGATATTAATAATTAAATAGTTAATTTTGGATATCTTAATCATATCCGTATTTTCTAATCTTTTATGCAAAATATTTAATCTACTATCCAATAAATTTAATTTATCAGACAAATTAACTGAATTATCTAAAGACAGTGCAGGAAATTGTAAAACTTTTGGAACGTAAATCTTACGTACCTTCGCCAGACACTTATTTTTGTAATGTCCGTATTTCTTGCATTTGAAGCATTGTACGTGACTTTTGTCCCTCCGGTTTCTTGGCGCTGGTACCTCCTTTGCCGCCGGTGACGAACGATTCTTACGAGTAGGGCACTGATTTTTGTAGTGCCCTCTCTCCCTGCACGTGAAACAAATAATATGCAATTTAAAATTAGACATTAAAAAAATGTACCTGATTCACCCCTGGGCTCCCCCGCAACTCCTGGCATCGTTGCTTCGTCGGCGGTTAGACCGGTGAAGAGCGGCTCGGCTCTAATACCAATTGTAGGACCGGTGCCGTCGATAGAGGGGGGGTGAATATCGACCTTGAAAATATTTCGGAGAAACTTTCGGATCTTCGTTCTAGATTCAGAGTTAGTAGCAGCGGAAAACACACAGAACGAAGAAAACAATAATACAGTGACACGGCGGGATTATTTACTTGGTTCCCAACCCCCCAGGGTCAGTACGTCCAAGGCCTATGTACTCGGCGTAAGTCCACTATTG
Organism: Boesenbergia rotunda; assembly: GCA_024364735.1. NCBI lineage: Eukaryota > Viridiplantae > Streptophyta > Magnoliopsida > Zingiberales > Zingiberaceae > Boesenbergia > Boesenbergia rotunda. The sequence continues at coordinate 382,887 of JAGFNQ010003177.1, read as the reverse complement.
GTCTCCTTTCCGGAATTTCCGGAGGCGGAGAAAACCCGTCTTACAGTGTACAATTACACGCAATAATTTAAGTACGGTAATTAACAAAATGCAAACCAACAAGACAAGGATGAAGCTCGGCCAATCTGGACCTCCGAAGTGTCGCGCACCTCCTCCTGGAGCCTCCCGGTCGTAGAGCCTCATTTCTAGCGCGTTGTCGTCGGTCGGAATGATCAGAATAGTACTTGGAAGTCATGTCTGAAGCAGAGGGGTCGAAGCCCCTTTTATAGGCCTCCTGGGGGTGCCCCAGACGCTGGGGGCGCCCCGGATGACTCGGTCAACTCTTATCCTTGCGCCTACTTCGTTGCAGGTGATAAGACCTTTGACCAGGGCGCCCCGAACATCCCGGGCACCCTCTTGAGCGCTTATCCTGTGCTTCGGACTCGCAGCAGCGAAGGCTGCTCTCTGTAGTACTGCCTGGGGGCGCCCCCACTGTTAGGGGCTCCTTGGTTGCATGGGGGCGCCTTGGCTGACTTCTTCCGCACAGAAATCTCGGCTGTGGATAAAGATGAAGCTTCGCAGACTTGGGCGCGGGGCGCCTTGGCTGCTGAGGGCGCCCTGGCTGCTGAGGGCGCCCTGGCTGCTGAGGGCGCCCTGCCCAGTAAGCAGTCGAAGCCCTTTTTGCTTCATTTGTTTCTGGTTCACCTTGGGGGCGCCCTGGACACTCAGGGCGCCCTGCTCAGCTGTTGCCTCACTCCTTTGAGGCTCTCTGAGTTGCAGACACACGTTCCTTCGGTCCTGCATCCAGGGTTAGTCCAAAACACAATAAAACAATTAATTATTAGTTTATACAGCCTTAGCTGCCTTGGTTCTGACTTTGGTCTCCAAAATGGAGCCCTAGGTCGAACCGACGCCTACTGTTCCGTCGACGGGGAACGCGTCCTCACCTACTCCTCTCGGGAGAATGTACCTGATGCCAACTACTCCTTTGGTTGGACTTTTTCCTGACGGTCCTTTGTCAGGGCTTGGATGCCGAGCTGTCCTTCGCCCGGTGCCTAGCATTCCTTCGCTAGGGCTTCAGTCTCAAGCTGTCCTTCGCCTGGCGCCTAGCAGTCCTTCGCTAGGTCTTGGATGCTGGCAGTCCTTCGCCAGTTGCCTAGCAGTCCTTCGCTAGGGCTTGGTTGCTGGCAGTCCTTCGTCAGGTGCCTAGCAGTCCTTCGCTAGGGCTTGGATACTGGCAGTCCTTCGCCAGGTGCCTAGCAGTCCTTCGCTAGGGCTTGGATACTGGCAGTCCTTCGCTAGGTGCCTAGCAGTCCTTCGCTAGGTCTTTAGGTTATGATACCTAGCAGCCCTTCACTAGGTGCCTAACAGCCCTTCGTTAGGTCTTGGGGTTACGATACCTAGCAGCCCTTCGCTAGGTGCCTAACAGCCCTTCGTTAGGTCTTAGGGTTTCGATGCCTAGATTAACTAGGACTTTTCTTCAGCTTAGGTCACTTCTCTCTTACTCCCCTTTGTCTGTTCAATATATCACTGACTTAAGTGTATTGTCAAACATTAAAACACTTAAAGAGGAATACCATTGATGCAACTTGCACCAACACATTTATGCAAGCAGCTCTTTTAAACCCTATTCTTTTACCATCAATGTGGTCTTTCAATGCTTGGAACTCCCTTTCTTCCAGATGCCGAACCTGATCCTAATAGAACTTGAAAACCAATAGATACAATCAGCACTATAGGGACCTCATTGCCCAATCAAACCTTTTTCTTAGTGAAAAAAAAACGAATAGGGAACGACCACTAGGAAATAGATCGAAGGAAAGAACGCATTGCTCACCTCGCTGCCAGATGACTTGTAAAACTCATCGTAGAAGGTGCGGATCCTCAGGCGAACAGCGGCCAGGAACTCTTCATCCGATTTGCACTCCTTCACGGACACAGAATCCACATCGAGGACTAGGGTTTCTTTCTCGCAGAGGCGGGAGGCAGCAGGCGTGGCAGCTCCTCCGCCAGGGACACGGGTGGCTCGGTACTGCCGAATCTGTGGGACAGAGACGAAGATGAGGGGCCGCAGGTGTTCCAGCTTAGCCGAAATGGTAGCTCTCGAGGCTTCCTTGGACTCGGGTGATGAAGAAGGGGGAGAGGCGTCGACTCGTGGCTGCGAGGGGTTTGTGTGAGGAGGGGGTTTTTTTGCAGTTGGATATCCACCGTTGATTTTGTTTATTGCTTGAACAGCACAACAATACAACAACAACAGTTTAATATAACTGTTGTCTATTGTCATAATAGACAACAGTTTATCACATCAGTTGTTGTAAATCCCGCCTATAGACAACAGTTATTTTATAACTGTTGTCGTTGAGTATACATACGACAACATTTTGTTATTACTGTTGTCTTTTTACGTATACAGACCAACAACAACGGTTAATACTAAAACTGTTGTTAAATTGACATAAGACAACACTTTATCAAAAAATCGTTGTCGATTATGTGTTGTTGAATGCAAAATTCTAGTAGTGCCTTAAATGAACTAACTATTGAACCAACTTCTGAGTCAATTGAACCAAATGTTGAACTAAACATTGAACCAAATGTTGAACCAAATCGACCAGCCGGACCTGAGGCTGAACCAAGTTCTAGAAAAACCAAGAAACCAAGACTTAGTCACCCTACTAATCAAATTGTGGGTGATCCAACTTTAGGAGTCAGAACTAGGTCTTCCTATAGAAATCTTAGTCAGATAGCAATGATTTCAAAAATTGAACCTATGACTATAGAGGAAGCCCTACCTGATCCTGATTTGATCATAGCTATGCAAGAAGAATTAGCCCAATTTGAAAGGAACCAAGTCTGGGAACTAGTAGCTAAACCTGAGGGCAAATCCGTCATTGACACTAAGTGGATTTTTAGGAATAAGTTAAATGATCAAGGAGAGATAGTCAGAAATAAAGCCCGCTTAGTAGCAAAAGGTTTCAGTTAGGTAGAAGGGTTAGATTATGACGAAATCTATGCCCCAGTAGCTAGACTTGAGTCCATTAGGATGTTATTAGCGTTCACATCCCATAAAGGATTTAAACTATACCAAATGGATGTAAAGTCAGCCTTTCTAAATGGATTCATTAAGGAAGAAGTCTATGTAGGACAACCCCCTGGTTTTGAGGACTTAGAAAGACCTGACCATGTTTACAAACTCACTAAAGCACTTTATGGACTAAAATAAGCACCTAGGTCCTGGTATGAACGCTTATCAACTTATCTAATTTCTAAAGAATTTAAACAAGGACAAATTGACTCAACCCTATTTATTAAAACCTTAGGAAAAGAAATTTTATTGCCCAAATCTACGTCGATGACATAATCTTTGGGTCCACCAACTCTAATTTTTTAAAAGAATTCATGAAAATAATGGAAAATAAGTTTGAAATGAGCTTAGTTGGTGAGCTCAACTTTTTCCTAGGGTTACAAATTAAACAAACTAAGGATGGAAACTATGTCCATCAATCCAAATATACTAAAGAATTAATAAAGAAATTTAAAATGGATAACTCTAAAAGCATAAGTACCCCCATGGCCACAAACGTAAAAATAGATAGTGACCCTGATAGTAAACCAGTAGACCTTAATCTCTCTAGAAGTATGATTGGGAGTCTACTGTACCTCACAGCCAGCAGACCTGATATTCTTTTTGCTGTAGGAATGTGTGCTAGATACCAAACCTGTGCTAAGGAAATGCACTTAGCAGCCCTAAAAAGAATACTAAGATATGTTAAGGGCACCCTAAATGTAGGGATTTGGTATCCTAGGACCTCAACCTTTGACTTGTCAGGATACTCGGATTCTGACTACGCTAGTTGTAAATTAGATAGAAAGAGCACAAGTGGAAGCTGCCAACTGTTAGGAAATAATCTAGTAAGTTGGTGCAGCAGAAAACAACACTGTGTACCTCTATCCACAACTGAAGCTGAGTATGTTGCCTTAGGAGAGTGTGTAGCACAACTTTTTTGGATGATGCGCACTCTTAAGGACTTCCAGCTCAACTACACCCAAACTCAGGTCTTCATTGACAATATAAGCTCAATTAATCTAATGAAAAACCCAATCCAACATTCCTGAACTAAACACATAGAAGTTAAACACCACTTCGTAAGAGATCATGTAGCCAGGGGTGAGATAGTCCTTAAGCATGTAGACTCTAAATCTAACTTAGCTGACATATTCACCAAACCCCTACCTAAGTCTGAGTTCAGCTCACTAAGAAGGCAGTTAGGATTATGCTTAGTAGAATAGGTTTACTCTATTTTTTTGTCTTTTTAACTGCTTCACTTGATTTGAAAATCAGTTTCTAAAACAATTTTAAAACTGCTTTACTTGATTTCAAATCAGCTTTTAATTAGTTTGAAAAATCTTTTTAACTTTTTCTCTTTAATAATTTTTCGACTTAGTTTTATTTTAAAAACTACCCTCTTCAAATCTAGGGCTTTTTCGCAAATGGACTTAGCCTAGGCCCTAACCCTAGAACTGCATGCACCTATAGATTTAGAAGACATCATCTCACAAGCACCTTAGGGTACTTTTGACTGATAACCTAGAATGGGTTGAGATACTTAGGTCTTTGCCTTAATTCAAGATCTAGATCAGTGCATCTGCAGTAATTGGGGCACTAAATACAACTTAAACAGTAATCAAGTTAAGTGGCAAGTTTAGAAAATCTAACTTGAACAGAACACTTAACTCGACTAACCCTAGCGAAAATTACTGTTTATAACAGTTAGCAAGTAGCTAATTGGGCTAGACAGGACCCTAAAGAGATAATTAAAATTGGGTTGGTTCAGTTTATATCTTGAATTGGTTCAGTACAGCACATTATTCTTTTGTCATGCAATTTATTTTTATTGCTATTACTTTATTTCTGATATATGGCAAAGGGGGAGAGATAGGAAAGGAGAGAAGAGCCTTAAATTTTTTTCAAAATTTAAACTTTATCCTTTCTTCAAAAAGCTTAAGCTAAGTTTTTTTTCAAAACTATTTAAAAGTACTTTCTCTAAATTCTTTTTCAAAACTGTTTTCAAAATAATTAAGTTATTTTCAAAACTGGTTCAAAAGTACTTGATCTAAAGTGTTTTCAAAATTGATTCTAAGTACTTGACCCAAGCTGTTTTCAAAAGTATTTTCTAAGTACTTAAACTTAAGCTATGTTCAAAAATCTCTAAGTACTTATTTCTAAACTTCTCTAATAGAAAAGTTTCTAAGTATAAAGCCTCTAAAGTACTAAAGAGATTGAAAATTTTTTTTAGAACTTAAAACTTAAGAAAATGTTTCAGAAATCTTTTGACTGGAAAATTTTTTTTAAGCATAAATTTTCCAAAGTGCCTAACGAAATTTTGTTTAAGTTTTCTAAAACTTCGTTTGAAAAATGTTCTAAGTTTTGAAAAATAAATTCCATCATTTTGACTTAGAAATTTTTTAAACCCCAAGAAACTTTGAAAAACCAAGGGGGAGATTCCTTCCAGGGGAAGGGAACTAAACTGTTATATCAACTGTCTTGATTAACTTAACTTTTTGAATCGGGTTGCCATAAATCAAAAAGGGGGAGATTGTTGGTGCAGACAGCACCCAAGTCGAACCTGTGTTTTGATAATGGCAAAGGGTTCAAAAGTTAAGATGTTATGTTTATCTAACATGCTCATTAAGTGTGCAGGAAACAAAGTCCTAGCGAAGGGATGCTAGGCACCTGGCAAAGGAATGCCAGGATACAAAGCCCTAGCGAAGGACTGCTAGGCACCCGGCGAAGGAATACTAGGATATAAAGCCCTAGTGAAGGATTGTTAGGCACCTGGCGAAGGAATGCCAAGATACAAAGCCCTAGCGAAGGAGTGCTAGGCACCTGGCGAGGGAATGCCAGGATACAAAGCCCTAGCGAAGGACTGCTAGGCACTAGGCGAAGGACTGCTTGGTACTGATGACTGGCGAAGGACAGCTGGGCACCTGGCGATGGACTGCTGGGCAATAGTCCAACCGGAGGAGCCGGTTGGCAACAGGTAAATTCTCCTGAGAGGAGTAGGTGAGGACGCGTTCCCCGTCGAGGGAACAGTAGGTGTCGATTCGACCTAGGATTCCATTTTGGAGACCCAAAGTCAGAACCAAGACAACTAAGGCTATATAATCATAACATATTCTTGTTTTATTGTATTTGCAACTAACCCTAGATGCAGGACCAAAGGAACGAGTCTCTGCAGCTCAGAACGCCTCAAGGGAGAGAGGCAGCAGCTGAGTAGGGTGCCCCGGAGGTCCCGGGCGCCCCCAAGGTCAAAGTAAAACAAGTAAAGCAAGAGAACGCTTCGGAAGCCAATTGGGGGGCGGGGGGGGGGGGGGGGGGGCGCCCCCATGCTCCCGGGCGCCCCCGTGCTCCCAAGCGCCCCGGATGCCTCGGGCGCCCCGGGCTCCAGCCAACGAAGCGGATAGAGTCAAGCCAGCGAGAAGCCAGCGGACCGAGTCAACCCGGGCGCCCCCTGCGTCCCGGGCGCCCCTAGTCAACTCTCAGCCCTATTCAAGTGGGATAAGGGCTGACTGAGACTTGTTCGGATCGGCTGACACGTGGGGGGGGGGGGGGCGCCCCCAACGTTCAGGGCGCCCCAGAAGGCTATAAATAGCCCCTCGACCCCAAGGCTTCAAACAACAAGTTTTCCAACGCAAATACGCTCTTCAACTCAGGCGCTCTGCTCCAGAAATCCTCCATCTCGAGATTCTAGCGCCGACGATGACCCTACGCACCGAAGAACGATCTACACCGGGCGTCGGTAACGAAGAGTCAATTCTTAATTGTATTCTTACTGCACTTACTTCTGTACAACTGTTTGTAAGATTTTGCGCGATTATAGTATTGCCCGCAGTAAACGGTCAAGGACCGTGGGCCTTGGAGTAGGAGCCGACCGCGACTCCGAACCAAGTAAATCCCTGTGTTTACGTTTGGTTTTCGTGTTAATTCTCCGCTGTGCATTCTCTCTCTAAATCCGAAACGATTTACAATATTCACGTCCCCCCCTATCATTTTCTCTCGATCCAACATTATGATCGGCTGAATGGCTATTCATTCTGAAATCTGAGATACAATGCAGAGCAAATCTTATGCTTTGTTTGGTTTTTACATTGGAAAACTGAATGTGAATCTGAGTCCTGATGCCGACTTCTGTCTTGTTATTATTACTTTTGTGTCATTCTGCTCAATGCTGTGATTACCTTGTGCTTTATTCTGATATGCAGTTACCGGCTGAATCTGAAGCTTGGCCGACTCCTGACTGGTAAATTCTGTGATATTGGTTTTCATAAATGGTACATGTGACAATGTATTTGGAGGTTCCCCTTTGGTACAAAGTCTTATGATTCAAAAGGTGGGTATTTCTGCAAATGTTCAGAATTTTATGGGGTTTTCATCAAAAAGGATATGAATTTTCAAAGAGGACCATTGCTTTTGGTGATATAATCAACAAATGATGGTTGTTATGTATAAAAATATTCCTAGCCAATATTCCTTTTTGATTCCTTAACTGTAAAATCAGATTGTCCTCTCTTTGTAATTCTATATTAGAAGGTTAGGTTTGGCCCCCCTTCTAATATGGTTTTTCCCTTCTTCTTGAAATAAGATTCTTTTTCCATAAAAAAAATGTTAGCCGCTTGTTTTAATTTACTTTCGATCTAGATTTTATGTATACTCCTTTATGGAGTATAGGATCGATGGATTTAAATTAAAATAATTTTTATTCTAGGCTCGGAGCTTCTTGCTTGCGCATGACATAGGGAGGAGGAGACAAGGTGGCAACACGAATAGAGGCGTATTGGAGAATGGCAAAACCTTCAAAGCCATAATAGTTGGAAATTTAGAATTTTCATATTTATTCCTTGTCGTTTATTATGCTTGTTTTGATTGCATGAAAAAAATTCCTCAATTTTAAATTACTAAGTGGGAGAGGGAATCTTTGAGTCTCGTGGCCTCCATTACAAATTTAATAAGTGATGCGAACAAACTTGCGCGTTGGCTCTGAGTGCTTTCCTCTATATCGGATGAGTTTGTTTCGCGGATCACTAGATCAACTATGATTATAGAAAATTATTTATGTTAGGATGTATACTAAAAGTCTGGCTTTTGTATGGACATCTACATTTTGAAAGAGAATCACATTATCATTGTTTGCATATTTATATTGGTTATTTATGTGCATATTGTCTAATACTTTACATTGTAGATAACATATTGTGTGGTGTCACACAGAAGATCATGTTATCAATCCCTCATAGAGTATAAGTAGAGGCTCACAACCTAGATGGTTTTAGACAAACCATTGGCATGGCTGTAGTGTAATTTAGTATTGGTTTATCTTGACCATAGAATTACACTAGTGCACTTTGTGTGTATTGAGCAGGACCGATATAGAGGTGATTCAATTTATACTGACTATATAATTAAATTAGACCTCAGATATTATGGAGTACATGCTCTTAATCCCGATATAATAACGAACACATGTACTTAATATTTATTTCTTTGATTTACCAGTGGGCGAGATTTATTGGTTAAATCGATAGGCCCGGTAAGTTAGGAAATAATATTATTTACATGGTGTGTCGTTGATTATAGAAGGAATCCGTATCCTGGTGAGTCAGGTTGATGATGTCCCCTTGAGGAGCTCATAAAACTCATCATGTTAAATCCTGCAGGTGAACTTGGTCCGACATGATGATAAGGTTGAGTGGTACTACTCATGGAGTTAAATATTAATTAATTAAATTATTAGTAATTTAATTAATTAATGTGCATTCGATATCTTAAACACGGAGAGATTTTTGTACTCATAATATGTGGAGCCCATTTTTAAATATGGGGGTTGGTGAGGTAGAACAATGGTGATCCTCTAGTGGAATGGATCATCATTAATGGATCGTGCTTTGATCAATTGGGTGGCCAAGACCCAACTCCTCCTCATGGCCCCTATTGTAGCCTATATATACCTCATTGAGTCATGAGACCAAGGCATCCAACCCCATAATAACACTAAGCCTCTCTCCCTCTCATCCTCTCTCCTAGGTCAAGGGCGTCGACGGTAAGAGAGAAGAAGAAGAATTCTCTTCTCTTCTCATCCCTTCTCCTTTTCTCCTCAAGAGCAGCGGCACAAGGAAGCAAGGAGAGTGCCTCTTCTTTGTTCTTGCCCGGTGCAAGCTTGAGAGATGGAAAGGGTTGGCCGACGATGACTAAAGGGAGAGGTTGAAGCTCTCGGCGCCACAAGGTGAAGGAGGGAAGAAGGAGATTAGGTTTTGGGTTTTCTCCTCATCTACTTCTTCTTCTTCTTTCTCTCTTGTCTCTCTTTAGCCTGCGATCCTTGGAGCAAGGCTAGGGTTGGTGGTGGAAGAGGGAGTCGGGATTTTGGTGACCGACGGCGCAAAGGAGGAGGAGGGAAGAAGTTGGCCGATGGCAACCCTAATCCTAGGGTTTTCGGTGCAACTTTGGAGAGAAGAGTTGGTGGTCTTGGTGACTCCGGTTCTTGGAAAATCGACACGACCAAGAAGAGGATGGGTCATACAATAGAAGATTGCGAGGTAAACGAGATGTATATCTTCTTGTTTAGTTCCTTTTGCTCTTGGTTGATTAATTATCATTTCATGTTAATTATTGTTTAATTAATTATGATAATTAATTATCATGGATCCTAATGATAAACACAAAAACTGGCGATCCACTCATCGTCTATTCCACGGCTAATCGGTTGGACGAGTTTGATTGCTAGAACAATATGTTCAAGCGGTCGCTCGAATCGGTTAGCAAGATAATGAGTCGGTTGTTTGAGAAATAGTTCTCCATTCGGATTGAAAAATTTTAATCTGAGGACATGGAGAGATTTCCCATGCGCAACCAGGAATCCCAACAATTTAGGAGCGTGTGATCTTTCCCATCGGAAGGGACATAATCCTAGATAATTACCTTAGTATCGTGTAATGGTGTACACTTAGATGCAAATAATAGTATCCTCCCCATCAGAGTCACTGCTATTATTTGTAGGGCCAAAGAGAAACGAACTATTAATTTTATTTGTCAAAAAGTAAGGTTGACAAGATAATAAAATTAATGGATAAAACCTCCTCTTACAAATGTTGAATTAGTATACGTCCACACTATCGTGGCATGCTAAATTCACGGTGTTTTGAGGTATTGGTGATTTTTAAATTTTATTATTTAAGAAATCAATATGATTTTAAAATCTAATGTTTTGACCATTATGATTCTCAGGATTTTTTAAAATGGTTTTCAACCCACTTGCTGTGATTTTAAAAGAAAATAAACTTACTGGTCCCAATTATATTGATTGGAAAAGGAACCTGGATATTGTCTTGACTGTTGAGAAGTACAAATTTGTACTCTTTGAGATCTGCCCCGCTAAGCCTAGTGATAATTCTAGTGAAGAGGAGAAAGAGAGTTATACGAAGTGGCTAAAGGCGGATGAGATGGCGCGGTGTTACATTTTGGCTTCTATGTCAAATGTACTGCAACATCAGCATCAGGCCTTCACCACTGCTTATGACATGATGCTCAATCTCAAGGAACTCTTCAGACACCAGAATCGAGCTGCTAAGCAAGAGGCTATGAGGAACTTAATGACGACCACCATTGCTGAGGGAACACCCGTGAGGGATCATATTCTCAAGATGATGGTTCATTTGAATGATATAGAAGTCCTTGGAGCTGAAATCGATGGGCAAACCCAGGTCGATATCATTCTCCAGTTACTACCTAAGAGATTTGAGCAGTTCCTTTGAACTACAATATGAACAAAAGGACATATTCGTTGGCGGAACTTCTGATAGAACTCCAGGCAGCAGAGGGGCTATTTCATCAAAGTGCTCAAGCTTATGTTGCTGAAAAAGTTTCTGCTTCTAAGACGAAAGCCGAGAAAAAGAAGAAACAAGGTGGTTCGGCAAAGAAAGTGGCTGGATCTCAAGGACCTCAGGCTGGAGTGAAGAAGTCGAAAGGCAAGTGCTTCACATGCAAGTACACTGGACATTGGAAGGTGGACTGTCCCCACCGAAAGGAGAACAATAAAGGTATATCTTTTTCATTAGTTGTTGAAACATGTTTAGCGGTGCTATCTATCGGTACCTGGTGTGTAGATACGGGAGCCACTGATCATGTCTGCAATTTATTACAGGGGTTCCAGGAAACCAGACGACTATATGAGAGTGAGATTGCTGTCTACATGGGCAATGTTAAGAAGGTGGCGGCTATTGCAGTGGGAGATGTCTATTTATCTTTTGCTAAGAATAAATGTTTGATTTTAAGAAATTATTTTTATGTACCTTCTTTTAGAAAGAATTTAATTTCAGTTTCTAAATTATTTTTGGATGGATATTCTGTTTCTTTTAATGATAAAGTTGTTATCAAAAGGAATAGAGAGACTATCTGTTCTGGTGATTGGTTGACAATTTATACACTCTTAAACCAATAACTCCCACGATGCAAATTGAAATTAATAACACGTCTTCTAATCCTAATAAGAGAAAAGAGCATTCGAAAATGAACCAAACATATCATTGACATCTAAGGTTAGGTCATATTAACTTGAGTCGAATTCAAAGGTTGATATCTGATGGACCTTTGGGTTCATTGGTGGTGGAGGACTTCCTAACCTGCGAATCCTGCTTGGAAGGTAAAATGACCAAGAGACCTTTTAAGGCCAAGGGGTATAGAGCCGAAGATGTGTTGAAGTTGGTTCATTCTGATTTGTGTGGTCCTATGTCTATCCAGGCAAGAGGTGGCTTTGAATATTTCGTCTCGTTTATAGACGACTATTCAAGGTATGGATACATTTACTTGTTGTGTCGCAAGTCTGAGTATTTTGTCAAGTTCAAAGACTACAAGGTTGATGTGGAGAAGCATCATGGTAAAAGTATCAAGACACTACGGTCTGATCATGGTGGTGAGTACCTCTTGGGAGAGTTTAGAAGTTACTTATCAGAGGCTGGGATTCAATCCCAATTGTCTGCACCTGGTACACCCCAACAGAATGGTGTGGCGGAGCGAAGGAATAGGACTCTTATGGAGATGGTTAGATCGACGATGAGTTATTCTGAATTATCGGATTCGATTTGGGAGTATGCTCTGGAAATGACAGTGTACATTCCGAACTTGATACCTTCTAAATCAGTACCTTCAACTCCCACAGAATTATGGAATGGGTGTAAACGTAGTTTGAGACATATTCGGATTTGGGGTAGTCCAACACATGTGCTAAAGGTAGATGCTGATAAGTTGGAATCTCATACAGAAGTATGTTTTTTGTAGGCTATCCTAGAGGAACGAAAGGTGATTTGTTCTATAGTCCTAAAGATCATAAGGTTATCATTAGCACGAATGCCCGATTTTTAGAAAAAACTATGTGATGAACCACAAGCCCATGAGTAAGATTGTTCTAGAGGAAATGAGAGGGGAAGTTTCTACTTCAATACCAACGGTACAGGAGGATATACCACAAGTGATTGCACCGCGTGTCATAGATGATACACAGGTAGTACCTCGTCGTAGTGGAAAGCTTATTAGACAACCTGACAGATTCACATTCTTGGGAGAGTCTTCGGACTTGGTCCCTGGTGAACATGAACCTGATCCTTAGACCTATGACAAGGCACTCCAAAATAGAGATGCGGTGTCTTGGCAAAAGGCGATGAACTCTGAGATAGAATCTATAGATTCTAATCAAGTCTGGGAGCTAGTAGAACCACCTAATGGTGTAAAAGCCATTCGATGCAAGTGGATCTACAAAAGAAAGAGAGAATCAGACAGAAAGGTGGAAACCTTTAAAGCAAGGCTTGTTGCAAAAGGGTATACTCAAAAAGAGAGCATCGACTATAAGGATACCTTTTCATTGGTAGTCATGTTTAAATCTATCTGGATTCTCTTATCTATTGCTGCTCATATGGATTATGAGATTTGGCAAATGGATGTCAAGATAGCTTTCCTTAATAGAAGTCTTGAGGAAAACATCTATATGACGCAACAAGAGGGATTCATTGCAAAGGGCAAAGAGCATCTTGAGTGCAAGTTTAATCGGTTCATTTACGGATTGAAACAAGCTTCAAGATCTTCGAACATCTGGTTTGATGAGGTAATCCAGTCTGATGGATTCATACAAAGTCCGGATGAGTCTTGTGTATACAAGAGAAGTGACGGAAACGTAGTGGTATTTCTTGTACTATACGTAGATGACATTTTGCTCATTGGCAACAATGTCAAAGTGTTGTCAGACGTAAGGGTATGGTTGTCCAAACAATTTGATATGAAGGACTTGGGAGAAGCTGGACACATCCTTGGGATCAAAGTTATAAGGGATCGCAAGAAAAGGATGTTGTGCTTATCTCAAGCTTCGTATATTGACACTATCCTAGCTCGTTTTAGCATGCAAAACTCCAAAAACAGATTTTCTACCTTTTCGGCATGGAGTACCTTTATCTAAGGAGATGTGTCCTAAAACATCAAAGGAGATAGAGGAGATGAAGGCAGTTCCTTATGCTTCGGCTGTAGGGAGCCTTATGGATGTTATGTTATGTACGAGACCGAATATCTGTTTTGTCATGGGCATGGTTAGCAGATATCAAAGTAATCCAGGACAAGGACATTGGACTGCGGTAAAACATATATTAAAGTAGCTGAAAAGGACTGGAGATTATATGCTAGTTTATCAGGCAGATCATTTGCTCCCTGTGGGTTACACGGATTCTAATTTCCAAACAGATAGGGATAACAGTAAGTCTACCTCGGGTTATGTGTTTACTTTGGGAGGTGGAGCCATAGTATGGAGGAGTATCAAACAGAAATACGTTGCTGACTCCACCATGGAAGCTGAGTATGTGGCAGTCTCTGAGATAGCCAAAGAAGTTGTATGACTCAGAAACATCTTAATTGACTTAGAGGTGATTCCTGGATTGCCCAGAACTATCACAATTTATTGTGATAACAGTGGTACAGTAGCAAACTCAAAGGAACCATGAGCCCATAAGGCAAGTAAACACATTGAGCGTAAGTACCACCTAATACAAGACATCGTAAAGCGAGAAGAAGTTGTTGTCGCCAAGATTGTATCAGCAGATGACCTGGCAGATCCTTTCACTAAGGCCCTTCCTGCGAAAGCTTATGATAGGCATGTTGAGGGGATGAGAATCAGATGTATAGCAGTTTGATGGTAGCATAGTCTTTTATTTCAAAAGGTTGGAACCGCCAACCTAGCGGCCCCCTGGTCTCTGCCCCACAAGTGTCCAGAGGAAGTAAATCACGGTGAATGCTGGGCAGGTTAAGACACCCAGGCGCGAAGGATTTTTTAGGATAAGTGGGAGATTGTTAGGATGTATACTATAAGCCTAGCTAGCGGCCCCCATGGTAGCATAGTCTTTTAGTATAAGTGGGAGATTGTTAGGATGTATACTATAAGCCTAGCTTTTGTATGAACATCTATTTTGGAATAAGAATCACAATGATCATGGTTGCATTTTATATTTGTTATATGTGTGCAAATTATCTGTTACTTTACATTATAGATAACATGGTGTGTGATGCCTCATAGAAGATCATATTATCAGTTCCTTGTAAAGTATAAGTAGTGGCTCACAACCGAGATGGATTTAGACAAACCATTGTAATGGTTGTAGTGTAATTTAGTATTAATCTATCTTAACTATAGAATTATACTAGTACACTTAGTGTGTATTGAGCAGGACCGATTTGAGGTTGTTCGATTTACACTGATTATATAATCGAACAAGACCTCTGTTATTATGATGTACATACTCTTAATCCCGATATAATAATGGGCACATATACTTAATATTTATTTCTTTAATCTACCAATGGACAAGATTTATTCATTAAATCGATAGGCCCGATAAATTGAGAAATAATATTATTTATATGGTATGTCGTTGATTATAGAAAAAAATCGTGTCGTAATTATTTAGGATGATGATGCCCCCTTGAGGATCTTTTAAAGTTTATCATATAAATCCTACAGGTGGACTTGATCCGACATGATAATAAGGTTGAGTGGTACTACTCATAGAGTTAGATATTAATTAATTAAATTGTCAATAATTTTTTTAATTAATGGACATGCGATATCTTAAACACGGAGAGATTATGTACACATAATATGGTAGAGCCCATATTTAATTATGAGGTTGGTGCGATAGTTCAATGATAACCCATTAGTGGAGCGGGTTATCATTAACGGGTCGGGTTTAGGATCCGTTAGGAGACCAAAACTATCTCCTCCTCATGGTCCCTATTGTAACCTATAAATACCTCATAAAGTCATGAAACCAAGACCTAATTCAACTCTCTCTTTTCTCTCCTCTCTCTCTCTCTCCTAGGGTTTGGCGGCGCCGGTGGCAAGGAAGAAGAAGAGACCCTTTTCTCTCTTCTCATCTTCTTCTCTTCTACTTCCTTGGGCATGCGGCTTCAACAGGTCAAGGGGTGCACCACTTGGTGTTGTTCGGCGCAAGCTTAAGAGGGAATAGGGGGTTGCCGGCGGCAACCACAAGAGGTGGATTGCAGCGCCAGTTGAGAAAGAAAGAAGGGTGCAAGGAAGAAGAAACTTCTTCATCTTCTTCTCTTTTCCTCCTTCCCTTTTTCTTCACTTCTCCCTCCTTGGCGTGCGCAACTGAGAGGAGAAGTCTTGGCCGGTGGCGCAAGGAGAGGGGTTAGGGTTTTGATTGCCGGCGCAAGGTGAAGAAGAAAGGAGTCTTCTTCTTTGGTCGACGCAAGAAAGAAGAAGGAGAAAGAGGTTTTGTTGGCTTCGTTTCTTGGAAGACCGTCACCCACACGACGTCCAAGAAAAGGATAGGAATACGATTGAAGATCAAGAGGTAAAACAAGAGGTATAATCTTGTTTTCTTGTTCTAGTTTAATTGTTTTCTTATTTTAACATGGACCCCGAAGATAAACACAAGAATCGGCGATCCAATCATCATCTATTCCATGGCTAATCGATAGAAGGAGTTAGAACAATAAGTTTGTTCAAGCAATCACACAATCGAATAGCACGATGATGAAAAATGTCGTTCGAAATGTTTTCTTCCCATCCGGATTAGTTCTAGTCAATAGAATTTTAATCCGGGGACATGGAGAGGAATCCATTCCGAAATGAAACCAACACGGAGGTCAGCAGAGCTCTCCGAGTGAATGTAGAACATCACCTGGAATCTTTGTTAGCCATACAGTCAACCCTGCACAGCTCTCGCCATCGGGAGTGCTTGATGTCAGAGAGGGTCATTGCCCTCTCAAAGGACTTGCGCACCTTGGCCCAAGAGCGGGATCAACTTCAGGCCCGGAGGAAGAAGTTATCCAGGGACGTCCAACTCCTGGAGTCTTTAACAGCAACCCTGAATGGTCAGATTCAGGAACAAGCCCACCAGCTGGCCCAGAAAGAAATCATGGTGAAGGCTGTAGTTGCTCACATGATCGACCTTCAGGATGACATCACCCGGGCCACTTCAAAGATCTCGGTCATCTCAAAGAGGCTCAAGGAAGCCTTGGAAGACAACGACTGTATGTCCTCTGAGATGGCCGAGCTGAAAGCCGCCAAGGAGGAAGCCGAGGCTGAACTGCAAAATTACAAGGTTGACGAGGCATCCCGGCCAAGAGAGACCGAGGCAGAGTTCAAGGCCAGGTTTCTGGAGTCTGATGAGTTTGATGACATCCTGGCTGGGCAGGTCCTGAAGCACCTAAAACAGGGATTTAATAGCGCCATCACTCAACATCAGAAGGCCCAGCTACTGAAGCCGGACACAGACCTGAGCTTCATAAGTGTTGGCTGTGTTTGAGATGAGCTCTCACCTGAAGATAAGGAACTGTAGGAGCTTTTTCCTAGCATGTGCTATGTATCTTTTGTTTCTTCACTTGTTTTCCTTTCTTCCCTGAACTTATAGTGTACTCATCTATTTGGAATGAAAGGAATTTTGCATGATTTTATCCTAAGTCTTTTTGTGGATATATTTCTCTGGAATGCTTGTCTTTCGCCACATATCTCTCTTATTCTGTGGCACTTTGTGAAGGCATACTCGGGATTGAATGACATGCATCTATATTCCAAGTTGGCGTTCTGTTACATTAAGTGAAGGGCCAAGATATTGTAGCCCCAAGGAGACGACTTCTACTTCCGTGGCCATAGGAGAGACCGGGACAATGGAGGAGAGCCTGGACAAAAGAACAGTCTCCCTTGCGCTGTTAATAATTGTACCTCCCATGTACACTTACACTTGGTAATTCCTTAGGATGTTATCTTCAATATATCATCCTCAGAGATAAAAGGAAGCTTGTTACCTTTATGATATGGGCTCTCTAGGAATAATTAACCATCATATTTGCCTTCAATGTCTGGTAGTGTTCCTTTATATCTTGTCGCCTACATGCTAGCTTCCTTCCCCCTCTATATCCCGACAAACCATCCTTAAGTTTGCGGTCAGAGGTAGTAGGTCTATCTTGGCCCCTAGTCGAGCATTCGCAGCCCCACGACCAAGATTACTCACCTAGGGCATCCGCAGCACCGCGAGGTAGTAGGGTTTCAGCAGTTCCGGGTCGGGCATCAGCAGCACCACGATCAGACCTACTCACCTCGGGCATCCGCAGCACCGCGAGGTAGTAGGGTTCATTCAGCTCCTTATCGGGCATCCCCAGCCCCCCGATCAGGCCTACTCACCTCGGGCATCCGCAACACCGTGAGGTAGTAGGGTTTTGCAGCTCCTGGTCGGGCATCTGCAGCACCACAACCAGGCCTACTCACCTCGGGCATCAATAGCACCGCGAGGTAGTAGGGTTTTAGCAGCTCCTGGTTGGGTATCCACAACACCACGACCAGGCCTACTCACCTCGGGCATCCGTAACACGCGAGGTAGTAGGGTTTTAGCAGCTCCTGGTCGAGCATCTGCAGCACTACAACCAGGCCTACTCACCTTAGTCATTCTCAGCACCGTGAGGTAATAGGGTTTAAGTAGCTCTTGGTCAGGCATCCGCAGAACCACGACCAGGCCTACTCACATCAGGCATCCACAACATCGCAAGGTAGTAGGATTTGAGCAACTCCTGGTCGGGCATCCGCAGCACCATGACCAGACCTACTCACCTGGGGCATCCGCAATACCTCGAGGTAGTAGGGTTTTAGCAGCTCCTGGTCGGGCATCCGCAACACCACGACCATACCTACTCACGTTGGGCATCCGTAGCACCGCGAGGTAGTAGGGTTTTAGCAGCTCCTGGTCAGGCATCCATAGCACCACGACCATGCCTACTCACCTCGAGCAACCGCAGCACCGCGAGGTAGTAATTTTTTCAGGCACATACTCAGGATCCTTTAAGAGACATCTCGATTGTTTCTTTGATTACTGAAACTGCAAAGCATTGCCAACAAGAATACAAATACATTTGGATATCTCAAAATCTCACCTAGTGCGATATGGTCGGAGATGATTGGCATTCCATATCTCTCCAGCCTCTTGGCCTTGTCATCCTCCAGATCGTAGCTGCCTCCGGTGAGCTTTCTGGCGATGATGTAGGGCTCGCCCCACTGCGGCTCTAACTTTCTGGAATTACCGATAGGCTTGATCCTCTTCCAAACTTTGTCTCCAACTTCAAAGCTATAGGCAATCACGCGACGATTGTGTGCTTGTTGCATACGCTGCCTGTAGGCTAGTAACCGAACAGCTGTTTTGTCTCGCACCTCTGCCACCAGGTCTAGGTCGATCAACCGCTCTTGATTATTGTCCCCTTTATTATAATGTTGTCACCGGACGGACTCCTCGCCTACTTCCACTGGGATCACAGTCTCAACTCCATACACAAGCAGAAAAGGACTCTGATCTGTTCCTTATCTTGGAGTGGTACGGTAGGACCACAGAATACTGAGGAGCTCATCAACCCAGCTACCTCTGACGTGATCCAGTTGTATCTTGAGTCCTATTATGATCTCCCAGTTAACGACCTCGGCTTGGCCATTGCCCTGGAGGTACACGACCAACGTGAAGGCTTGTTGAATACCCAATCTTTCGCACCATTCTTTGAGTTTGTGCCCTGCAAACTGTCTTCCATTATCCACACCAATTTGTGAGGGATGTTGTACCTGCAGACGATGTCCTTCCACATGATTTTCATCACTGCGACCTCCGTGATGTGTGCAAGAGGCTCATCTTCCAACCATTTGGAAAAATAATCCACCAGAACTAGCAAAAACTTCTTTTGTTGAGGTCCGATTGGAAATGGAGTCACAATGTTCATTCCCCACTGATCAAATGGGCAAGACACCGTTGAGACTTGCAGCGGCTCAGTCAGTCGGTGAGTTATATGTTGATGTCTCTGGCAGGCCTCACATCCGGCTACGAACTTGAGGGCGTCGGCCTGCAATGTTGGCCAAAAGTACCCTGCTAGGATAATCTTCTTAGACAGAGATCTTCCCCCAATGTGGCTTCCGCAAATGCCTCCGTGGATTTCTCGCATGACATAGTTGGCTTCCTCTGGCCCGACACACTTGAGGAGCGGCTAGGTGACAATTATCATTTTTTTTCACTTCAATTAGGCCCTCAAATCCATGTTTTTGATCCCTTTTCATATGCTTAAGTTTGCATTTACATTAGGTTTCATGAAATCTTTCTATTTTTGTCTTTGGATACAATTCTTTCTATAATTTGAGATATTTTGGCATTAATTTTAAATCTATTTTTGTAGGCTTCAAATGACCATGGACCTAGATCAAGGTTGGATCAGACTTGAGCTCCTACTTGGCTTTGATCAAGGGGATCAAGAGGTGGATCAATGTGGGTCGTCCGATCAAGAAACGGTTAGATTTGAGTCATCCATCATCTGTTGACCAATCAGAGCTTAGGTTAGAGTTAATCTAGACCACAGATCAAGATCTAAAGATTTGGTCCCAATCAGAGGTCATCTAGCCGTTGGATCGAGCTTAAGAGGAGACTAAACCGTCCATTCAAAGATTAGAGCAATCTGAGCCATCGGTTGCAGATCAGGTTGATCCTAGCTGAGGAGAGGTAGATCCTGGCCCTTGATCAAGATTTGGAAAGTTTGATTCAGATCTGACCTGATCTGACTGTTGGATGGCACGAAAAGGATCTCAGCTGTCGAAATTCAAAAAGATCAGTTAAATTAGGAATTCCCTCTTCTGCTCGTCGTCGTCACCAGATCGCATCTCCAGAGTTTTCTGTTCGTCTTCGTTTTTTAATTTCGATCACACGCAGCCACCTAGATCAAGATTTTCTTCAGTTTTCAATTCGTCAAGATTAGTTCCGCAAGTGGTTCGCAATCCATTCGTATCTAAAAGCTCTGGCGAGGGTTTCACCGCGAGCTAGCTTCATCCGACCAACCTTCGTTTGATTCCACCTCTCCATCAATCGGGCCAAGTCTGAGGGGTTCTCTGAGTTGATTCAAGGTTCCCTGAGCTATCACTTGCCATACAAATCATCACGGAAGGAAGGATCGGAAGGAGTTTAGATTTCACATCCAAGCTACGCAACTCTGTCACGGCAGCTGCTTTCTGTTCGAATCTCGAGCGAGGGGGTTCCGAGCTCGATCCTTGTGTGACGGCAAGGAGAAAATCTCGGTGAAGAACTTGAACTAGGGTCAATTAGCTGTAGATTTCAATTCTGTATTAATTTCTATAACATTTCAGTCTACTTCGAATTGTTTCAGTCCGCGTTGAAGCTACTGATCGGTCATTCGACCGATCCAGGTAGCACCAGATCGGACACCAGTCCGATCAGGCTTGTATCTGATCAGTCAGCCGACCGATCAGGAAATTTTCTGCATAAATTGACCCTATTTCAGTACTCAGCTTGTTTCAATTCTTCATTTACGAAGTTAGTGTAGGGTTTTTCGGGCCACGAAAACCGCTTTTTCGCGTCGTGGAAACCCCGAAAGCCCCAATAGCAAGGATCCGAGTGAAGAAAGCCATTTCAAAAATTACGAGTGCTCGTTTACATGCTTCAAAACCCGATCTACTCCTAGATCTAAAGAGGGATAAACATTTTACCTTTGATGCGTGCCCCGTATAATCCCGTTCGCTCCTTTCGGATGTCGAATCTCTAGGACGTCAAGTGCCGTCCCTCTAGAAGTATCCACGCGAACAAAAGTAGATGGATGAAATCCTTTAGGTGTGCTAGCACCTTGTAGGATTCGGCCAAGAGGAGAAGAAGAAGAAGAACTCCAACAATTGGAGAGGAAGAAGAGAAGACACACTTAGAGGAAAAATGAAACAAAACCCCCTTTTGTTCTCACATGGTGGCCGGCCACTTAATGGCCATTAATGGCCATTAAGTGGCCGGCCATAATGGCCACTAATGGCCATTAGGTGGCCTTCCTTAACCCCCTTTCAATTTGAATTCAAATTCAAATGGGGGGGGGGAAACCAAGCCAAGTCATCACTTGGTCAAGTCAAGGTGAGGTGGCCTTTTTGGTCAAGTCAAACTTACCTTTTGTGGAATTTCCATATTTAGTCAAGTCAAACTTGACTCCATTTCTTCTCCCATGTCAAGTCTAACTTGAAGTGGAACCAAGTCAAGTCAAACTTGATTTGGATTTGGGTCAAGTCAAACTTGCCTTTTATGGACTTTCCATATTTAGTCAAGTCAAACTTGACTCCATTTCTTCTCCCATGTCAAGTCTAACTTGAAGTGGAACCAAGTCAAGTCAAACTTGATTTGGATTTGGGTCAAGTCAAACTTGCCTTTTATGGACTTTCCATATTTAGCCAAGTCAAACTTGACTTCATTTTTTCTCCATCTATTTGTTCTTTGCGTGTGACCCTATAGGTTCTTGTAACGTTGGCAATGCTTCTAACATCTTAGAAACATAAGCAATGAGCGGTATCTAGCAACACATCATTGCTACCCAAGTTACAAGAATGTTGAGATTCAACATCACCAATGTGACTACTAATTATGACTTTCATAATATGTGACAATGTCCTTCTATCGTCGATATCTAGATTGATCTTATATGAAGCATAGACCGTGTCATCCTCCAATCAATCTATGTGTCTTGAACTCCAAGTAGACTCACTATAATCAAATAAGCTCAATATCTCATATTGACTTATTTGGGCATGGCCATGCACTCAGTGATCTTACTCTATCAAGACTATGATATCTCTCCCGTCATATAGGAGGGATAGATCCCATCTACATCACTCACATCCCTCCGCATAATTTGTTACATACCCAGTAATCGCCTTTATAGTCCACCCAGTTACGGGTGACGTTTGACGAAACCAAAGTACATAACTCCTTATGTAGGGAACTATGGTGACTTCAGGTCTAAGGACTAATAGTCATACTAATAGTCACATGAGAAAGTATATGACACTCATATAACGATCCATGATACTTTCTCATGGTGGGTCATTCAGTATACATTCTCTAATGTATACCCATGTGTCAACTTGATATCTCATATCCATGACTTGTGAGATCTAGTCATCATGTTGACCTACATGCTAGTCTCTATGCATTAACATTGTCCTTGAATGTTAATACTTGACTAGGAATAATTAAGAGTAGTGTTCTCTATATCATCTCACTATCGATTCAACTAATCGATTGATATAGATAAGAACCTTCTACTCAAGGACGTTATTATACTAAGTTATTTGGCACCAATACACATAAGTACAATAACCATAAGAAATGCCTTTATATATAAGAAATATATATACAAGAATATGATACAATGAGTCCAAAAAGTAATCATCATATGATTGGCTCTAGGGCTCTCACTAACAATCTCCCACTAGCACTAGTGCCAATCGCTGTAGTATCTAATACCCAATGACCTAGTGTGACCATCATGCTTTATCTGTGCCAAAGCCTTGGTCAAGGGATCTGCGACGTTAGCCTCTGTGGGTACTCTGCAAATCTTCACATCTCCTCGATCGATGATCTCTCGAATGAGATGGAATCGCCGTAGTATGTGTTTGGTCCGCTGGTGTGAGCGAGGTTCCTTAGCCTGCGCAATAGCTCCATTGTTGTCACAATAGAGCTGTACTGGGTCGGCTATACTAGGAACCACTCCAAGCTCAGTAATGAACTTGCGGATCCAAACTGCCTCCTTTGCTGCCTCAGATGCAGCAATGTACTCAGCTTCTGTTGTAGAATCAGCAACTGTATCCTGCTTTGAACTCTTCCAGCTGACAGCGCCACCATTTAAGCAAAACACGAACCCTGACTGCGATCTGTAGTCATCCTGGTCAGTTTGGAAGCTAGCATCACTGTAACCCTTTACAGTTAGCTCCTCTTCGCCTCCAAATATCAAGAAATATTCTTTAGTCCTTCTCAAGTACTTAAGAATATTCTTGACTGTTATCCAGTGACGTTCACCTGGATCTGACTGGTATCTGCTCGTCATGCTCAAAGCATACGAGACATCAGGACGAGTACATAACATGGCGTACATGATAGATCCTATGGCTGAGGCATAAGGGATCTTGCTCATGCGGTCTCTCTCCTCTCTAGAAGAGGGACCTTGAGTCTTCGAAAGACTCACGCCATGTGACATTGGCAGATTTCCCTTCTTGGAATTCTGCATGGCAAACCTTTGCAAAACGGTATCAATGTATGTACTCTGACTTAGGCCAAGCAATCTTTTAGATCTATCTCTATAGATCTTAATGCCTAGAATGCAGGCTGCTTCACCTAAGTCCTTCATTGCGAAACAAGTCCCCAACCAAGTCTTCACAGACTGTAGCGAAGGGATGTCGTTCCCAATGAGTAGTATGTCATCCACATACAAGACTAGGAAGACTACTGTGCTCCCACTAACCATCTTGTAGACACAAGGTTCATCTTCGTTCTTGATGAAACCAAACTGTTTGATCGCATCATCGAATCGAAGATTCCAGCTCCGAGAAGCTTGCTTTAGACCATAAATGGCCCTATGCAGCTTGCATACTCTGCCAGTATGCTGTGGATCTACAAAACCCTCAGGCTGTGTCATGTACACATCCTCGAGGAGGTTTCCATTCAAAAACGCTGTCTTGACATCCATCTGCCAGATCTCATAATCGTGGTAGGCTGCAATAGCAAGCATGATCCGAATAGACTTAAACATCGCTTCTGGAGAAAAAGTTTCATCATAGTCAATACCATGAATTTGCTTGAAACCTTTAGCTACCAGTCTACCCTTATAGGTATGAGTAAGTCCATCCATGTTAGGCTTTCTCTTAAAGACCCATTTACACCCAATGGGTTTGACCCCTTCAGGTGGATCAACCAAGGTCCAAACTTGGTTAGTGTACATGGATTCCATTTCGGATCTCATGGCTTCCAGCCATGACTCAGAATCTGGGCTCATCACAACTTCCTGATAGGTGGTAGGTTCATTCTCAATGATCATAACGTCATCATGGTCAGGCAAGAGAAATGAATATCTCTCAGGCTGATGACGTACCCTATCAGACCTGCGAAGAGGTAAGTCTACCTGAACAGGTTGTTGTTCCACAATTTCTTGTGTAACAATCTCATCCACAATTTCTTGTGGTTCCTGTTCAGTATCCATCAAGGGCTCAGTGCTATGGTCGTTGTCTTGAATTTCTTCAAGATCAAACGAACTCCCACTAGTCTTTCTAGAAACAAAATCCCTTTCTAGAAAGACCCCAGTCTTAGCAACAAACACTTTGTGTTGACTGGGAATGTAAAAGTAATATCCCTTAGTTTCCTTGGGATATCCCACGAAATAGCACTTATCATATTTGGGTCCCAGTTTGTCTGAGACTTGACGTCGTACGTAAGCCTCACAACCCCAAACCCTCATGAAAGACAACTTGGGACTCCTCCCCGTCCATATCGTATATGGTGTCTTCATGACAGCCTTTGATGGAACACGGTTTAGTGTGAACGCTGCCGTGTCTAGAGCATATCCCCAAAAGGATATAGGAAGATCTGCGTGACTCATCATAGATCGTACCATATCTAATAAGGTACGATTCCTCCTTTCGGATACACCATTCCACTGTGGTGTTCCAGGGGGAGTGAGTTGGGATAGAATCCCAGACTCAGCTAGGTAGTCACGAAACTCATGGCTCAAGTATTCTCCACCTCGATCTGATCGAAGTATCTTAATACTCTTGCCAAGTTGGTTCTGTACTTCATTTCTGAATTCTTTGAACTTTTCAAAGGATTCAGACTTATGTGTCATCAAATACACATAGCCATATCTACTGAAGTCATCAGTAAATGTGATGAAGTACCTGTAACCACCTCTGGCAGCGACATTGAAAGGGCCACATACATCACTATGTATGAGTCCTAACAAGTCTGTCGCTCTTTCGCTATGTCCACTAAAGGGAGTCTTAGTCATCTTGCCTAGAAGGCATGACTCGCATGTTTCATATGATTCAATATCAAATGAGTCCAGCAAACCATCCTTATGGAGCTGGGACAAGCGACTCTCATTTATGTGGCCTAAGCGACAGTGCCAGAGATAGGTTGGGTTCAACTCATTTGATCTCAACCTCTTGGTATTCACGTTATAGATAGGGCTCTCTAAGTCTAGAATATAGAGGCCATTCATCAGATGTGCGCTACAATAGAACATATCCTTTAAATAAACAGAACAACATTTGTCCTTTATTATGAATGAAAAACCTTTGTTATCTAAACATGAAACTGAAATGATATTCTTTGTTAGTACAGGTACATAACAACAGTTATTCAATTCCAGTACAAGCCCAGAGGGTAGAGATAGAAAGTAAGTCCCTATAGCAACAGCTGCAACCCTTGCTCCATTGCCTACTCGTAGGTCCACCTCGCCCTTGGCCAATGCCCTGCTATTTCTCAGCGCCTGCACATTAGTACAAATGTGAGAAGCACATCCAGTATCTAATACCCATGATGTAGAAATAGAAAGGTTGACTTCTATAACATTTATACCTGAAGTAGAAGTCTCACTTCTCTTCTTCTTCAGATCTTCCAGGTATACCTTGCAGTTCCGCTTCCAATGCCCAGTCTTACCGCAGTGGAAGCAGGTAGCATCCTTAGCAACCCCACCTTTAGGTTTGAGTGTTGAAGAGCTGGCTTCGCCCTTGGTTTGGGTCTTACCCTTACCTTTGGACTTCCACTTGCCCTTTTGTACCATTAGGACGGTACTGGACTTGGCAGTGGTGAGATTAGGCTCAGCAGTTCTTAACATGCTGAGTATCTCGGACAGTGGTTTGTCTAATTCGTTCATGTTGTAATTCATGACGAATTGACGGTAACTTTCCGGCAACGATTGCAGGATCAGATCGGTAGCCAGCTCTTGGCCCAAAGGGAACCCCAACCTCTCGAGGTTCTCGACGTACCCAATCATTTTGAGTGCGTGAGTTCCTACAGAGGTTCCCTCTTTCATCTTGCATGAAAAGAGGGCCTGAGTCACTTCAAACCTCTCATGCCTTGCCTGCCCTTGATATAATTGCTTGAGGTGGCCAATCATATCGTAAGCATTCATGTTCTCGTGTTGCTTCTGAAGCTCAGAGGACATGCAGCATAGCATTAGGCACGACACGTCTAACGCGTCGTCTTGATGCTTCTGATGAGCATCTCTAACGCTACGGATGGCTGAGGGTGGTGGTGCTTCAGGAACTGCTTGCTCTAGAACGTACAGCTTACGTTCCTGTTTGAGGACTATCCTCAAGTTCCTGTACCAGTCCAGGAAATTAGCTCCAGTGAGCTTGTCCTTCTCAAGGACAGATCGCAGAGAGAGAGTGTTCGCGTTTGTCATGGTAATCTACAACATAAAATACAGAGAATAAATATCCACCATTGTATCATATTTATCATTTAACTAGGCCTTTAATTAAATGATGCTCCCACTGAATTATAGGGCTTTGGTAGAATCGAGTCATAGATGTGGTAAAACCACACTACTAGATCCACACCAACTAACTATAATTCTCGTAGGTCAAGATCCACATCATACTACGCCTTGAGTTAGCTTTGGCTAAATCGCCCAAGACTTAGTATGATCGGTAGGTACCAATTACCAATTACATCTCTATGCAACTCTTGTTTATAGGATCAAGAATTAACATTTATGAATAATCTTGAGTTAGCTTTGGCTAAATCGCCCAAGACTATTGATAAATGCGATCTTGTCCTACCTTTCCAACTATTGGAATATGCCTATAGTTAGGCTCGATCCAATTGAGCTAACTAGTTACTCAATCTAATTGAGCTCAATCTAACCCAAGCGTGATAGGCGGGACCAAGGTTGTCCCTCCGCATCCCACCAAGATTAAATGCATTGCTCTGCTTTGGCAGATTCAACAATCGCATATGATCATGGTAGTGATGGGTATCAAGGCTCGTTAGGCATATACGAGTTGATTTCGATTTAGATCTAATCTAATCGATGATGTGCATCGTATCAAGGCATTTATTAAATCTAATTTAACCTAAATGTGTACTAGGTGCACATCAAAATGTGGTTCCCACATTACATGTGCATCACATACACTCATGTATATTCTATTCTATACTAACATGCATCACATACATATAAGCAAAAATAAAATATACAAGAAAATTAAGTGTGATTAGTCATGGCCCTACTAAGATCTTCTCAAGCCAATGAGAAGATTTTTTGGTCAACCTAGGGTCTAGGCAGCAGCTTCTCCAAGCTCCTCCTTCCAGAACCCTATGTGTTGTCGGCTTGCTTCCCACGAGTCCGTCTTCTCCAGAATTGCCTTCATCTTTAATTTTGTACATTACAAAATTTATACTCGAGTTACATTCGAGTCTTAAACTAATTTTAACAGAAATAATTAAAACACAACACAACACCCACAACACAAATAACGGCACGCAGGCCGTAATATGAATTACACACATATTTTAATCTAATTAAAATAGGGTTTTGGGCCATGATCATCACACTTCTGTACATAATTCAAAATTATGTAATTTTATAAATTTTATATAATTTTTCTACTGATTTTTAGAATTTTCCCGAGTCACAACTCCGCGGCGGTCCCGGTAAGCGGGTTTCGGGCGTAATCGCGAGACAAGGCCCCTTGCGGGGTTAGGGGCAGCGCCCCTACTCGTGAAATAACCTTCACGAGTGTCTTCTTGCGATTATACAACGCCTTAACCCGCTGTCCCAAAAACCATTTGGGCGAAACTTGCCGTTTCGGAGAAGTTTTTCTCGGTGGCAAAGTCTACAAGTGCTTCGCACTCGTCGCTTTGCCTCTACGAGAAAAATTACTCAAAAATCCTAAAATTTAGAAAAATTACAGAAGCAAATATTTATCTAAATTTTGTATCTAATACAAAAAAAAAATAAAAACAAAACGAGCACAAGCTTCGCTCGTGGCTCTGATACCACTGTAGGGTTTTTCGGGCCACGAAAACCGCTTTTTCACGTCGCGGAAACCCCGAAAGCCCCAATAGCAAGGATCCGAGCGAAGAAAGCCATTTCAAAAATTACGAGTGCTCGTTTACATGCTTCAAAACCCGATCTACTCCTAGATCTAAAGAGGGATAAACATTTTACCTTTGATGCGTGCCCCGTATAATCCCGTTCGCTCCTTTCGGATGTCGAATCTCTAGGACGTCAAGTGTCGTCCCTCTAGAAGTATCCACGCGAACAAAAGTAGATGGATGAAATCCTTTAGGTGTGCTAGCACCTTGTAGGATTCGGCCAAGAGGAGAAGAAGAAGAAGAACTCCAACAATTGGAGAGGAAGAAGAGAAGACACACTTAGAGGAAAAATGAAACAAAACCCCCTTTTGTTCTCACATGGTGGCCGGCCACTTAATGGCCATTAATGGCCATTAAGTGGCCGGCCATAATGGCCACTAATGGCCATTAGGTGGCCTTCCTTAACCCCCTTTCAATTTGAATTCAAATTCAAATGGGGGGGAAACCAAGCCAAGTCATCACTTGGTCAAGTCAAGGTGAGGTGGCCTTTTTGGTCAAGTCAAACTTACCTTTTGTGGAATTTCCATATTTAGTCAAGTCAAACTTGACTCCATTTCTTCTCCCATGTCAAGTCTAACTTGAAGTGGAACCAAGTCAAGTCAAACTTGATTTGGATTTGGGTCAAGTCAAACTTGCCTTTTATGGACTTTCCATATTTAGTCAAGTCAAACTTGACTCCATTTCTTCTCCCATGTCAAGTCTAACTTGAAGTGGAACCAAGTCAAGTCAAACTTGATTTGGATTTGGGCCAAGTCAAACTTGTCTTTTATGGACTTTCCATATTTAGCCAAGTCAAACTTGACTTCATTTTTTCTCCATCTATTTGTTCTTTGTGTGTGACCCTATAGGTTCTTGTAACGTTGGCAATGCTTCTAACATCTTAGAAACATAAGCAATGAGCGGTATCTAGCAACACATCATTGCTACCCAAGTTACAAGAATGTTGAGATTCAACATCACCAATGTGACTACTAATTATGACTTTCATAATATGTGACAATGTCCTTCTATCGTCGATATCTAGATTGATCTTATATGAAGCATAGACCGTGTCATCCTCCAATCAATCTATGTGTCTTGAACTCCAAGTAGACTCACTATAATCAAATAAGCTCAATATCTCATATTGCCTTATTTGGGCATGGCCATGCACTTAGTGATCTTACTCTATCAAGACTATGATATCTCTCCCGTCATATAGGAGGGATAGATCCCATCTACATCACTCACATCCCTCCGCATAATTTGTTACATACCCAGTAATCGCCTTTATAGTCCACCCAGTTACGGGTGACGTTTGACGAAACCAAAGTACATAACTCCTTATGTAGGGAACTATGGTGACTTCAGGTCTAAGGACTAATAGTCATACTAATAGTCACATGAGAAAGTATATGACACTCATATAACGATCCATGATACTTTCTCATGGTGGGTCATTCAGTATACATTCTCTAATGTATACCCATGTGTCAACTTGATATCTCATATCCATGACTTGTGAGATCTAGTCATCATGTTGACCTACATGCTAGTCTCTATGCATTAACATTGTCCTTAAATGTTAATACTTGACTAGGAATAATTAAGAGTAGTGTTCTCTATATCATCTCACTATCGATTCAACTAATCGATTGATATAGATAAGAACCTTCTACTCAAGGACGTTATTATACTAAGTTATTTGGCACCAATACACATAAGTACAATAACCATAAGAAATGCCTTTATATATAAGAAATATATATACAAGAATATGATACAATGAGTCCAAAAAGTAATCATCATATGATTGGCTCTAGGGCTCTCACTAACAGTTAGATATAGTTTTAGTGTCTTTCTGCAATAGATATCAGTTTAATCTTTCAATCTTGCAATTTTGAATTGTAATGCTCCATCTCCAAGTAGGTTAAGTTTAGAATGACAATTTCCTAGTTTATGTTTGCTTAGTTAAACTTATTTCATTTCAATTACATTCTCAATCTTATTTGCAAAACAAAACCCCCATATTATTCGAAAACCCCAAAACATTTAACGACAAACAAATACGAGCTTGATTCAAACACTCACAACTAGTCCTTGGAAAAATACGACCTGAGGCCCCTATTCTACAATTAATCTTGCTAGCCAAGGGTTTTCAGTTAATAAATATCTAAATTTGAGGCTCACTTGTGACACTGTTTTGAGACCCATCAAATTTTTGGCGTCGTTGCCGGGGAACACTAGTTGAGTTTGTTTTATTTTAGCTTGTGTGCTTATTTTCATATCTTGTGATCTAGCTTGTGTGCTTATCTCTATATTTTATGATCTATTTTACTTGTTTCATTTTTCTATATACATTTGTTGTGATTTTGTATTTGTTGTATGACCAGATCTGTAGGTGGTATTTTTGAAGAATTTGATCCTGAAATTAAGAGGACTTTCAGAGCAAGGAGGAACCAAATCAGTGTTTCAGAGGCTTTTGACATTATTTCTACTCAGTCTATTTCCACTCATTCAGTTGATCTTATGGCAGACCACCAGAAAATCATGAAGGAACTAGCAGCACTTGATGATGCTTTCCAGTACTCCTGCATAGCTTATCCAGAGCTCACTGGTGATTTTGAGTTAAGATCAGGACTCATCCACTTATTGCCCAAATTTCAAGGACAGTCTGGAGAGGATCCCAACAGACACTTACATGAATTTCACATAGTTTGCTCCACCATGAAGCCTCAGGGGATTTCAGAAGAAGATATTAAGCTGAGAGCATTTCCATTTTCCCTGACTGGAGCAGCTAAGGATTGGTTCTACTATTTACCTACTGGGCATGTTTCTAGCTGGATTTCTATGAAGAAAGCATTTTTGAAGAAGTACTTTCCAGCCTCCAGAACAGCAATCATCAAAAAGAGTATTTGTGGTATACAACAAGTAGTGGGAGAGACTCTGTATGATTATTGGGAAAGGTTCAACAAGCTTTTCTCTAGTTACCCACAGCACCAGATCAGTGAGCAGCTACTTATTCAGTACTTTTACGAGGGTCTACTCCAGATGGATAGGATTATGATTAATGCTGCAGCTGGAGGAGCCCTAGTGAACAAAACACCAGACCAAGCTAGGGAGTTGATTTCAAACATGGCAAAAAACTCACAGCAGTTTGGGAGTAGAGCTTTGTCCACCAGAGGAGTTAATGAGGTTCAGATGGTTTCAAATGAGCAAAAGGAAATCAAGAATTCTTTGATGGAGCTCACTTCCCTGGTGAAGCAAATGGCCTTAAACAATGTGAACCAAAATCAGAATTTTTCAGTACCTCCACCGTCAAGACAAGTGATGAGGTTGTGTAGTATTTGCTCAAGCCAAGAACACAATTCGGATTTATGCCCTAACCTCCAACAAGATGAAACACTAGCGACATTGACTAGAGGACAATTTCAAGCCAAAAATAATCCCTACTCATCTACCTATAATCCGGGTTGGAGGGATCATCCAAATTTGAAGTATGACAACTCTTTTTATCAACAAAACCCATCACAACAACCCTATCAGCAGCCCCAACCGAATTTCCAGCAAAATCAGCAAGGGCAGCAACAATTTCAGTCATTTCAGCAACCAAATCAGCCTTTCCAACAATTTCAGCAACCCTATCAACAAAATCAGCCACCTTTCCAAGGAAATCAACAAGGGTTTCAAGGTAATCTGAATTATCAGCAAGGAAATCAGTTTTCACAGTAGGAATTTCAACCATACAATCAAAATTTTCAGCCCTCAAATCAGAATTTCCAGCCCACTCAATTTCAGCCCTCACCACAACAATTTCAATCTCAACCTCAGAATTTTCAAAGCTACAATTCTCAACAATTTCAACCAAGTTCCCAGCCTAATTTTCAGCAATTAACACAGCCATTTCAACCCTATAATCAGCCCCAACAGCCCTACTTTCAAGGTTCATAGCAAGTTCAACAATTTCAGTAACCTCAATCTTCATTTCAAGGCCTACCAAAGACTCATTATAACCAAGGAGGCTATGGAGTCTCTAGTGGGGTGAATGCTCAATAACAAAGGCTAGAGGAGATGTTACAACAGCTCTTGCAACAACAAGGACAACAAAAAAATGATCCCACCTTACAAAACATTGAGAGACAAATTGGACAATTAGCTAGTGGGATGAACCAAATGCAAGCCCAAAGATCAAGTCAACTACCTTCTCAAGCTACTCTCAATCCAAAGGGAAATGTTAGTGCCATCACTTTGAGGAGTGGAAAAGTTGCTTCAACCTCAAATGATCTAAAGGCTGATTTTTCTGAAAATCGGACAGCACCTACATTATCAGCCCCAAACAGCCCTGAAAAGATTTCAAAATCAGTTGGTTTCATCTAGCTCAAGCCTAACTCCTTCCTTAAGTGATCCTGTGATTTTGGTAGAAAATGAAGGAGAAATCAGTGGTAAAAGTGGACTTACAGCAGCTACTTCAGTTGGAAATTCAGTTCAGAATTCAGCTCCACAAGTTTCGGCCCAAGAGGAGGAATTAAGGGTTCCCTTGCCCTTTCCACAGTGAAAAACTCAAGCCAAAAAGCAAGTGGAGGAAGAGAAAGCTAAGGAATACAATGAGCTTGTGAAGTTGTTTAGTAAGGTGGAGATTAATGTACCCTTGTTGACCATGATAAAACAAATTCCCAAGTATGTCAAATTCCTCAAAGATTTATGTGTTCACAAGAAGAAGTTGAAGGAGAATGAGTTGGTCAACTTAGGGAAAAATGTTTCAGCACTTATCCATTTCATCCCTCAGAAGTGTGAAGATCCAGGGGTTTTCACTGTGTCTTGTGAGATAGGGAGAACTATGTTTCATGATGCCATGTTGGACATAGGAGCCTCCATAAATGTGATGCCCAGATCAGTCTTCCAGATGCTTGGTATTGGTCCTCGACAGCCTACAGGAGTGGTGATTCAGTTGGCAGACAGGAGTCAGACCCACCCAGTCGGTATTATTGAAGATGTGTTAGTAAAGGTGAAGGAGCTGATCTTTCCTGCAGATTTCTACATTTTGGACATGGAGGGGGACTACCTAGCACACAGATCTCCACTCATCCTAGGGAGGCCATTTTTGAAGACTGCGAGGACAAAAATTGATGTGTATGCTGGCACACTTTCCATGGAAATAGGAGACACAGTAGTCCAATTCAGTATTTTCGATGCCATGAAGCACCCTAGAGAGGATCACTCTATTATGAGCATTGGTATTCTAGAGGAGTTGGATGATGCAGATATATTGGCTGAGGGAGCTCCACTTGTTATTTCCAGAGGAGATGTCAGTTTAGAGGAGGCTGAGGACACATTTGTTTTAGAGGAGGTTGATTCAGAGGTTATTTCAGATTCACTTTCAGCTGGAGAGGATTTTATAGGTGTAGGGGATTGCACTGATCCCCAGGGACCACCTACTTTGATGAATATTTCAGAGGAATCAGAAGATAGGTGTGAGAGTGTAGGAGATTGCACTGAGCCCCAAGGATCACCCATACCTACTGAGTAGACCCAGATTAAGCTCAAGCCATTACCAGATCATTTGAAATATGCTTATCTAGGAGAGGAGCAGAATTTTCCTGTCATTATTGCTCAGCACTTGGATTCAAAACAAGAAGAAAAATTATTGCAAGTCCTGAGGCAGCACAAGAAAGCTATTAGGTGGACTTTAGTAGATATACCAGGTATTAGCCCAGCTATTTGCATGTACAGGATATTTTTGGAGGAAAATGTCAAACCAGTTAAGCAGCCAAGAGGAGACTTAATCCACTAATTTTGGATGTTGTAAAGAAAGAGGTAACTCGACTTCTTCAGGCAGGTATCATTTACCCTATTTCTGATAACCAGTGGGTTAGTCCCATCCATGTGGTGCCTAAGAAATCTGGAGTTACAGTGGTGGAAAATGAAAGCAATGAGCTAGTGCCCACCAGAGTTAAAAATTCATGGAGAGTTTGCATTGACTACAGGAAGCTAAACCAAGTCACGAGGAAGGATCACTTTTCCTTGCCCTTTATTGATCAGATGCTTGAGAGGTTGGCAGGGAAGTCCCACTACTGCTTCTTGGATTGGTACTCGGGTTATTTCCAGATTTGTATCGACCCGGAGGATCAGGAGAAGACCACCTTCACTTGTCCCTTCAGTACTTTTGCGTATAGACGGATACCATTCGGACTCTGCAATGCTCCAAGAACTTTCCAACGGTGCATGGTAAGTATTTTTGGTGAGTTATTAGAGCACTGTATGGATGATTTTTCTATTTTGGCACTTTATTTGATTCCCGTTTAGATAATTTGTCTAGGGTTTTACATAGATGCATTGAGACTAACCTTGTGCTTAATTTTGAAAAATGTCATTTTATGGTAGAACATGGTATTGTATTAGGTCATATAGTCTCTAGGAGAGGTATTGAGGTAGATCCTGCAAAAATTAGTGTCATATCTTCTTTATCTTACCCTGTATGTGTACGGGATGTTCGTGCTTTTCTTGGTCATGCAAGATTCTACCGTAGATTTATTAGAGACTTCAGTGTGATTGCTCGGCCCTTGACTAGATTGTTGCAAAAAGATGTTGAATTTTGTTTCGATGACAAATGCAAAGAAGCTTTTCATAAATTAAGGGAGGCTCTTACTTCAGCTCCTATTATTAGACCACCTGATTGGGATTTACCATTTGAACTAATGTGTGATACATCTAATTTTGCTGTAGGAGCTGTTCTTGCACAGAGGGTGGATGGAGCACCTCATGTCATATGTTATGCCTCCAAGACCCTAGATGCCGCCCAAACCAACTACACCACCATTGAAAAGGAGCTTCTTGCCATTGTTTTTGTTTTAGACCGTTTTAGATCTTATTTGATGTGCTCACATGTTATTATTTTTTCTGATCATGCAGCTTTAAAGTACCTTTTGAAGAAGCCAGATGCTAAGCCTAGGCTAATCAGATGGATGCTTCTACTCCAAGAGTTTGACTTGGAAATCAGAGATAAGAGTGGCAAAGAAAATTTGGTTGCTGATCACTTAAGCAAAATTGAGGGAGAAGGATCCCCTACTACCATTGATGATGACTTTAGAGATGAGCACCTTCTTGTGATACATGGTGTGTCGCTCTAGTATGTAGATCTTCTTAACTTTTTAGTAGCACATGTTTTTCCTACACACTTTTCTAAGGCTCAAAAAGATAAACTCAAAAGTGATGCTAAATTCTATATGTGGGATGACCCTTATTTATGGAAGTTTTGTAATGATCAAATAATTAGGAGATGCATACCTGACCATGAGTTTTGTTCAGTTCTTACTTTTTGTCATTCATCAGCCTGTGGGGGATATTTTGGACCACAGAGGACAGCTAGAAAAGTTTTAGAGTGTGGTTTATATTGACCCACCTTGTTTCATGATGCATATTTGTTTTATAAAAATTATGATAGATGTCAGAGAACTGGGAACATAGGAGCCAGAAATGAGATGCCCCAACAGACTGTTGGTGCAGACAGCACCCAAGTCGAACCTGTGTTTTGATAATGGCAAAACGGTTCAAAAGTTAAGATGTTATGTTTATCTAACATGCTACTTAAGTGTGCAGATTGAAAGTCCTAGCGAAGGACTGCTAGGCACATAGCGAAGGACTGCTAGGAAACGGAACCCTAAGACCCAGCGAAGGGCTGCTGGGCACCTAGCGAAGGGCTGCTAGGAATCAAAGACCTGGCGAAGGACTGCTAGGCACCAGGCGAAGGACTGCCTGGAACTAAAGACGCGGCGAAGGACTGCTGGGCACCAGGCGAAGGACTGCCTGGTACTGAAGACCTGGCGAAGGACAGCTAGGCAACTGGCGAAGGACTGCTGGGCAAAAGTCCAACCGGAGGAGCCGGTTGGCATCAGGTAAATTCTCCTGAGAGGAGTAGGTGAGGACGCGTTCCCCGTCGAGGGAACAGTAGGCGTCGGTTCGACCTAGGACTCCATATTGGAGACCTAAAGTCAGAACCAAGACAGCTAAGGCTGTATAAACCTAATACTTTATTGCTTTATGTTGTTTTGGACTAACCCTGGATGCAGACCGAAGGAACGTGTTTCTGCAGCTCAGAATGCCCAAAGGAGAGAGGCAAGTAGCTGAGTAGGGCGCCCGCAGTGTCCCGGGCGCCCCCAAGGCCAATACAAAACAAGTTAAGCAAAGAAGTGCTTCGGTAGCTTACTGGGCGGGGCGCCCCCATGCTCCCGGGCGCCCCCAGCGCCCCGGGCTCAAGCTAACGAAGTGGATCAACTCAAGCCAGCGAAAAGCCAGCGGATCGAGTCAACCCGAGCGCCCCCAGCGTCCCGGGCGCCCCCGGTCAAACCTCAGCCCGATCCTGGACGGATAACGGCTGACCGAGAGTTGCTCGCATCGATTGACACGTGGGGGGTGCCCCCAACGTTCCGGGCGCCCCTGGAGGCTATAAATAGCCCCTCGACCCCAAGGCTTCAAACAACACTTCTTCCAACGCCAATACGCTCTTCTGCTCAAGCGCTCTGCTCCGGAAACCTCCCAACTCGAGATACAAGCGCCGACAGCGTCCCTCTGCTCCTATGTACAATCCACACCGAACGTCGGTAACGAAGAGTCAAGTTTTAATTGTATTCTTACTGCACTTACTACTGTACAACTGTTTGTAAGATTTTGCGCAATTATAGTATTGCCCGCAGTAAACGGTCAACGACCGTGGGCCTTGGAGTAGGAGCCGACCGCGACTCCGAACCAAGTAAAATCTTGGTGTCTGTGTGTTGTGTTTTAATTTCTCCGCTGCGTATTCTCTTTTTCAATCCGAAAATGATTTACGATATTCACCCCCCCCCTCTATCGTTTCTCTCGATCCAACAAGTGGTATCAGAGCGGGGAAGCTCAAATTTGGTGCAACCACCAATTTGAGAATTTTTCGGATTTTTACGAAATCTTTTTAATTTTTTTTTGTTCGAAATTTTTCTCGTTAATCGAGGTTGGTGCAACACCCCTCGACAAATATTTTTCTTTTACTTCCCGCACTACTAATCCAAGACCAAGTCTTGGGATATCTCTTTCCTTTTTCTTTTAGTTTCAGATAAATGGCCATGCAAGAGGGCTTCAGCACCGCAAGACCGCCGCTCTTCAGTGGGGAGGACTTCTCCTACTGGAAGAGCAGAATGGAGGTCCACCTGAAAACTCAGGTGGACATGTGGATAATCATCCAGTCTGGACTGGAGATACCAAGAAATGCCGACGGAGTACAACAACCCTACACTGAATGGGACGCTGCACTCAAAAAGAAAATTGAAGCCGATGCCAAAGCAACCCAAACCCTCCAATGCGGCTTAACAAAAGAGGAGCTGAACCGGGTGGATCCATTCAACAGCGCCAAAGAACTCTGGGGTAAGATGATCGAACTACACGAAGGAACCTCCGACACCCGAATCAGTAAAAGGGATCTTCTCCTGAACAAGTTGTACACGATCAAGATGAACGACAACGAAACAGCAGCTCAGCTCCACGCTAGAATTCAGGAGCTGATGAACGGTCTACACACCATTGGTCACAAGGTAGAAAACAGTGACCTAATAAGGTATGCCCTTAACGCTTTCCCAAGAAATACCTTGTGGGCATCTATGGTAGATGCTTACAAAGTTTCTAGGGATCTTTCTAAAATAAAGTTAGATGAACTTTTTTCTGAACTCGAATTACATGAGCAAACTAACTGCAATCTGGCCGAGAAAGGTATTGCCTTTGTTGCAGGTAAAGCTGGAAAGACAACCAAGAAGAAGCCTCAACCTACACCCGAGTCTGATTCAGATTCAGACTCAGAAGAAAGCGAGGGAAATCAGCCTAAGTTGGTTCGGCTAGCCCGAGACTACTACAAAGAACTAAAGAACCAGACCAACAGAAAGAAAGCCAGCCGAAGAAAGGAAGAACCAGTTGAACCCTCAAATGACAAGAACAAACCAAACGTGACCTGTTACGAGTGCAAGAAGAAGGGTCACTACAAGACAGAGTGTCTGAACCTAAAGGAGACCAAGAAGACAAGAAGGAAGAAAGCACTCCAAGCAACATGGGATGAATCTTCCTAAGAAGAAGAAGAAGAGGCACCCCAGTCAACCTTGCTAGCCCTGACTGCCTCCGAAGAACTCGAGACCGAGTCAGAATCAGAGCCGGACGACGGCAAACTTACATTCTGAGAGGACGGCGAAATAACTGTAAGTGGTTTTTCAAAAAATCAATTAAATGAATTAATTTCCTATCTTTCTCGAGATTTGGCGAAAGCTAAACTCCGAGTCGAATCTCTCCGACAGGAAGTAAAACTCCTAAAAGAGAGAGCAGACTCTGAACCCTTAACTGAGAAGGTTCAAGAAGGAACCTCTGCTCAAGTTGAAAAACTTGAATCAGTGAACTCTTTCTTGAAAACTCATGTTAAGGATCTTAGAGCTGCCTTACAACGATTCACTTCTAGTTCCAAGTGTCTTGACATGATTCTTGGAAAACAGAAGTCGGTTCTAAATCGATCCGGATTAGGCTATAGAACCAAATCTAGACAAAGATCCTACTATGTTATACTGAACCAGTCCAGGCCTAAAATTCAGGCATGGGTACCCAAACTGGATCAAATCAGTATTGGATGCCCAAGGACAAGATTCACATCTTGCCAACCCATTATCGTGGCTTTAGTCCAGGGGGAGTGATAGATACCATTTTGTTGATTATTTTAATTGCTAAAATCTATGATTGACCTATGTTTTTATTGCTTAATTGTGAAATTGCCCTAGGTTTTAGATCTTACTCTTATTTTGGACTTAATTGCAAATTTACACATATTTGGATTATTTGGCCACTAAATTCTTGATCTATTTTTTATAGGCAGGAATGGTTCATGGATCTAGGGCATATTGGGTCGAACTTGAGTCGGAAGTGACCCGGATCGAGTTATCAAGATTATGATTAAATTTGGGTCGTCCGATTCAAAAGTGGCTAGATCTGAGCCATCCGGGACCATCTGAAGTAATCCGAGCTAGGGTTAGGGTTGATCAAGCACTCTGATCAAGATCTGAAAGTTTCATCCCAATCAGAGCTAAATCAACCGTTGGATCAAGCTCGGAGGGCTCTAGATCGTCCATTCAAAGACTAAGTTGATCTGGTTCATCCGTTACAAATCTGGAGGATCCGAGCTACCACAAGGTAGATCCTGACCCCTGATCAACATCCTCAAAGTTTGGCTCAAATCAGAGCAAGATTAGCCGTTGGATTGATGTGGAGAAATCTGGGTCATCCAATGCTTATGTATTTAATCAAATTTCCACAGCAGCTTCTCCTCGTCGCGTCTCCACCGCACAGTAGCTTCTTCATCGTTCTTCTTCATTTCTTTTAGAATTTTCTTAGTTTTGAAGGCGCGACCCCTCAACTTCAACCCTAGATCATCATCTGGATCATTGGAAATAGCTTCGGTGGAGAATTCGGCTCATGTTTCATCCGGACAGAGCTTGTTTGAGGGTTTCGGCATTCTCTGTGGTCTGGGAGCTTAAATCTCAATTACAATCAATTTCAGATCACCTGAGCCACTTGTAGGGGTTCTCAGGTGAGCTCAGGTCGTCTCCAAATCATCATCGCAGCTCAACAAACCGAGATTGAAGAGTTCGGATCGGATTTTCCCAGCAAGATGCAGTTTGGGCAGATTCGACCAACTGAGCTATTTTCCAATTGATTTGCTGTGCTTAGGGGTTCGAGGGCGGCTCTTGCTTGACGACCAAGAAGATCTTGAGCTTAGGGAGGATTGAGGATTAGTTTTCTGTAGTTAATTTCAGTCAATTAGTTGTAATTTCGTTTCTGCAGTTACATTTCCTGTTTCTGATTCTGTTTCAGCAGCTATAATTTCGTTTTCTGATTGTTTTCTGCTTAATTAGGTTTCATCCAGCAGTTAGTTAGCTAGTGAGTGTGTTTAGTGATAATAGTCTCAATTTCAGTTTATTTTGTGAGTTAGTTTCTTGAGTATCAGTTTGTAATGCTGCATATCAAGTTTCTGATTTCTGCATGCTTATCAGCTCTCGTTTCTGCACTTCCCTTTAGCTTTTGAATTCTTCAGTTTGTTTCACTTTTAGAATGTTAATTTAGTTGATCTAAGTAGTTTCATTTCTAGTTTCAAATCTAAGTTTTGTTCAGCTCAGTAATTTTCCAATTCAGTTGGTATCCTTGCGTATCAGTTTTTCCTTGTGCAAGTGTTCAGTCCAAATTTCTGTCAACTTGCAGTTGTTGCTGCCGTAGTTTGAATCAAGCAAACCTTAGATTTTTTATATCTTGTGCGAGCACTGTAATGTTCACCTGAATTCAGTTTGGCTTGTTGTGTTTATTCTGAATTTGAAGTGTTTTCTGGATTCCTGCAAATTCCTGCACATGTAGCAAAACAGTTTCAATTTGCGTATCGGTCCATCAGCACATTCATTTGTTTCTGAAGTTTGAACTTTAATTGTTTGCTTCAACTCCATTTACTTAACATCAGTAGCTTGTTT
The DNA here is from genome assembly GCA_024364735.1 of Boesenbergia rotunda. Lineage (NCBI taxonomy): Eukaryota > Viridiplantae > Streptophyta > Magnoliopsida > Zingiberales > Zingiberaceae > Boesenbergia > Boesenbergia rotunda. Next base: position 341,938 of record JAGFNQ010003177.1, on the reverse strand, counting down.
GATCTTGCATCCAAATAGAGTCTAAACTGCCATTTCATGCACATTAGTGGATCATTTCTGCATGTTGTATCTCTGGATTGGAGTCATTTATTTCTGCACATTCATTAGCTTCTGAAGATTGCATTTTAATTGTTTGCTTCACATCCATTCATTTCATATCAGATTGCTTAAAACTTTGCATTGGCCTATGAAAATTCTGCACTGCCCTTTGCATTTTCTGTTTCTGAATTATTCTGCATTTCAATTCTGTTTTTGATTCATCCTTGCATACCAATTGAGCTTTGAGTTCCTGTTTCACATTAAATTGTTTCAGTATTCAATTGCTACTGAATTCTGCAGATTGGTTTGTTAATCTCAGCTCTCGGTTCCCAGCTTTCAGTTTCTGCAGACATTGATTTTGCACATTTGGTTTAAGCTCTGCCATGCGGTTTTATTTGAGTTTCTGCATTCGATTTGCATTGTTTCAATTCCTGAATTGATCAGCAACATTACGAAGTTGTCAATTGAAATTCCTGCACTTAGCATCAGGTTCTTTTTGGCACATCAGCTTCCTCTTGGTATCATGTTTCTCCTTTGCTACACTTTTGTATCAAGGAAAGGCTTGGCATTAAGTTTGTAGCTGTTTGGTTATAGAATGATTTGCATTTGATTTGTTTGGATGTGTAATTCCTGAAGCAGCTCTTTAAATCAGTATCAATCAAAATTTAGATTGATTTGATTACAGTTTTTATTTCCAAATTGGACAAGGTTGCATTAGTTGGATAAATTGTTCATTGGTTGAGTTATTGATTGCCAGGACTTGTTTAGCTTATTAGCTAAGTTCCTTTAATTCCATGCGATTTCATTTCAGATTGCGAACCTAAAACCCAAATCACATTCGAAACCCCAATTCAGAAACGACACATAAACACAAGCGCGAATCATACAACATCAACTAGTCCCCAGGAAAAATACGACCTGTGGCCCCTTTACTACGTTTTCATATTTTGATTGCAAAAAGGGTTTCCAGCACATTTCATTTATAAATTCTAAATTCTGATTGGACCCACATTTCGTGACAAATTTAATCTAGCTAAATCAGGTCCGTCAATTTTTGGGAGCCAAATTAAAAACAATATTTATTGTTAGATAAAATTCAATCTTTGTTTGCAAATTGCATGATTGCTTGTTTATTTAATTCCTGCAATTTACCATGCTTAGACTTAGGAATGATTAGTTTAAGGACTGAACCAACTTAACTGAAATTTGAATAACATAGTATTGGGTGGCGGTGAGATGATAGTACGTTAGGGAAGCCAATTCTAATAAGGTCAAGTATACTCTACTTGGTCTCTTTAGACTGGTGAAACAAGCCGAAGCTACCGATCCAAGACCCAAACTAGTTAGACCTGAATTTTTCAAAAAATAATTTTGAAAATAAAATTTCATTAAAAGGCTTTGTCAAGGAAAGGGTTGATGATCCAATAAGGCTACGGCCAAAGAAGGCCTAGTGCCTCGCCAAGACCTGGAAGCCGATTTTTGAAATTCAAATTCAAATTATTCTTTGTAAAATTTGAATCTAACACAAATTTTCAGTTAAGTGTAGATTCAACTGTTTTCAAAATTAATTCAATTTTTATTACCAAAACCTGTCTCACAAAACCTATAAGGCTAACCTGATTGATAACCCTAGATTGGGTGAGATAGCAATCAAAATTCATTTAATAACTGCATTGTTGTTTAAATACAAACATTTAATTCAGAATGGCATTAACCTAACAGTAGTCAAATCATGGTCAAAGTAGTCAAACCATGGTCAAGATGGTCAAACCATGGTTAAACCAGTCAAACCTAGTCAAACAGGTCAAATCTGGTCAAAAGCAGTCAAACAAGTCTATCAAAACAAAATTAGACAAAAAGCTGTCACCTCGGGCGTCCGTGACCCCTTGGGCGCCCCCCACCCCTCTCTTCTCCATCCTTCAAGACAAAAAGGCTGCAAAAGTAGCTATTGAGGATGCCCAAACCCTTGCGGGCGCCCCGAGGCTCACCAAATGGCAGAAAATCTGCCACTTCTCACTGACCAGGGCGCCGGGTCCTCACGGGCGCCCCCATATAAGAAGTCAAAGGGAGAAAGCTGCCAAAAGGCAGCTGCAGCCCTGCGGGGGGCACCCTCACCCTCCCGGGCGCCCTCCTACACCGGGGCACCCTCTACCTCTAGGGCGCCCGGTAATGTCCTATAAAAGGGATCCATGCCCCCATTCTTCTCTCCACACCCAAAATTCTTCTACTCTCCAACTCCCTTCGTTCCAAGGTGACCTTGCAACCTTCTCAAGCTCTCATCCTCGACAATGCCTCCCCAAGCTGCCACCCGGTATAATCTTATTTGCATTTAAATTAATTTTATTTTTCTTAAATGCAATTCCTTTATAATGTTAGAAAACGCCGAGCAAACCAAGCAAACCCCGGTACTGAACCGAGTCCCGATCCTAGGTTCCCAACTTTAGAACTTTGAAATAAGTTTGCTCGAACAACATATAAGCCCATAAAAACTAGTTATCTCAATAGACAATTCTTCACCCAATCTTGTCCCTTGGCAATGAATGTTATAAACTTTTACCAACTCGATAACCTAGTATTCTGCACTCATCCTATTAATACAATCTTATGTGCAGAATTCTATAATAATATAGTCAGACAAGATCAGCTCAGCTTTGTCACCACAGTCCAAGGGATGCCTCTAAACATCACACCCTCCTTACTTAACCGATTTCTTGGACTACGATTCTCTCAGTCCACCTTTTGTTGCTATCCTCCTAGGGATCCTCCATTTGACGCTCCCTACTCGCACATTACCCTAGACACTCTCCACTCCTACTTCTATAGGGAAGCTAGAAATCCCGTAGCTAGACGATTTCAGTCCGTTGACCTTCAGGTCCAGGACTACGCCCTGAATAGAGTTCTGGTCCGCTGCATCCTACCTTTATCCACCAGGGACGTCACCATGCAACCTTTTCACACATTCTTATTGTATGCGTTGATCCACCACCTAGACATTGACATTGGCCTACACATGTTCCACGCCATCCTACATGCCTCCAGTGTCACCACTCAGGGTCGGGTACGCACCCCCTTCTGCCACATCATCACCTCTATCCTTCATCACCACGGTCGTAACATTACAGTAGGTGAAATGACCGCGATGACCGATTTCGACGAGATAGGATTTAGGAACTTTTCCCTAGCTGGTATAGAGGTCTCGGCTACCGGGGTTTTGTCGTGGAGACGCCAGCGAGCCGGACCACCGATCGACTCTGATGAGGATGTTGAGGTCGACGTCGGAGATCTGGCAGCCGAGGTTCGTGAGCACATAGACGAGCCCCCACCACCGACACTGTACGAGAGAGTGACATGGATCGAGACACAGGTCCAGAGCCTCCGAGAGGAAGTGGAGGCAAATCATGCTGAAGAAATGGAGGCAAATCAGGGCTATTACACTGAGTATATGAATGCCCTTAGAGCCGAGAGGGAGACTAGCGACGCACGATATCACGAGATGATGGCGATGTTTCGATCCTGGCAGCCAGGCTCGTCTGATCATCCTGGTCCCTCCTCCTAGATTTGATTAGCATTGTACTAGTGATTGTTTGACTGCCCCTACTCAATAGGGTTGACTCTATTTTGACTGGTGTATGACTGTGCTGGTTTGACCATGTGACTTATGGAGTTAACTACTTGCTTCTCTATTATCTGATCTTTATTGCTTAGTAGAATAGGTTAACTCTACTTTTGGTTTTCTTACTGCTTTACTTGAATTTAAAATCAGTTTCTAAAAATAATTTTAAAAAACTGCTTTACTTGATTTCAAAATCAGCTTTTATTTAGTTTGAAAATTTTTTTAATAAATTTTTCGACTTAGTTTTATTTTAAAAACTACCCCCTTCAAAACTAGGGTTTTTTCGCAAATGGACTTAGCTTAAGCCCTAACCCTAGAACTGTATGCACCTATAGATTTAGAAGCCAGCATCTCACAAGCACCTTAGGGTACTTTTGATTGATAACCTAGAAAGGGTTGTGATGCTTAGGTCTTTGCCTTAATTCAAGATGTAGATCAGTGCATCTGCAGTAATTGGGGCACTAAATACAACTTAAACAGTAATCAAGTTAAGTGTCAAGTTTAGAAAATCTAACTTGAACAGAACACCTAACTGGACTAACCCTAGCGAAAACTACTGTTTATAACAGTTAGTAAGTAGCAAATTGGGTTAGACAGGACCCTAAAAGAAATAATTGAAATTGCTTTGGTTTAGTTTATAGCTTGAACTGGTTCAGTACAGCACATTGATGTTATCCTTATGCAATTTATTTATTTTTTTGATATATTACTTTGTTTTTGATATATGGCAAAGGGGGAGAAATAGGAAAGGAGAGAAGCTTTAAAATTTTTTCAAAATTCAAAATTTCAAAACTTTATCCTTTATTCAAAAAGTACTTAATCTATTTGCTTTTAACTGTTGCAAAAGTACTTAATCTATTTTCAAAAGTACTAAAATTTAAGTTGTTTTCAAAAATCCTTAAAGTAAAATCCTTAAAGTACTAAAATTTAAGCTGTTTTCAAAAATCCTTAAAGTACTTAAACTCAAGCTGGTTGTCAAAATTTTTCTAAGTACTTAAACTCAAGTTAATTGTCAAAATTTTTCTAAGTACTTAAACTCAAGCTGTTGTTCAAAAATTTTTTGCTAAGTACTCATCTTAAACTTAAGCTATGGTTCTAAGAATTTAAAACTTCATAAGATGTTTTTTTGACTTGAAATTTGTTTTAAGTGTAAACTTTCAAAAGTGAACAACCATTTTTTTTGAAAATATGTGTCTAAAGTTTTTTTAAAATTGTCCTAAGTGTTTAAAATCAATTCTAACTTTAGACTTAGAAATTTTTCAAATCCCATGAACTTTTGAAAAGCCTAGGGGAGATTCCTTCCAGGGGGAGGAAACTAAACTCTTATATCATCTGTTCTGATTAACTTAACTTTTTGAACCGGGTTGCCATAAATCAAAAAGGGGGAGATTGTTGGTGCAGACAGCACCCAAGTCGAACCTGTGTTTTGATAATGGCAAAAGAGTTCAAAAGTTAAGATGTTATGTTTATCTAACATGCTACTTGAGTGTGCAGATTGAAAGTCCTAGCGAAGGACTGCTAGGAAACAGAACCCTAAGACCCAGCGAAGGGATGCTGGGCACCTAGCGAAGGGATGCTAGGAGTCAAAGACCTGGCGAAGGACTGCTGGGCACCAGGCGAAGCAAGTAGCTGAGTAGGGCGCCCCCAATGTCCCGGGCGCCCCCAAGACCAATACAAAACAAGTTAAGCAAAGAAGTGCTTCGGTAGCTTACTGGGCGGGGCGCCCCCATGCTCCCGGGCGCCCCCAGCGCCCCGGGCTCAAGCTAACGAAGTGGATCAACTCAAGCCAGTGAAAAGCTAGCGGATCGAGTCAACCCGGGCGCCCCCAGCGTCCCGGGCGCCCCCAGTCAAACCTCAGCCCGATCTTGGACGAATAACGGCTAACCGAGAGTTGCTCGCATCGATTGACACGTGGGGGGCACCCCCCAACGTTCCGGGCGCCCCAGGAGGCTATAAATAACCCCTCGACCCCAAGGCTTCAAACAACACTTCTTCCAACGCCAATACTCTCTTCTGCTCAAGCGCTCTGCTCCGGAAACCTCCCAACTCGAGATACAAGCGCCGACGACGTCCCTCTGCTCCTAAGTACAATCCACACCGAACGTCGGTAACGAAGAGTCAATTTTTAATTGTATTCTTACTGCACTTACTACTGTACAACTGTTTGTAAGATTTTGCGCGATTATAGTATTGCCTGCAGTAAATGGTCAACGACCGTGGGCCTTGGAGTAGGAGCCGACCGCGACTCCGAACCATGTAAAATCTTGGTGTCTGTGTGTTGTGTTTTAATTTATCCGCTGCATATTCTCTTTTTCAATCCGAAAACGATTTACGATATTCATCCCCCCCCTATCGTTTCTCTCGATCCAACACAGACTATATTTTTTGTGAGAGTTTTTATGTTTGGGGAATAGACTTATGGGACCTTTTCCTGCATCTTGTGGTTATTTGTATATTTTACTTGCTGTAGATTATGTTTCTAAATGGGTGGATGTAACGCCCGCTTTTTTTTTTCTTTGACCACCATAAAGCGGCGTTACGTTAACATACTTAGGGCATGTAGACATCATATGCAGCGGAAAACTTTAAACTTACACCTACATGCACTTTCTACCATTCCTAGCCTCATAACATACTTAGCATCATGTCATACTTAGCATCATGTTATACTTTAGCATTCTGTCATACTTTAGCATCATATCATAGAGTCATAGTCATATTCAAGTACTTAGTAGTAAAGGTAAAGTTCTATCATAAGACAAGAAAACATATGGTCTCTTGGCCAAGTCACTATCACACACATTCTGCAATGCCCTCCTGCTGCTTCCTTACTGTTCCTTTGCGTGATCTGCGGTATAAGAAAATAAAACTATAAGCACACCGGCTTAGTAAGACTCTTTCCTACTCACTAAAACCGTCCGTCACTTAATCATAAACATATGAAACATTAGCACTCTTAGCGCTTTACTTAGAACATCATCCTTAACATCACTTAGCATTCATTTGACATGTCATGGACATAGCTTCACCCCATTCATAGCATGGCATAAACATAACCATAAACATTCGGGTATGGCATAATACTTGATATAACATAAACATCGTATACATTCATAGCACGGCATAATACTTGACATAGACATAAATAAAATCATGGCATAAATCTAATTACAATCATGGCATCCCATACTAGCATGAGCATGAACAAAATAATGGCATTCTAACGTAACATAAACATAATTAAACCATGGCATCCTAAACTAACATAAACATCAATAAACTCATGGCATCCTAACCTAGCATACACATAATTAAAGCATGGCATTCTAAACTAGCATAAAATCATGGCATCCTAAACTAACATGAACATAGATAAAATCATGGCATCCTAAACTATCATAAACATAATTAAAGCATGACATTCTAAACTAGCATCAAATCATGGCATAAACACAAATAACATCATGGCATAAACATAAATAATATCATGGCATAAGCTTAAATAATATCATGGCATAAACATAAATAAAATCATGGCATAAACATAAATAAAATCATGGCATGAACATACCTTCATAACATACTTTTCGTAAACATACTTTTCATAACATAATGCATAACATGAATGGATGCATGTGGCAATCGTGCATATATATATATATAAGGATGCTTAATCTTGAAAACATGCTTTTAACATAATCATAACTTTCATTGGGCCCTGGCTTGTACCACATTCATTCATCATATGCGCGCATCCCTAAGTAAATACGAGGTAGCTAATCTCGACCTACTAGGGTAAGGACAGCTTCATCGGTAGTCCCGAACCGTAAGGACAGCATCATCGGTAGTCCCGAACCGTGGACAGCATCATCGGTAGTCCAGAACCGTGGACCTTACTTAGGTCCGGTACAAGCCCATAAAATAAAATAAATGCTTTCATATGCTTCTTCATTCATCATCATTCATAGCATATTCATTCGTTCATCATTCTTTCATCATCATTATGCCTTAAAGGCATCATCATGCATAGCATATTCATTCATTCATCATACTTAACCTTTATTCATCATTTTCATTATTAGACATGGCATAGGTACACATCATTCATATAGCATGACATACACACACAAGCATGGCATACATTCATATCATTCATAAGACATGGCATACATACATATCATTCATACATCATGTCATACATACATATCATTCCTAAATCATGGCACATGTCTAAACATTCTATGACCTAACATATATTTCATGACTTATAAGCTAAAGGTTTAGTTAACATGGTATTCTTCCACCTTACTTAAGCATACCTCCTAATAACCTATACCCAAGCATCTTGGTAGGTTTAACCCAACTCTAGTCCTAGGTTAGATCCTTGGCCGAAACTTCCAGGCCATGGGGCATGGAGAAATTCCATTAAAACCCCAAATCAATTGCTTAAACCCTACCCATACCTTACCATAGGGCCATTGGGCCCTTACTTGAAATAAGTCCTAGCTTTCCACCCTAATAGGGTACTTGACCGAAACCTATAGGGTATCTAGCCCATGTGAAACATTCACATAAACACCCTTCATCTCCCTTATATCATGATAAAACATAAAAACATATACTTAGGGTTTAAAACCAACCTTACACATGGGTCCTTCATGTTGGCCGAAACCCTAGGGTACTCTAGGGTACCCCAAAAATTCCCAAAAATTATATTTACTTACTACACATCATAAGGGAACATTAATCAACATTATCAAGATTTTTGGCATAATTATAGACCCCAAAATCATGGTGGCCGAAATCTACAAACCTAGAGTTCTTGGTTTTCTTTTCTTGTTGTTGGCCGAAACCCATAGTGTCTCTAGGGTACTCCAAAAATTCCCAAAAATTATATTTACTTACTAAACATCATAAGGGAACCTTAAACAACTTTATCAGGATTTTTGGCATAATTATAGACCCCAAAATCATGGTGGCCGAAACCCACAAACCTAGGGTCTTGGATTTTCTTTCCTTGTTGTTGGCCGAAACCCATAGGGTCTCTAGGGTACTCCAAAAATTTCCAAAAATTATATTTAACTCCTACACATCATGAGGAACATCAAATAACATTATAAAGATTTTTATCATATTTATAGACTTTTAAATCATGCTGGCCGAAATCCATAAACTTAAGGACCTTGGTTTTTCTTTCCTTTCAACATCACATCCAAGAACTAACCCATATATCCTGCTAAAAATCATGGAAATCATAGATAACTATTATACCACAGGTGAGGGAGTCTTACCTTGGGGTTTCTAAATTTTTAGACCTTGGATGGAGAGAAGGAAGAAGACTTGATGTCTCTTAACCATACCTAGTCCTTGAATCCTTGTAGGAACTTTAGATCTTGAGTGATGGAGCCTTGGTGGAAGCTTTTCCAAGGGGAAACTCTTCCTTAGAGTTTCGGCTAGAATGAGGAGGGAGGAGGGGAGCAAATGCACTTGATGATGAAGAGGAGTAACCCCCCAAACCCCCTCTTTATAGCTCCTTTAAAGAGGCAAATGAAGAGTTTTCCATGGCCCTTCATCTTCTTCTACTACTTAACCATCATCCACTTCCTTTCCTCATAAGAATTCCTTGCTAGGTTAGTTGGTTAAAGCATTCATGGTTGTAGAAGAGGTCCAAGGTTCAATCCTTGACCCATGCACCTTTATTTTTATTTTATTTAAACCCCTTTTTCTAATTTTCGAAAATTCCCTTTTATTTCGAAAATTCCCCTAAAATCCCCCATAATTATGCTAATATTCCTAAATAAAATTCTTTTATATTTATATAAAATTCACCTAATTAATACCCATTTTTGGAGCCCATTTAAAGCCCATTAGTACCTAATTTCTCGATTTAAGTAGGAAAATTAAGCTAAGACTTACCCCTAATCATGCTAATATGTCTAATTAAATCCTATTTATATTTATACTAATTTTTCCTAAACTATTTATATTTATACTAATTTTTCCTTAAAATCCAACAATAATTATGGTGCTAGAAAGGCCCATATAAGGCCCATTAGTACTTAGTTTTCTCAATTTAAATGAGAAAACACGGATTTTCAAGCCCAAAGTTCGTATCAATACTTCTAGATCCTTCGAAAATTATCTAAACATGCTCAATATTTTCATAGAATATTAAGAGAATTTTCCGGGTCGTTACAGTGGAGGTCATTCCCTCTAGGACTGATGACTCTTGTGTTGTTGTTAGTTTTGTCAGGTCACATATATTTTGCAGGTTTGGAATTCCCAGGGCTATCATAAGTGACCAAGGTTCTCATTTTTACAACAAACACATGAAGGCCCTACTTAGCAAGTATGGGGTTGTCCACAAGGTTTCTACTTCCTACCATCCCCAAACAAATGGCCAAGCCAAAATTTCGAATAGAGAAATCATAGTAATTTTGGAAAAGATCGTTGGGCCTAATAGGAAAGATTGGAGCAAGAGGCTTGATGATGTACTATGGGCCTATAGAACGGCATACAAAACACCAATTGGAATGTCTCCATACCGGTTAGTATATGGAAAAGCTTGCCATCTACCCGTGGAGATAGAGCACAAAGCATATTGGGCGGTGAAGGCTTGCAACTTTGATGCTACTAAGGTGGGAGAAGAGAGAAAACTTCAACTTCAAAAACTTGAGGAGATAAGACTAGAAGCATTTGAAAACTCAAGGATTTATAAGGAAAAGACCAAGAACATCCATGACAAACATATAGTGAGGAAAGAATTCTAAATTGGCGATAAGGTTCTATTGTACAAGTCAAGGCTCAAGTTGATTAAAGGTAAATTGAGGTCAAGATGGGAAGGTCCGTTTCTTGTAACTAACATTTTTCCCTATGGTGTTGTTGAAATCAAGGATGAGGCTAATGATTTTGTTTGGAAAGTCAATGGCCACCGGCTCAAGAAATACTTTGAAGAATTAAAGGAGCTAGAGGTGGATGGATTGGACATCAAAGATGCTATCTACCCAACCTAAAGGGGAGTTTTCTTTTCTTGCACTTTTATTTCATTGTAAATACCATTTTATTATTTTCGAGTAGTTAAATCTTTCTTTTACAATGTGTTTTTGTTAATAAAGGTTTAGGTAGTGTAGGATGAATAAAGAGTTATTGTAGATACCATTTTATCATTTTGGCACCTTATTTCTTGCATGGCTAGGAATAAATGTATCCATCTAGGTTTTCTCTATATCATTTTAGAGTCTCTTGAAAGCAAATTAAATTTGGTTGTCAAGACTTAGGATTTGAGCCAATGGATGAAAATTCTTAGTTGCTTGAGTACTACTTAGCTATGGACTCTAGAGTGATAACTTGAGATGAATTCTTTTTACCTAGTGAGATCTTGGCCTTATTTTTTAGATACACACATGTGATTATACTCTAGAACATGCTTAGGTTCTTTCAAAACCATATTTCTATGATTGGACCACATTTATAGAGGTTAATCATTTAGTCTTCCCTTTTCATATGAGTTTTTGCAATAATCCTTGTTGATACATGCTTTATTCTTTTTCCTTCTCTATGACAAAAATTTAAGTGTGGGGGAGGTGGCTAGAGCTTTAAAGAAAAAAAAAGTTGTGGTAAGAAGTGATAATTTGAAAAAAAAATTTGGAAGTTTCTTTTTGTTGAATCATAGTGGGAATCGGTTTTGATGGACTTTAAGAGGTGAAGAGTATGAGGGATGCAATGCAAAAATAGAAAAAAAAGAAAGAAGAAAAGAAAATGAAGAAGTGTGCCAATTTGATGGAGCGGTGTATCAAAGGTGAGTTGTGAGTATTGGGAAGTAAAGATCACTTTTAGAGCAATTTGATTTCTAAATGTTGTTTGGTGTTTTAACTCTATGAGGCTAATTTCGAAAGGAATGGGAGCTCACAAGGTTAGTTACTAGTGATACTTTTCAAGTCTACCAAAAGCTTTCATTTAGACATGGAATTGGCAAGTGGAATTATCTTCAAAAGTTCAAATCGTTGCCTGGACTGAAGTGGAGATGAGGGAGTAGGATCTGGTCGTTGGAGGTAGTTGTAGCTGCAGAGAAAAAAAACAACAAGCAGCTGAAAAAAAACAGAAATCAGGAAAAAAAAAGAAGAAAAGAAAAGAAAAGTAAAGAAAAGACAAAGGAAAACATGAAGGTTCAAAAGATGGATAGATTTCTGAACTTGAAGTCGTGAATAAGAAGCAAGTTGGATTTGAGATATGGTGTTGATTGAAGGAAGAAATCTCGGCAGAAGTAGTTTCAGAATTCTGAAATCTGAGCTACTGATCAGCCCCTGATCGGTCACCAGTCCGATCAGGGTGACCGATCAGGGAGGAGCCTGATCAGTCACTCAGACCGATCAGGAGCTATCCATTCCGAGCAGAAGAGGCATAGACCGATCTCCAAAACAATTAGGAGAAGTCTGATCGGTCTTTGGACCGATCAGTGGAGCTGGCACAGAACAGAACACTGAATTCAGGACTATTCCTTATCCAAATCAGCTGATACTTACTTCCTTTGGCTCGGAATTCATTAGAGGCTACCATGAGAGGGCAAAGTGCATTAGGAAACAATTTTGAGTATCAAAGTCTTCCATTTTTCTCTACTTTTTCCATATTTTCTTATCTTGTCCATATCTTTCTTTATCATATCATAGTTCTCTATTTCCTTTATCATGATTCTTTAGTATCAAAATTCATTGAACTTCTTTTTCATTCTATTCATTTCATATTTCCTAACTTGTTCAAATAAGCTTTTGTAGATGTGGATCCAAGTCAAGAATGATGGTGGAGAGTAGATAATAAGCAAGCCTATGGTAGTGCAAGAAACATGTTGTGTTTGAGTGAGCTCCACTTTCATTGAAATGTAGAAGTTGGGAAGAGAGCCACTAAAACTCCCTTTGAAAGGCTTTGAGTGTTTAGTTCATCTCAATGAGTCATGAAGGATGAAGTATGCTAAGTTGTTAATTTAAGGACAAGTTACTAGTCCATTGAGTTTAGATTTTTGAGAATTGACAACCCTAGGTAATTTCCTTTCAATTGCTTCTAACTATGATTGAGAATAATCTAGGGGGATGCATCTTTAGTTTACTAGTAGCTTGTGCGAGACACCCAAGAATAAGTGTGGGGGAGTTGATAATTATCATTTTGTCACTTCAATTAGGCCCTCAAATTCATGTTTTTGATCCCTTTTCATATGCTTAAGTTTGCATTTACATTAGGTTTCATGAAATCTTTCTATTTTTGTCTTTGGATACAATTCTTTCTATAATTTGAGATATTTTGGCATTAATTTTGAATCTAATTTTGTAGGCTTCAAATGACCATGGACCTAGATCAAGATTGGATCAGACTTGAGCTCCTACTTGGCTTTGATCAAGGGGATCAAGAGGTGGATCAATGTGGGCCGTCTGATCAAGAAACGGCTAGATCTGAGTCATCCATCATTGTTGACCAATCAGAGCTCAGGTTAGAGTTAATCTAGACCACAGATTAAGATCTGAAGATTTGGTCCCAATCAAAGGTCATCCAGCCGTTGGATCGAGCTTAAGAGGAGCCTAAATCGTCCATTCAAAGATCAGAGCAATCTGAGTCATCGGTTGCAGATCTGGTTGATCCCAGCTAAGGAGAGGTAGATCCTGGCCCTTGATCAAGATCTGGAAGGTTTGGTTCAGATCTGACCTGATCTGACCGTTGGATGGCACGAAAAGGATCTCAGCCGTCGAAATTCAAAAAGATCAGTTAAATCAGGAATTCCCTCTTCCGCTCATCGTCGTCGCCAGATCGCGTCTCCAGAGTTTTCCGTGCATCTTCGTTTTTAATTCCGATCGCACGCGCCCACCCAGATCATGATTTTCTTCAGTTTTCAATTCGTCAAGATCAGTTTCGCAAGAGGTTTGCAATCCATTCGTATCTGAAAGCTCCGACGAGGGTTTCACCGCAAGCTAGCTTCATCCGACCAACCTTCGTTTGATTCCACTTCTCCATCAATCGGGCCAAGTCAGAGGGGTTCTCTGAGTTGATTCGAGGTTCCATGAGCTATCACTCGCCATATAAATCATCACGGAAGGAAGGATCGGAAGGAGTTCAGATTTCACATCCAAGCTATGCAACTCTGTCACGGCAGCTGATTTCTGTTCGAATCTCGAGTAAGGGGGTTCCGAGCTCGATCCTTGTGTGACAGCAAGGAGAAAATCTCGGTGAAGAACTTGAACTTGTTGATGCAGTCTGACCCTGATTGTTATTTTGGTGTTGACATCGATTTTAGTTTAGGTTGATTATGATGATTATGATTAAGTCCTGGTTGGGGATCAGGCATGGTATGGAAATCCTAGCTTGGAGGGCTAGGTGTTGGAAAAATCCTAACCTGAAGGGTTAGGTGTTGAAAATCCTAGCTTGGAGGGCTAGGTATATGAAAAGTCCTAATTCAGAAGAGGTGGGTGAAAAGTCCTAGCTTGGAGGGCTAGGTGAAAAGTCCTAACCTAGAGGGTTAGGTGAAAAGTCCCATCTTGGAGAATTTGGTGAAAAAGTCCTGGCTTGGAGGGTCAGGTCCTAGCTTGGAGGGCTAGGTTTGGAAAGTCCTAATCCGGAAGAGTTGGATGAAAAGTCCTAGCTTGGAGGGCTAGGTGAAAAGTCCTAACTTGGAGGGTTAGGTGCAAATTCCCAACTTGGAGGGTTAGGTGAAAAATCCTTAGCTTGGAGGGCTAAGGTGGATGAAACCCTAGCTTGGAGGGCTAGGTTGGAGCCCCTGGATCGGTCTGGTGACCGATCAGGGAGTTGGCACGGTGCTCCTTCGTGGATCGGTCTGGTGACCGATCCAGCGATGACTGATCGGCCTGGTGACCGATCAGGGAGTATCCGTTTCACCCATTGCTTTGCTCCTGATCGGTCTGGTGACCGATCAGGATCACTGTGCAGATCGTTCTGGAGAACGATCCAGCATCGCAGGTTCCTCTCTATGATCGATCAGGATGGAGCCTGATCGGTCTGGTCACGACCTGATCGGTCTGGTGACCGATCAGGAGGTTTCCTGATCGGTTCGGTGATCGATCAGGAGGTCTGGACTACGAAGCTCAGAAATCGCCCGATAAAGGGGTGGATCGGTCGGGTGATCGATCCACAACCTGAGATCAGTCTGGTGATCGATCCAGGAGAGTCCCAAAGAAATCGTGATTTCTAATTCAGCGTTGGGAACCGATCAGGACGGAGCCTGATCGGTCTGGACCCAGCCTGATCGGTCTGGTGACCGATCACTTTAATTCAAAATGCACTGTCAGACGCTCTGATCGCGTCTGAACATATCCGATTCTCTGCGCTTAACTTCTGATTCTTGATTTACTGAGTGATATGCTGTTCTAATACTCTGATCAAGCTGCAGGTGACAGGGAAGGATTCAAACACTCAAGGAGAAGTCAATGGAGGCTTTCCTTGGAGCAGGTTTGTCCGTTTTCCATCTCAGGTAGCAACGGCTGGAGCTGCAGACTAGAGCTGCTGACTGGAGCTTGGCTGAGGGGAGCTCAGGAAGTCCAGGGAGGGCTCAGTGGTAGCTGGCGTTGGCAGGGAAGCAGCTGGAGGCTGCAGGAGATGCTGTCACCTGGTGCTGAGTGGAGAAACAAAAGGGCGGAAGAAGGCTTCGTTGAAGCAATGATTCTAGAGTTCTGGTGTTCGCGAACTGAGTTCTTGCTGCGCCTTTGTGTTCTCCACATCTTGCTTGCGTGTTCTGAAGTTCCATCATCTTGTGCAAGCAACTACAATCTGAAGAAGCAACCAGTCATTACTTGAGCGCTTGAAGGAGGGAACAAGAAGCTCCGAGTCCAACAGCGAGAAGACACGAGGAGAGGGCTCTTGCGTAAGATCGTCGCTGGGTGGAGCTCTGAGGGAGCTTGCTGTATTCTTGTCTTTACTAAGTGCTCAGTAAGATCCTTCTTGTTGTTTCATTGTGCTTAAACATATATTTGTGATTGAAACGCTGTGGAGAGGTTTCTCCACCGAGAAGGAGGTTGCTTTTTATCCGGTGATAACCGGGGCTTGATCTGCTGACGATCAAGGGATCGCCCACCTTAAGGGCACGCCAAGGAGTAAGGGCAAGTTATCCCCGAACCTTGTAAACCCTCCTTGTTAGCGATCTTGCTAGTTGTGTTGATTTGTCTTTGTTTTCTATTTTTTTCTGCATACTTTGTTCCTGCTACTTCCGCTGTGCTACTAACAACTCTGAGTGCAGAAATTTGATAAGTGTCAAAGGTCAAAGTGTTTGGCTATATTCACCCCCCCCCTCTCTAGCCATCCGGGTTCCAACAAGTGGTATCAGAGCTTGGGGTTCTGTTTTTGCGGATTAACAACCGAGAGCTACATCTATGGCATTGAGGGAATAGCTTCGAGCTCCGGAATAGCTATGGGCTCCGTCAGCTTCGGGCTCCGGAATAGCTTCGAGCATGAAATTCGAAAGGGCCTGTGCCTTGATAGCAGTACGGGGCTAGTACTCAATCCCGTACTCGCTCAGCTCTGCTGTCCATTTGATCATCCCACCTAAGGCTTCCGGATTGGTGAAAACTCGTCCCAACGGGCTGTTGGTGAGAACCACGATTGGGTGTGCTAAGAATATGGCCTGAGCCTCCGGGCCATTAATACCAAAGCGTAGGCCAACTTCTCAATTATGGTGTAGCGTGTCTCTACATCCTTCAAGAGGTGTCCGAAGAAGTAGATCGGGTACTGTACAGTGCCTTCTTCTCGGATAAGTGCAGAGCCCATCGCTTGATCGGTCGTGGACAGGTAGACGAACAATGTCTCCCCTTCCACTGGCTTGTAAAGGACGGGGAGCTCGTGATGGGTATGGCTTGGCGGGTTTCTGATGGTTGCCCACAATTAGTGTTACGATGAGCCTCAAATTTGAATTTATAAGTTGAAAACCCTTAGCTCACAAATCTAAGTGTAGTATAGGGCCTCAAGTCGTATTTTTCTAAGGACTAGTTAAGGATGCTTAACTCAAGCTTGAATTTTGTCGTTTTCTGTTTTGGGTTTTTAATTAAAATGGGGTTTGTTTTGCGATAATGAATGAAATTGTAGTAGAAGCAGAATAGACTTAGCTAAATCAGAAATTAACTAGGAAATTGCAACAACTAAACTTAACCTATTTGAAAACTAAGCAATTAAATTCAAAACTATGAAATTGAAGTTCAAGAACTAATATCAAGGGCAGGAAAACATGAATTCTGTAGCTAAACTGTAGAATTGTGAAAACTGAAACAAAAGATACTAAAGAAACAAATCTGGAGGTAAATTGATATAAATTGAGACAACTAATGAATTAAGTGTTCAAAACCGAAATTCTTAGAAATTTGACATCAGATCCATCCCTTTGCCAAGTTCTCCTTCTTACCGTCACACAATAGCCAAGCTAGAAACCCTCTAGCTCGAAAACCAGCGAGAATAGACTCCCTTGATCAGTTTGCGTTGGCTTGATGTGAATTGGTCTCCCTGATCGGTCACAGGACCGATCAGGACTCCTGCTGATCGGATTGGAGATCGATCAGTATCGATTCTGTCCGATCACGAAGATCGATTAGTAGCTGAGAAACTCCACGATCTCCTCCTGCTTTATACACTGACTGGCGACTTCGGCTCAGAAACCTCAAAAACTCTCCGAAGAACCCCTCTGAATTGCTCCGACAGCTCCGATCAAAGAAAACCAGCGATCAAGCAAGACTCGATTGGCAGGAACAGAGCTCCAGCGAAACCCTCACCTGAGCTTCCAAAGACAATGTTAATTAGCAAACTTAACAAGAAAATTACCTCGACGATTCGACAACTCGAAACAAAGGCTTAGATCTGATGTGGTCACGCGCGATCGGAGAAGAAACTGAAGAAAAATGATGAACAGATGATGAACTCGCGACGACCCAGCTCTGTGGAGAAGTTTTCTGATTTAATTAATCCCAATTCAAAATGAACGGTTGTGATCGTCCTCGCTTAATCCAACGGTCAGATCATCTCGGATCAGAATCAAACTTTCCAAATCTCCATCAATGGTCAGGATCTGCTTCTCCTTAGCTTGGATCGATCAGATCTGCAACGGATGGCTCAGATTACCCTTCCTTCTGAATGGATGGTTTAGACTCCTCTTAAGCTTGATCCAATGGTCAGATCACTTCTGATTAGGTCCAAAACTTCAGATCTTGATCTATGGTCTTGATTAACTCTACCTTGAGCTCGGATTGATCAAAAGCTAAAAGATGGCTCAGATCTCCCCGTTTCTTGATTAGACGACCCACATTCATCCATCTCTTGATCCTCTTGATTGAAGCCAAGTCCTAACTCAAGTTTGACCCAATCTGATCTAGGTCCATGATCATTCGAAGCCTACAAAATTAGATTTAAATTTAATGCCAAAACATTTCAAATATAAAAAGATTTGCAATCAAAAACTAAAATAGAAATAACTCATGGAACCTAGTGTAAATGCAAGATTAAGCATGTAAAAAGGATTAAAACATAGGTTTAAGAGCCTAAATTGATTATCAAAAATGGTAATTATCAGTTTCCTAAACGAATACTTGGTCGTCCTTGAGAGACCTCTCTATGTCTACGGATTAAAAATTAATCCAAATGGAGACCCGTCTCCCAACGACCATCTCATCATCGTATCGTTCGGTACGAATTACAACTTGGCCAATCACAAAGATCGAGCCTTGTAATTCTCCTAACCAAACGACCGCGGAAAAGACGACGAGTGGATCGTCGATTTTTGTGTTTATAATCGGGGTTCAATTAATTAATTATTGGCCATTAATTAACAAATAATCAAACATAATAATCAATTAATTTTTCACATGAAATGACGAGTCAAGAAAATAGAGCCGAGAGAGAAATATACCTCTCTTTACCTTACGATCTTCTATTGTATGACCCTCCCCTCTTGGACGTCGTGTGGGCGACGATCTACCAAGAACCGTGGCCACCAAGTCGATCCCTTCTCCCTGCGCCAACCAATCCCTAACCAAAAGGATGCCACCGGCCACTCCAAGGAGGGAGATGATCCAAACACAAAACCCTACTACTTCTCTCCTCCACCGTCGGCGTCTGAGCTTTGCTCCCTTGACCAATGTTGAGAGCAACTTCTCCACCAAGGAGAGGGACCGTGACCCACCTTCTCACCTAGGAGAAGATCCATGAGCCACCTCCTATCTCCATGCGACTGAGCAGCTTCTCCGCCGAGGAGAGGACCATGACACACCTTCTCACCTTGGAGAAGATCCGTGAGCCACTTCCTATTCTCCATCTTCGCTTGGAGAAGAATCTGCTGCTATGGTGAAAGTTGAGTGTGCCACCTTCCATCTCTCCACCTGAAGAAGGTCACAGAAGGCTTCTTCAACCTTCTGCTCTCCACCATCAGAGCAACCTTCTCTCTCCATCCAAAGGCAACCAGAGCCAGCAAATAGAGCAGCCCTCTATTGGCTTAAGTTGCGTGAGCAACTTAATCAACTCAAGTTGCGTGAGCAACTTGAGCAGTGCTCCTCAAGTCGGTGCTACACCCATGCATGGAGAAGAAGAGAACAGCCTCTGCTGTTCGACGCCGCTGAGCCGAGAGGGAGAGAGAGAGAGATAGAGAGGAGAGAATAGACTAGGGTTTTCTTGTATTCCCTTGGATCAATTAATTAACTTGGTTTCATGCCACATGGGATATATATAGGGTTACGGTAGGGACCATGAGGAGGAGTTGGATCTTGACCTGCTAATGGATCCAAACCCGATTCATTAATGAAGATCCACTCCACTATAGGATCTCCATTGAATTACCTCACCAACCCCCATATTTACATATGGGCTCCACCTATTATGAGTCATCCATCCCCCCGTGTTTAAGATATCGAATGCCCATCGATTAATTTAAATTACTGACAATTTTAATTAATCAACTTCTGGCTCCTTGATTAGTACCACTCAACCTTATCATCATGTCGGATCAAATCCACCTGCAGGATTTAACATGATGAACTTTTATGAGCTCATCAAGGGGGCATCATCATCCCGACTCACCAGGACACGAATTTCGTCAATAATCAACGGCACACCATATAATTAATATTATTTTCCAACGTACCGGGCCTATCGATTTAATAGAATAAATCTGGCCCATTGGTAAATCAAAGAAATAAATATTAACTATGCGTGCCCATTATTATATCGGGATTTAGGGATTATACTCAATAATAAATCTGAGGTCTAATCTAATTATCAAGTCAGTACAAATTGGATGACCTCTGGTTTTGGTCCTACTCAATACACACAAAGCACACTAGTGTAATTCTATGGTCAAGACAAATCACACCTAATTACACTACAACCATTCTGATAGTTTATCCAATTCTATCTCGACTATGAGCCTCTGCTTATACTAGGCAATGGACTGATAACATGATCTTCCGTGTGTCACCATACACCATGTTATCTATAATGCAAAGTAAAGGATTTTTATGCATATACTAATATAAATACACATCTTGTGTTGTTGTGTTTCTCTTTCAAAATGTGGATGATCATACATAAAAGGCAAGACTTTTAGTATACATCCTAACAGCTCGGCTAGATAGGCTTTCAGATCTACAAATGCCTTCTCACACTGGTCATCTCAGTCAAACTTGACTGTCTTTCTCAAAATCTTAAAGAAGGGCAGGGACCTATCGGCAAACTTGGAGATGAATCTGGACAAGGCTGTAATCCTACCGTTCAGCCTCTATACCTCCTTGAAGTTGCGAGGAGAGGGCATAGTGAGGATGACCTTCATTTTATCTGAATTGGCCTCAATCCCCCTCTCTGTCACCATGTAACCTAAGAAACGACCACTCGTCACTTCGAACAGACACTTGGCCGGGTTCAACTTCAGCCTGTTGGCCCTCAGGGTGGCGAAGGTCTCTTCCAGGTCGGTTATCATATCTTTCCCCTTGTCTTTCTTTACCAGGATGTCATCTACATAAACTTTAATGTTCCTCCCGATTTGATGCATGAAGACCTTGTCCATCATCCGTTGGTAGGTTGCCCCGACATTGCGCAACCCGAAAGGCATAACGTTATAGCAATATGTGTCATCTGTCATCACAAAGCTGACCTTTTCTTGAGATTATGGTGTGAGAGAAACATGGTGATACCCCTGGTAGGCGTCCAGTATGGAAATAAACTCATAACTAGAGGTGGAATCTACCAATCTATCTATCCGAGGTAGAAGATAGCAGTCTTTAGGGTAGACTTTATTTAAATCTCGAAAGTCAATACAAAACCGCCACTTACCCCCGGGCATAGGGACAAGCACTACATTAGCCAACCAAGTTGGGAATTGAACTTCTCTTATGTGTCCAACCTTCAGCAACATGGCGACCTCCTCTCTGATAGCCCTGTCCTGCTCGGGCGTAAAATGTCTTTGTCTCTGCTTCACCGGCCTAGCCCCAGGGGTCACATACAAGCAATGTGTGGCCAAGGATAGGGGGACTCCTTTGATCTCCTCAGTAGCCCATGCAAACACGTCCCGATGGTTCTGCAAGCAGTCGATCAGACGACTTCTCAGCTCCGGCGTGAGGTCAACAGCAATCTTTGTAACCCCCCTAACTATTGAGGGTGTATCTAATCCTCATCACTCTCAACCTCCCTCCATTCTTCTCTAGGACCTTCCTCCTCTCGAGGGTTGGCGAGGTCAATTTGTAGAGCTTCATTAACATTTGGGTTCTTGCGGGCTTCAGACCTGACCTCCCCGCTGTAACATCGCCGAGAAGCTAGTTGATCCCCCTTGACTTCGGCCACTTGCTCGCCCACCGGGAACTTGATTTTTTGGTGGTAGATTGAGGCCACCACCTGGAATACACTAAGTGATGGGCGTTCAAGGATGGTGTTGTAGGACGAGGGTGCATCCACGACCAAGAAGGGAGTCCTCCTCGTCCACTTCAGCATGTCATCTCCCAATGACATGGAGAGGGAGATTTACTCTATTGGCTGCACTCGATATCCAGTGAAGTCGAAGAGTGGAGTAGAGACCAAACACAACTCATCCTCATCAATCTGCATCTGGTTCAGGGTCGCCTTGTACAGGATGTTCACAGAACTACATGTATCCACGAAGACACGCTTAACTTCATAATTAGCTATGCGTGCAAGAATTACCAGGGTGTCCTGAGGGGTCTCCACGTCTTCTACGTCATCCGAGGCAAATGAGATGACGGGCCTCTGCACTGGCTACTACTTGTTCCAATGGAATAGTACTCCAGTCGCTGAGCGTGAGCCTTCCTTGCCTAATTAGAATTTCCTCCAGTCGGACCTCCAGAGATCACTCCCATGTGGCCCGAAGGGGGACCTCGCACAGGAGCCTTACCTTTCTTAGGGTCTCGTTTAGGGGAGAGAGATCGACGAGCCGCCACCTCTCGACTCCTCCCCTTTGAACGTGACTGAGATTGCCGCCGGGTTCGATCCTCTCCTGACTGTCGCTTACGGGGAGAAAGACTCCATCGTGGGGACCTCCGACGATACCCCGCTTTCTTCCATTGCTTCTGGGGCTTGTAATCCACTTCCCCCAACAACCTTTTCTTCAAGGCATGACACTCTTCTGTGGAGTGTGTGGTACTGCCGTGGAAATTATAGTACTTCTTCGGTGGCTCTGGTTCTTGGGTATCCACTGTTTCTACAAGCCTTCTTTTACCAGCCCAGTGATCCTTCCTCGAACGAGGGTCTTTCGCCCGGACCGGTGCTGGTGGTTCTCTTCTTTCCGACCGAACCGTGGTCTGTACTGGAGCTCCGGCTAGCTCTTTGCGGCGGGCATGCTGCACTTCCTCGACGTTAACGTGCATGATGGAGTGCCCCAGCAAGTTGTCGAAACTGGTTGGCGGCTTCTTCACCAATGACCGGAAGAAGTCCCCTTTCGGAGAGGCCCTGTGTGAAGGCACTAACAAGGATCTCCGATGTTGCGGTTGGTACATTCTGCACCTCTCGATTGAACCCCTGGATATAATCCTTCAGTGGTTGCTTCGCCTTCTGCTTGAGGGCGAACAGATTTAATGTCATCTTCTGATATTGACGGCTACTGGCAAAGTGATGTAGGAACGCGGTTCTAAACTCCAGGAAGGAGTTCATAGAACCTTGGGGCAGTCTCTGGAACCATCTCTGGGTGGCTCCCAACAGAGTGTTCAAGAACACTCGGCATTTAACATTATCTGTGTACTGGTGCAAGAGGGTCGCGTTCTCGAATTTGTAGACATGGTCCTCTGGAATTGTCTTCCCATCATAGTCGGCAATTCTAGGATAGCAGAACTGCTTCAGCATGGAATCATCTACGATGACCAGTGAGAAAGGAGTGGAGGGTGCCTTCTGGAAGGCTTTGGGTTCCTCTCTCTTCCCCGGTCCTTGCAGTCTTAGAGTGCTTGAAGCTACGGAGTTGGCCTTCTCCAAATCTCCCAGGGAATCTAGCCGATGTGCGGGAGCTGTCCCGGCGTGTCCCACCAGTGGTAAGACAGATCTCTGTTGGTGCAAGTTGCATCAATGATGTTCTCCTCTAAGTGTTTTAATGTTTGACAATACACTTAAGTCAGTGATACATTGAACAGACAAAGGGGAGCAAAGGAAGAGTAACCTAAGTGGATGAAAAGTCCTAGTTAACCTAGGCACTAAGACCTGGTGAGTGAAGCTGGTCACTAAGACCTGCTCGGAAGGTGGGCACTAAGTCCTGATCGAGGATTGGGCACTAAGTCCTGGCAAAGGACTGGGCACCGAAGACCTGTTAGTGATATGAGAGAAGTGTCCTAAGGCAATCGCCTTATAATTGTAATCATTTATTTTAATAAATGAATATTCACTATTTGAGTATACATGATTATTTGATTAAGATCTTAAGCTCATTTACTGAATGCCCGCAATACAATTCACAGCATGAGAGAATTTGTGATGAATCCACAACTAGTGATTATCTCTACATGTGCAATTGTGAAGTATTGAAATTGTCCCTAGTCGATGAATTAATAAATACGGACAATATCAATTCTGTTGAGACTAGCATGGGTTATTCTCTAATCAGTTGATTCTCACTGGCTAGTGACATTGAGATGTTTGGAGATAAACATGAATGTTAGTTAAGGGAACTAGTTCATTGGAGTGACTGGCTGTAAAACTTCATATGGTAGTCTAC
This sequence comes from Boesenbergia rotunda, assembly GCA_024364735.1. NCBI lineage: Eukaryota > Viridiplantae > Streptophyta > Magnoliopsida > Zingiberales > Zingiberaceae > Boesenbergia > Boesenbergia rotunda. Next base: position 318,122 of record JAGFNQ010003177.1, on the reverse strand, counting down.
ATATAGATATGTCAGTGAAGTTCTTACTGCAGCTTAAGTGCGATGTTCCTTTGACTTGCGATGTTCAAGTCATCTTGGTCATGGAGACATATACTTTGACATCTTAAGCAAGCATCTCCAAGGAGGTGTAGACCCAAGATGATTGGGTAAAAGCCAAAGTGCCCGAAGATATTTGAACAGCCTATAAAGGATTCACCACTCCTTGCGAGGAGATGTATACCCGAGGCATATCGTCGGATTATTACTCGAAGCCTCTGGCCAGAGCATGACATGTTCAGAGTATGAATCTCTTAAATACATGAGAGCAATTAGAGTCTATAGGACGAGGAAACGTTACTTGGGCTAGGTGTTACGTAGTCAGCCTAGTGGGGACTGACACACATAGACCATGTCCTGAACCAAGTGGGTATAAGATGGTGAAGGGAATGGGGCACGATTCATTATAGCTGATGAAGGGTTTCAGAATCATTTCTGAGGTCAACCGTTGATCTTTCAATTAATTGGGGATCATGATGTACTACTAGGTGCCACTCATGATCGTTCTATAATTAATTAGTTAATTATGGATGACCAACATAAATTGAAAGCCTATTTGGTCACACGCATAACAAGTGATTCAAAGGATTTAAAACGAGTTGAGAATTGGATTCTCCAATCGAGATAGACTATTTTTAGTAAGTCCAAACAATAGTCAAAACTGAATTTATTTCAGACGCATCGGAAGCATAGAATGGCTAAGTCTTTTAAAGACTTAATGGGTAAATTAAATAAGTTTAATTCATTAAGGGATTTGATCCAATTGAGGTTAGATGGGCCGGCCAAGGAGGGGGCCTCCCCTCTTCTTGTCATGGTCGGCCACCACCATAAGAGGATAAGGCTATTTTGGTTTGTTTTATAAAATAGACCAAAGGTTGGTTTATTTTATAAAAGGTTATGTAAATTTTTTATATAATGAACCATGAGTTGGTTTGTTTAATAAAATTTATATAATGAACTAATGGTTGGTTTGTTTTATAAATTTTTATATAATGAACCAATGGTTGGTTTGTTTTATAAATTTTATATAATCATGCCAAAAGAAAGAGAGCCTTGATTATGGATTGATTGAGAAATTATTCCATAATCAAGGAGAGGTTTGCTTGGGAATTACGAAACCTCTCCCTATATAAAGGACCCAAGGGGTGCCATGGAAGATGATCCATCCAAGAATTGCTTGGGCTCTCTCCTCTTCTTCTCTCACTCTCTCTTGGCCGGTCATAGGCCTTCCTTCTTTCTTCTTGCCCTGAGCACAAGGAGAAGCATCCAGGCGACGAAGTTCTTCCTTGCGACGATCTTCCTCTTCGGCCAACCTTGGTGGTGAGTCTTTCGATTTGATTACTCTCTCGGTTTTCGTCGTGTTCACGGAGAATCTAGTAGTTCTCGTGAACACGAAACTCGTGGCTTAGCGAAGTCATCCCGACGATACTCGACGTGGATACAAATAGAGGCGGAGCTTTCAAGGGATGCTAACGGTTGGATCTCGTCCCTTCTTCCAAGTTACGCAAGGTAATTCGTAGAGTAATTTCCTTTTCTGCAAAAATTTTATATTACGATTATGTGAACACATTGCATGCTTAGGATATGTGTTAGAATAATTTAGGAAATTATTCATGCTTTTGTTTCCGCTGCATGTAATTATGTAACAATTACAATACGTGTCCGCGTCGGCATGCACCCAGTCCCAACAAGACCTGCTCGGAAGGTGGGCACTAAGTCCTAGTCGAGGACTGGGTAAGAAGACCTGGCCGAGGGTTGGGCACCGAAGTCCTGGTTCGGGGAATTGGGCACGAAGACTTGGCCGAGGGTTGGGCACCTAAGTCCTGGACCTAGGGTTTTGGCACGAAGTCTTGGTCTGAGGGACTGAGCAACTTAGCTGAGTGATGACTAAGGACAGAAGTAGAGACGGGCCAGGGTTCGAGCTTCTCGAGGTCCGGAAGTATCGAAAGCTAAGCAAAAGTCCACCCGAAGGACTGGGTGGCAACCATCTCCTGAAAGGAGTAGGTGAAAGGCGCGTTCTCGGGGGTGGGAACTTGCGTCAGTTCGACCTAGGGTTTCGTGGAAATCCGAAGTCAGAACCAAATCCTTAAGGTTAAGAATGTATGTATATTTGCTTTGTATTTTTGTATCTTGCAGGTACCTAGAACGGAAGACAAAGCAGGCAAATAACATACATTGGGGTTGGAATCCAGCCAAGCAGGGCGCCCGGGATGATGGGGGTGCCCCCAGTCAAAGCCTAAAACCCAGTGTTGGGTTGAAAGGCATGAAGCCAGGCACCCACATTGATGGGGGCGCCCGGGAGGTCCAGGGTGCCCGGGTTCAAAGCTGTTTTGCTGCTGCGAGTTCGAAGCAGGAGATTAGCTTTGACTGGGTTCATGCTAGGCGGCCAGGAGGTCCAGGGCGCCCTAGTCAGAGGTTTTATCAGCCGCGGTGAGGTCGGCGCGGGGATAAGATTTGACCGAGTTGATAGGGGCGCCCCAGATGTCCAGGGCGCCCCCAGGAGCACTATATAAGGGGCTTCGACCCCTCTGCTTCAGACACAACTGCTGTAAGTGATTCTGAGCATTCTAACCGACGACAACGCGCTAAAGACGAGGCTCTACGACGGGGAGGCTCCAAGAGGAAGTGCGCGGCACTTCGGAGGTCCAGATCGGCCGAGCTTCAAACCCTAGTTGTTTGGTTTGCATTTAATATTTTGTACTTACTTTGCTATACTTTTGTTTGTACTTATACACTGTAAGACGTGTTTTCTCCGCCTCCGGAAATTCCAGAAAGGAGACCAATAGTGGACTCACGCCAAGTACATAGGCCTTGGACGTACTGACCCTGGGGGGTTGGGAACCAAGTAAATAAATCCCGCTGTGTCCTTGTGTTCTTTCTATTTTTATGTTCCGCTGCAATAACACTCTGAGTCCAGTACGAACGAAAGTTTTACGAAAGTTTCTGAAGAATTTTAACGGTCGATATTCACCCCCCCTCTATCGACGGCACCGGTCCTACAATTGGTATCAGAGCAAGGCCGCTCTTCACCAGACTAACCGTCGATGGAGCAACGACGCTAGGTGTTGAGGGGGAGCCCAGGGGTGAATCAGGTATAATTTAATTTTAAATGTCAAATTTTAAATTCCATGTTATATGCTTCACATGCAGGGAGAGAGGGCACTACAAAAATCAGTGTCCTACTCGTAAGACTCGGTCTACACCACCGGCGGCAAAGGAGACACCAGCGCCAGGAGTCCGGAAAAACAAGGATCACGTACAATGCTTCAAGTGCGGAAAATACGGACACTACAAGAACAAATGTCCGACAAAGGTACGTAAAATTTACGTTCCAAAATGTTTCACAATCCTTGCACTGTCTCATGATAATTTAGTTAATTTTTCTAATAAATTAGATTTACTGAATATTAAAATTAATATTTTGCATGTCAAATTAGAAAGTACAGATATGACTAAAATAACAGAAATTAATTATTTAATTCAGAACATTAATTCAGTAATCTCTAGAATAAATTATCATAACTTTAATTCTGATAATTTTAAACTTAATTCTGATAATTTTGATTTGGATAAATTTAATCCTAAGGATAGATCCGAATTCAAATTTGAAAATCCTAAGGATAAATCCGAATTCAAATTTGAAAATCCTAAGGATAATTCTAAATTTGAAAATTCTTTAGATAATTATAAATTCAAACTTGAAAATCCATTGTATAACTCTGAATTCGAATTTGAAAATTCTAAAGATAACTCTGAAGTTAGTGAAGTTAATTCTGAAGATAATCCTGAAATTATTTTTGAGGATAAAAATGATTTTATTAAAAATCTTGAGGATAATGAAGATGAAATTCTCCTAGATAATAACCTAATTATAGATAATCTTGAAAACTATTACAAAACTATAACTAGTGGCACAAATTACTCCTCCTACTTTGAGGATACTAAAAGATGTAATTTTGAGGATGAGGAGGATATGGAATTATCTAAGATAAAGGTCATAGTAAATAAAGTTTACAAAGGTTCAAATAAATCCGAATTATTAGAAAAACTTGAAAAAATAGATAAAGATGAAGAAGAAATTTTCAAAATAATAAAAATGATGAACTTAAACCCACAACTATTAATTAATCATTTCAACCTTTAAATCTTAATTAAATCAATTAAATCTCAATTAAAATCAATTAAATCTTAATTAACTCAATTAAATTCAATTAAATCTTAATTAATTCAAACTTAATTTCAATTAAATCTTAATTAACTCAATTAAATCTTAATTAACTCAATTAAATCTTAATTAATTCGAACTTAATTTCAATTAAATCTTAATTAATTCAAATAAATCTTAATTAACTCAATTAAATTCAATTAAATCTTAATTCAAACTTAAATTAATTCAAATTAATCTTAATTAACTCGAACTTTAAATTAATTCAATTAAATCTAAATTAATTCAAACTTAAATTAATTCAGTTAAAACTCAATTAATTATTTTCTAATTAATTCAACTTCAATTAATTCTTAATCCAACCAGATATTAAATAACTTAAACTCGAACTAAACTAAAATCTTACCCAAACTGTAATAATTAATCTAATAAAATTAAATATGTCAAAGTGGGTTGGCATATTCGCGGGTTCACACGACATGTATCAAATCGAGAATTTGATACATCTTTAGAAACGTAATTAAATCCTTTGGACTTGTTTGACTCATGCATAATTGTCATGCCATGCATTTGCTAATTCTTTTAAATATATGACATGACATTCATATTTAAATTTTATACATAATTTAGAACAGTTATAGGAAAAAGAATAATTGAAACTTGATCAACCTAGTATTGGGTGGAGATGAGATGATAGTACGTTAGGGAAGCCATCTTGGCGGAACTAGCCGAAGCTACCGATCCAAGACCCAAACTAGTTAGACCAAAATCTTTCAAGGAGTAACTTGAAAATGGATTTTCAATAAAAGGCTTTGTCAAGAAAAGGGTTGATGATCCAATAAGGCTACGGCCAAAGAAGGCCTAGTGCCTCGCCAAGACCTGGAAGCCGATTATTGAAAACCAAATTCACTTTACTATTGTCAGATTTGAATCTAACACAAGCTTCAATTAATTCTTAGAGTTAATAATAAATTAAGAAAAATGATTCAAGCATCTCACAATACACCTATAAGGCAACCATGCTTGCTGTATTGAGACATCTAAAATGGGTGAGATGTTAAGGATTAATAAATTGGAAAAAAAATTTCAAAACTGTTTTTCAAAATTGCTAGAATATTTTCCTAAAAATATATTTTCAAAATAGTGCTTCAACATAATAATGTTTTTATGGAATTCATACTTGTCTGATTGAATACACATATTACATGTTTTCAAAAATTATATCTGATTAAAAATTGTTTGACTCACGCAATTAGACACAAGCCTCTTAGGACAATACTAAAGTTTCTTAAGGCACTTAGATAGAGTCAAACGGTATCGGGTACAGAGGAGTGTTTTTTTTTAAATGGTTTTCGAAAACAGCACTTTAAACATTACTATCATTTGAAAATACTTTTCGAAAACTGTGCTTTAAATCATTATCACTTGTGTTTTCGAAAAAGGTTTATGTTGTAAAAATTATATGTTCAAAAATTTACCTGTTTCTTTGACTTTGATAAACCCTAAAGACACAGAGGAAAGGTCCACTTGATGATCTTCAAGGACTCCTAGGATGTGTCAAATTTAGGGGGAATCTGAGTCAAAAGAAGAATTTTGGTAATCATTTAATTATTTTTTTAAATTGTTAAATAGTTATTTTTAATCTGAACCAAATCCTAAAAGACTCAAAGTAAGAGTACTTGTGGTCAACAAGCTTCCTAGGGCTGAGTCAAGTTTAAGGGGAGGTCAAATTAAAAGAATTATTTTACTTTTTTATCTTCAAAATCTTACTGAAAATATAAGTCTTTCAAAATACTATTATTCGATTTTTCTAAATTTATGTGGCTTATGAAATTGTTCAGAAATAATACTTACTTGAATTTGGAGAATTTTCCAGGACACTTAGGAAAATGTCCTTGTAGTCAACAAGGTTTCATAGGATTGTGTCAAACTGGAAAAGAAATCATGTCAAGTACTTATGCTTCTCAAAATTCATAATAAATTCAAAGTACTTAATTTTTCAAAATTCATATTTTTCAAAGTACTTATGTTTTTCAAAAATTCTAATATTTTTCTAAGTACCTATACTTAGATTTTCAAAAATGCATAATAATTTTTTTAATTACTTAGATTGTCAAAAATTGCATAATATGTTTGAAAATACTTAGATCTTCCAAAAAGGATCAATCTAGTTTTTCAAAAATACTTGCATGTTTTAAAGATCATTTCTCAAAGTATTTATACCTCTCAAAACTCATAGTATTCTTTCCAAAATACGGTATTTTCAAAAAAAAACAATATTGGTTAAGTTTTCTGAGTTCAAGTACTTAGTCTTATGCTATGTTTTCAATAACTTATACTAAGTATTTTCAAAAAGAACCAAATGTTCTCATTGTTGGCGCAAGTATTTCTGGTGATTTTTTGATGTTTGACAAAGGGGGAGAGGTGCGCTTAAGTTAGAAAATTTTTCTCCCAAAGATCAAAAATGTAGTTTCAAAACTTATATCATTTTTTTTGTTTACTATCCCAAGAGTTAAAGTTTAGCCCTTTAAACCAATCTAACTTAAGTTATTGTCAATCATCAAAAAGGGAGAGATTGTTGGTGCAAGTTGCATCAATGATGTTCTCCTCTAAGTGTTTTAATGTTTGACAATACACTTAAGTCAGTGATACATTGAACAGACAAAGGGGAGCAAAGGAGGAGTAACCTAAGTGGATGAAAAGTCCTAGTTAACCTAGGCACTAAGACCTGGTGAGTGAAGCTGGTCACTAAGACTTGTTCGGAAGGTGGGCACTAAGTCCTGGCAAAGGGTTGGGCACCAAAGACCTTCTCGGAAGGTGGGCACTAAGTCCTGGTCGAGGACTGGGCAAGAAGACCTGGCCGAGGGTTGGGCACCGAAGTCCTGGTTCGGGGAATTGGGCACGAAGACCTGGCCGAGACTTGGGCACCTAAGTCCTGGACCTAGGGTTTGGGCACGAAGTCTTGGTCTGAGGGACTGAGCAACTTAGCAGAGCGATGACTAAGGACAGAAGTAGAGATAAGTCAGGGTTCGGGCGTCTCGAGGTCTGGAAGTATCGGAAGCTAAGCAAAAGTCCACCCGAAGAACTGGGTGGCAACCGTCTCCTGAAAGGAGTAGGTGAAAGGCGTGTTCTCGGGGGTGGGAACTTGCGTCAGTTCGACCTAGGGTTTCGTGGAAATCCGAAGTCAGAACCAAGTCCTTAAGGTTAAGAATGTGTGTATATTTGCTTTGTATTTTTGTATCTTGCAGGTACCTAGAACGGAAGACAAAGCAGGCAAATAACATACATTGGGGCTGGAATCCAGCCAAGCAGGGCGCCCGGGATGATGGGGGCACCCCCAGTCAAAGCCTAAAACCCAGTGTTTGGTTGAAAGGCATGAAGCCAGGCGCCCACATTGATGGGGGCGCCCAGGAGGTCCGGGGCGCCCGGGTCCAAAGCTGTTTTGCTGCTGCGAGTTCGAAGCAGGAGATTAGCTTTGACTGGGTTCAAGCTAGGCGCCCAGGAGGTCCGGGGGCGCCCTGGTCAGAGGTTTTATCAGCCGCGGCGAGGTCAACGCGGGGATAAGGTTTGACCGAGTCGGTAGGGGCGCCCCCGACGTCCAGGGCGCCCCCAGGAGCACTATATAAGGGGCTTCGACCCCTCTGCTTCAGACACAACTGCTGTGAGTGATTTTGAGCATTCTGACCGACGACAATGCGCTAAAGACGAGGCTCTACGACCGGGAGGCTCCAGGAGGAAGTGCGCGGCACTTCGGAGGTCCAGATCGGTCGAGCTTCAAACCCTAGTTGTTTGGTTTGCATTTAATATTCTGTACTTACTTTGCTATACTTTTGTTTGTACTTATACACTGTAAGACGGGTTTTCTCCGCCTCCGGAAATTCCAGAAAGGAGACCAATAGTGGACTCACGCCGAGTACATAGGCCTTGGACGTACTGACCCTGGGGGGTTGGGAGACAATTAAATAAATCCCGCTGTGTCCTTGTGTTCTTTCTATTTTTATTTTCCGCTGCACTAACACTCTGAGTCCAGTACGAACGAAAGTTTTATGAAAGTTTCCGAAGAATTTTAACGGTCGATATTCACCCCCCATCTATCAACGGCACCGGTCCTACAATCTCCGGTGGTGGGGATGCGAGGTGGAGATCCTGGAGATCTCACCTTACCAAGAGGTCGCTCGCCATGAGGCGGCATGCTCGATTTGGTGTTGCTCAAGCGCTCCTTTGATAGTGTTGGCCATAAGGCGATCCAATTCTTCTTTCGTCAAAACGATGGGTTATCCTTCCAGATCTATCATCATGGTGCTCCTTCTGGTACTTTGATTTGTATTCCCACAGACAGCGCCAAACTTGTTCTGGAAGGAATCGACGCGGACAATAAGTCACCAGAGTCCAACCCACAAGGACGATGATGAAAAGAAGTAGATCATACCCTGCAAGATCAACACGAGCGTTAATGGGAACACACCGGAGATTTTCTGGCGGAGCCCACTCCGACGCTCAAGTCAGAACTCAAGTTGCTTATAGGAAGAAAATCAAGGAGAAAGTTGTGAGTTTAGAGAGCATCACCCCTTTACTTGTGGATAGAAGTACCTTATATACCTGGGTGCTTGGTCGCACGTATCTCCACATTCCCTACTTGTCGATTACCTGATAACTCTTAGGAACGGCTCCAGCGAATATTAAGGCCTTAATTGTCACATATAAAGGACAATAATTATCCGGTAACTTTCCTAAACAAGAAAGGGGAATGGTTATTGGAATCGGGTCATCGGGTGTATGACTTTTCAGGCTCCACTCTTTCGAGAGGCTCTCGGGGAATCTCCTCCCCCGAAAGGGTCACAGGAGCCTATCTTCCCGGGGAGATCTCGGACGTATACCATCCCGAATCGGTCTCGGGGATCTACCTTCCCGACGTGGTCTCGGGAGTCTGCTCCCCCGGAAGGGCCTCAGGCGCCTATCTTCCCTAGGAGGTCTCAGGCGTATACATCCCGAGTTGGTCTCGGGGATCTACCTTCCCGAGATGGTCTCGGAGCCGAGATAGGCATTCGGACTCGGTGGACCCAAATACATAGCTTCCTCGTTCCATGTTGTTGGACCGGGTTGGACCGGCTAGAGGGGGGGTGAATAGACGAAAAAAATTATGAAAGTGGAGGTACTCGTCTTAAAAAAAACTTGGTCGCAACTGAGAACGTTGATTCCAAGGCAGTGGACGCTCAATCAAAAATCTCCTTGTGGCGGACAAGCCTTACAAAAATAGCACGCTAGACTTTTAGAGATTTTACAAGAATGAATAAAAATGATTGATTCCTAAAGCTAAATCTCTAAGCCTATTTATAGCCTAAGAGAATAAATCTGGATTGCTGATTTTTGATGAATTTTCTCTTGGCCGTTGATCCGTGGATATAATCTGGACAGTTAATCTTGGATGGGATTAAACTGCATCCATTAGATCTGATTAAAGGATAAGGTTATCCTTTAGAAGATAAAGTTTAATTAAAACTTTGCTTCTATTCGTAGCAGGTGATTAACTTTATCTTCGGCTCACATCAACTTATTCACATCACCTGTTTATCCCATTCGGTAAGTATGGAGACTTCTAGCAGTGGGGTCACAGGTTTGAATCTTCTTGGCACCAAATAATTTTCTCTTTTCTTTTGGGCGCTTGGACCAGTACCAAATAATTTTCTCTTTTCTTTTGGGCGCTTGGACCAGTCTTTTTGATTCTTCGTCTTCTGGGTGATTTCCGGCCAACTGGAGTTAGGCTCACCCGAACCCGACTTTGGCCTTTCGCCCCTCGAGCGTCCTTCCTCCCGGCTTCTCGTCCCTCGGACACCGCGCACGTCCTTCTCGCTCCACCGGCATACTCTTCCGCAGCTTCCGCATCCCTCGGATTGTACCGAGCCCGTCGGCTCACTTTACCGCACAATCCTTCTCGTCCGCTACGTCTTACGCTCGACTTCCTCCGTACCTAAGCTCCTGCACACTTAGCAGAGGGATTAAACATACCAGGACCTAACTTAAATTGGTTGATCACATCAAAATCAACCAGGGGTACTTATAATCTCCCCCTTTTATGATGTGCATCAATCCGAGTTAAGTTAGGGTAATCAAAATAAAAAACATGCATAATAATGTAAACAGTTTAAGTTCAAAAAAAAATTTAAATTTTGAGTAAATTAAAATTCTACCCCTTAACTTAATACTATTCATCCCCCTTTGATCACATCAAAAAATGGAGAAATATAATTAGGGAAAAAGAAAATTTTAAGTGCGATAAAAAATATTCTAAGTGAAAAAAAATTGCATTGCCACAAATTTTTCAAATTTAGAATGACATATTTTTTTCAAAGTTAGTTCCATTTTTTTTAAAAAAATGACTTAAAAAAATCCAAAAAAATGTTTGATAAAATCCACAACTGATGAGGAGATAAAAAAAAATCGGATCTGGTCAAAATATTTTTCTATCGAATTTTTAAAAAAATCATATTTCAATAAACAATTCTTAAACATTCGAAAAAAATCTAAATATTTTTATTAAAGTCGAAGATGAAGATATGAGTTTGGACAAAAATTTTGAGTTTTAAATTTGTTCATCAAGTCCAAAAATGACAAACCAACACATAAGAGTGTTGATGCAGTCTGTCCCGATTGTTGTTTTGGTGTTGACAACGATTTATATTTAGTTGAATGGATTCGGATTAAGTCCAGGTGGATCGGGAGATCGCACGCTGGCATGTGAAAAATCCTAGCTTGGAGGGCTAGGTGTGAAGAGTCCTAACTTGGAGGGTTAGGTGTGAAAAAGTCCTAGCTTGGAGGGCTATGTGTGAAAAGTCCTAACTTGGAGGGTTAGTGATGATCATCATTTTTGTTGATTATTTTAGGCTCTAAATCCATGTTTGACCCACATTTTATATGCTTAAGTTTGCAATTGTATTAGGTTTCATGTATTTCCTCTATTTTGGCTTTTAATTCAAATCTTTGTATATGTGGGATATTTTTTGTACTAAATTTGAATATCATTTTCTAGGCTTCAAATGATCATGGACCTAGATCAAATCGGGTCAGACTTGAGTCAGCATTGGATCCAGATCAAAGGGATCAAGCATCGGATTAATAGGAGCCGTCCACTTCAGAGAACGGCTAGATCTGAGCCATCGGTCAACTTCTGGTCAATCCAAGTTTAAGATAGAATCAATCATAACCATAGATCAAGATCTGAAAATTTCAGCCAAATCAGAAGTAATCTGACCATTGGATCAAGCTCAAGATGTTCTAGACCATCCATTCAAGAAAAAGGAAGATCTGGACCATCCGCCACTGATCTGGTTAATCCGAGCTGGGGGCAGGTAGATCAGGACCATTGATTGGGAACTGTGGAGTTTGGTTCAGATCTGAATAGATTCGACCGTTGGATGAAGCCAAATCGATCTCAGTAGTCCGTTGCTAAGGAATTAAAGGCTGGCTGAACTCAAGCTGAGCTGTGAGCTCTGGGCTGAATGGACCAAATGCTGGACCGAACCCAAGGTTGGCTGAACCAAAGGCTGGGTTGGCTGAACCAAAGGACCGAACTCAAGCTGAGCTGTGAGCTGCTGGACTGAACCAAGCTGGGTGAGCCGAACCAATTGGAGACAACAAAAGCCTCATCGCGCAAAGAGCTAGGGCAGTCGAGGGGTTCCCGACTCACTCAATCCGCTCCACCCTCACCGCCGGCGACTTCCTCACCATCTTCATCGCCGCCGGACGGACCATCAACGCCGACCACAAGCTAGGGCTCAGGGGTTCCGAACCCTAGCTAACCTTCTCCATCTCATTCACTTCTTCACAGCCGTCGGTCGCACGAGCTAGGGCTCTGGGGGTTCCGAACCCTAGCCGAACGCAGCCGTCGCAGCATGTCCAGCACCACCACCACAAGCTAGGGCCAGGGGTTCCGACCCTAGCTGACTTCCTCTCCAACTTCATCGCCGCCGACCGGACGAGCTAGGGCTCTGGGGGTTCCGAACCCTAGTCGACTCCACCGCCGGCGATCCAATTATTTAGCAGTTTATTTCTTCCAGCAGATTTTCTTTCCGGTTTTTCTTCAGTAGCTTCCTTCATAGAAATTCGATTCCAGCAAATTTCATTACAGCACTTCATTTCCAGCAGATTCCACAGCTCTTCTCATTTCCAGCAATCGGCAGTTTCATCTTCTATCCAGCAATTCATAGCAGTTCCTTTTGATCCTTCACAGTTTCTTTTGATACTTCACAGCATTTCCAGAATTTCCTTCATAGCCAATTACTTTCCAGCAACTTTTGATCAGTTCCAGCAGCAATTCATTCACAGCAGCAACTTCTTCATCACACGAATTCGGCAGTAGTTTCTTATCCAGTTGATTGGCTTTCTTCCTCAGATTTGGTTGTATTGTTTGAATTGTTGAATGTTATGTGTTGGATGTTGAATATTTGTAGTTGATGGAACTTCCCCAATTCAAATTGCACATACTTTAAGCCATTTAGAACATGCTCAATTTGTGTTTGATTAAATGCCCCTGAGAACAATTATTTCAGATTCTATTGTTATGTTGATACTTTGAGTTGTTATGTGTGTTTGAGTGAATTTTTGTATTGGATAGATCTTCCCATTTCAATTTGCATGTTCTTGAAGCAATTTTAAACATGCCTATCTTGTGTTCGGTTAAATGCCTCTTAGAACAGTACTTTCAATTGTGATGTCTCTTAGTTGCTTAACTTCTATTTGGATTGTTTTTCCAATTGCTTAAGTTTCATGTCTTCATTTACATGCAATTAAGTTAGGAAATTAGATTTCTTTAATGCTGTAGGTTTTGTTCTATGTTAGTTTTGTTGATGCTTAACGTCTAGTTGTCTTTTTCTTTACTGCACTTGTAATTATGTTAAATTAGATTTCCATACCTGTACTGTCTTTCCTTAATTAGACTAGATTTCATACCTGCTTTGTTATGTCTTTTCGTAGTCTTAAAGTTCAAATCCAAGCCCCAGTTTGATATCAAAAATCCAAAAACAATAAAATACGATCTTGAGATTTATCATGTACCAACTACATTCGTTGGGAGACGACTCGAGTTACTTTATGCTACATTAGTGTAGAAGAGTTCGATAATTAAATTGTATTTGATACTCGCGGTACGACATGCGGGCCTTATCAGTTAGGTGTGAAAAAGTCCTAGCTTGGAGGGCTAGGTGTGAAAAGTCCTAGCTTGGAGGGCTAGTGTGAAATCCCGGTGAGTGAAGCCGGGTCCTGGTGAGTGAAACCAGGTGAGTGAAATCCCTGTGAGTGAAGCCGGGTCCTGGTGAGTGACGCCAGGTGAGTGAAATCCTAGTGAGTGAAGCTAGGTTGAAATCTCGGTGAGTGAAGCCGGATCCTGGTGAGTGAAGCCAGGTGATTGAAATCCTAGTGAGTGAAGCTAGGTTGAAATCCTAGTGAGTAAAGCCAGGTCCTGGTGATTGAAATCCTAGTGAGTGAAGCTAGGTTGAAATCCTGGTGAGTAAAGCCGGGTCCTGGTGATTGAAATCCTAGTGAGTGAAGCTAGGTTGAAATCCCGGTGAGTGAAGTCGGGTCCTGGTGAGTGAAGCCAGGTGATTGAAATCCTAGTGAGTGAAGCTAGGTTGAAATCCCGGTGAGTGAAGCCGGGTCCCGGTGAGTGAAGGCGGGTCCCGGTGAATGAAGCCGGTGACTGAAATCCTGCTGAGTGAAGCCAGGTCCTAGCTTGGAGGGCTAGGTTGAAGTCCCGGTGAGTGAAACGAGGCACGGAGTCTTGATCAGAGGGACTGAGCACGAGTCAGGGGAGGCTGGGAGCCAGTTCTCTTGACTTAGAGAGGGTTTGGCCTTGCCCAGATCGATCTGGTGACCGATCAGGGAAGTTGGCACGAAGTTCCCTCGTGGATCGGTCTAGTGACCAATCCAGCGATGTCTGATCGGTCTGGTGACCGATCAGGGAGCTTCCAGTAACTTTGGCAAACCTACTGATCGGCTCCTGATCGGTCTGGTGACAGATCAGGGAGAAACCGTGACCGATCAAACTGAACGATCAACTGTCGCGAGATTTCTCACCCTGACCAATCAGGCTGGAGCCTGATCGGTCTAGGATTAGCCTGATCGGTCTGGTGACCGATCAGGCCACAGCCTGATTGGTCTGGGGACTGATCTGGAGTATGCTGCAGACTGCTGGATAGGTCTGGGGACCAATCAGGAGTGTGCAGAAGATTGCTGGATCGGTCTGGTGACCGATCAGGGTCCTCTCTGATCGGTCTGGGGACCGATCAGGAGCAGAACTTTAATTCAAATACGCTGTCAGAAGTTTCTGATCGCGTATGTTTTCACTGCCGATGCTCTGCTACTTGCTGATTTCATTTGATATCGATTTGCTAAGCCTCTGTTGGAGTGTGCAGGTGATAGCAGGTGATTCAAACACTCAAGGAGGGTCAATGGGGGAATTTCCATGGAGCAGGTTTGGATCTATTGTGTTTTCAGGTCTCAACAGCGTCTGGCGCAACTAGCAACTAACGAAGGCGCGGCTGGCAACTGACGAAGGCTCAGCTGGAGGAGTGTCCAGTGGACTGATTGCTCTGAGAGGTCAGTGGCTCAGGGTGTGAGTCAGTGGTGCTGATGGAGCTGGCGACGTTGAGTAGGAGCTTAAGAGACGAAGCTGAAAGCAGAGGAGGAGAGGTAAACAAGATAGAAACTTGGGAAGTTTGGCTGGGTTGTGTTCATGCTCTCTGTTACTTTGTGCTTAAGCGTTCTACTACATCCTTGTGAGATCTGAGTGAGCATTCCTTCTTGTGTGATCTCCTGTACTCAAGTTCTATCATCCATGAGATCTGTGGAGAGGTTTCTCCACCGAGAAGGAGGCTCTATCTTATCCGGGTTCACCGGGGCTTGATCTGCCGACGATCAAGGGATCGCCCACCTTACGGGCATGCCAAGGAGTAGGGGCAAGTTATCCCCGAACCTTGTATATCGCTGTGTTAGCGTTGGTTTGATTCCTTGCTCTGTTTTATTCTTTCTGTTGCATTTTGTTTCCGCTGCTACTAATCTGATCACAGAAAGAAAGTTCAAAGAAGAGGGAGCGATTTGAGTGTCTGGCTACATTCACCCCCCCCTCTATAGTCATCCAAGTTCCAACAAGTGGTATCAGAGCTTGGGGCTGTGTTCAAGCGGCTTAACATCCGAGAGCTTACAACAAGATGGTTGTAGGAGGAGAAGGCTACAGCACAAACCGACCTCCATTCTTTGACGCCACAGATTTTTCATATTGGAGGTCAAGGATGGAGTTCTATCTCAAGACCAATATCAGTTTGTGGTTTGCCGTGAAGGAGGGCTTCATCCTTCCAAGAGATGGTGAAGGAAAAGAGCTAGACTTCTCCATGTGGTCAGCTGAGCAAATCAAAAAGGGAGAAGCGGATGCTAAGGCTGTGGTTACCTTGCAATGTGGGATGACCAAGGACCAACTCATCAAAGTTGGTCCCTTTACAAGTGCAAAGGACCTATGGAACAAAATCTTTGAGCTCCATGAGGGAACTCAAGACACCCGGAGAGCCAAGAAGGATTTGCTTCACAGCCAACTCCAAAACCTCACCATGGGAGAAAATGAAAAGGTAAGTGAACTCCATGGACGGTTTAAAGAAGTGTTGAATGGTCTCCACTCCATAAATGAAAAGGTAGAAAATAGAGACCTAGTGAGGTATGTACTCAAAGCCTTCCCTAGGAATACTTTGTGGTCATCCATGGTGGATGCCTATAAGGTTTCCAAGGATCTATCTTTTGTAAAATTAGAAGATTTATTTTGTGAGATGGAACTACATGAGATTTCTAACACAAGCCCAAAGGAGAAAGGGGTTGCTTTTGTGCCAGGAAACAAAAGGAAGAAGGACAAGGAGGAGAAAAGCCACTGTCATGTGGCTCTCGTGGCCTTAGAAGGATCAAATGATGGGAGTGATAACGAATCGGCAAGCTCCTCAACCGCACCTTTGTCATCTTCGGATGATGAAGAGGTAATCTCTCCGGAGTTAGACAAATGCTATAGAACAATAGCGTGCTTGACAAAAATGCTTAAGAAATCTAAGGCCAAAGTCAAAGCATTAAGATTGGAAGTAAAAGAATTGAAATCCTCTAAGGTTGAGGACATTGATGATTTACATGATAAATCCCTTAAGGATGAAAATAAGAACTTGAAGGGTGAAATTGAAAATCTCAAGAAGATTCTTGAGAAATTCTCAACTAGCTCTAAAACCCTAGACATGATCTTAAACTCCCAAAGGGCGGTTTACAATAAGGCCGGTATAGGTTACCGATATAAGGAACCAACCTTTGTATCCTTAATGTCAAGAACCCAATTTAGATCATCAAATGGCTCTAAGGTTCAAAAAGTCAGGAAGAAAATGACTAAGGCATGGGTGCCAAAGTCATTCATTGTAGATTCATTATGTCCCAAAATTTGGGTACCTAAAACTTCCATATTTCAAATTGTATAAGCATTATTTGAGGGAGAGCATCTATCAACATGGGAGGTTGATATTTGGTGCTCCAAACCCATGACCAAGGAAAAATGTCATTCACATGGTTGGTTATGGAAAATTTGAATTAAATGCTTTGAGCTTCATTGTCTTAGTTCTTATAACAAGATGATCTCTTGGCTAATAATTTATGAAGTCTTATTTGGGCAATAAGGAAAATTTTCATGCAACAAATAATAGTATATCCATGCTTGAAAATAAATCTACAAGTTTTGGAAAAATTATATATATTGCATGAATGGTTTAGATTGACACATAACTTGCTTATACCATGGATTGCTTAAGATGATCAGTTTTATTATTGAATTTTATGGTTCAAGCTTAAGAGGTTGTGTTTGGTGAACATATGCCATGATTAGGATTGAACTACATAGTTCACTGTAAATCTAGAAGTTAGCCAAAATACTTGCGATAACTTATGATATATCTTAGGTTTAAGTGTTCTTATGTTTAAGATGAACCTAGTTGAGTATGGCATGACTTTAATGTATGTGTTATTAATGTTAATCTATGACATGCCAAGTTTGTTTAAGAACAAGATCAACACATAATTTGAACTAGTCACTCATAAGGTGTTGATAGATAAAAACATGAGCTTAAGGTTTAGGCTTAGGTTTTGCTTAAGGTATTTTGTTTGGTGAACATGATTAAGTATGCCATGATTTTATTGTATGAATACATGCTATAGAACAAGGGTTAACATATAGTTTGTACTAATAAGGCATCACCAAACAAAGAACATGAGCTTTAACATTCACTACTTAAGTTCCTTGACTTAGTGCCCTCTTTGTATCAAACTAAATTAAGGTCAATGACTTAGTTATTCAGAACCTAAGAGTAACTTGGAGTATCAAAATTGTTTGGAATAAGCATGATCATGCTTGGAATATACTTATCATGCATTGATACAAACCTGTTTGTGGTATTATCTTAAATCCATAGAAATTCTTGATCTTAAACCCATAGAATTCCTTGATTTTTAGTTTGAAGGACATGAATCATGTTGTTTGTTGTGGTTAAGGGAAATGAATTGTGTTTAATGGAATTCTGTCTTGGATTAAACCTAATTGAATTAGGGTTTAGAAGTGTTTCAGAGTTTCTGAACTGTTGTCTGTATCAGACCTGATCGGTCCACCGACCGATCAGGACTCACCCTGATCGGTCTAGAGACCGATCAGGGATCACTCTGATCGGTCCGGTGACCGATCAGATCAACTCTAATCAAGGAACCCCCATATCGTTCCAAAATGATCCAAAAATTTCTCAGACCAATCACTTCTCGTCGAATTGTATCAGTTTAATGATCATACTACAAACAAACATGATACAATCCGATTACAATTGAAACATACTTGATCACCCATTGGTACAAACCTGGTGCTAAGGGAGCACAAATTTGTTCAAGTGGTACAAACCTGGTACCTAATAGTGATTTGATACAAACCTATGTTGGAATGTTCAAATTCATAAGAAAGGGTTTGTTAAGCCATGACTCTTGTTCTTAATGTCGTGTTTCAGAAATGTTTCTGAAATGTTGAATATTAATAGAGTCTACACCCCTATTGTGGAATGCAAATTATTAATGCAGTCTGATCAGGAATGTATCAGAGTTTCAGGAATTTTTTTTAAAATTTGATCGCTCCCCAGACTAATAAGAAATATTTCTGTATCAAGTAATCAACGAACCTGATTGGTCACGGAGACCACTCAGGATTATGTGTCGGATACAGATGCATTCCCTACTTGTCACATGAAACATATACATGTTTGACCATGATATAATTCTGTATATGGTTTCATGTGCAATTCACACTTATTGACGTATGATGCATATACGTTGTTGCCATGATACATTTATGGTATATGCCTCTCATATACAATTCAAAAATTATCCTTTGATTATTTTGGGGAGACCTTTGATTGAGGGGAAGTTTAATGTTTAAACTTAATAATCATACCCTTTTTCGATGTTTAACAAAGGGGGAGAGAATGACTGATTAAGTTTATGGTTATTATAGGGGGAGGATCATGATTCCCTTATGAGAATTGAATTGATTGATACCTAAACTTAAATCGGGTTGTCAAACAACAAAAAGGGGGATATTGTTGATACAGTCTGGCCCAATTGTTGTTTTGGTGTTGACAACGATTTAAGTTTAGTTGAATGGATTCGGATTAAGTCCAGGTGGATCGGGAGATCGCACGCTGGCATGTGAAAAGTCCTAGCTTGGAGGGCTAGGTGCGAAGAGTCCTAACTTGGAGGGTTAGGTGTGAAAAAGTCCTAGCTTGGAGGGCTAGGTGCGAAAAGTCTTAACTTGGAGGGTTAGGTGTGAAAAAGTCCTAGCTTGGAGGGCTAGGTGTGAAAAGTCCTAGCTTGGAGGGCTAGATGTAAAATCCCGGTGAGTGAAGCCGGGTCCTGGTGAGTGAAGCCGGGTGAGTGAAATCCCGGTGAGTGAAGCCGGGTCCTGGTGAGTGAAGCCAGGTGAGTGAAATCCTAGTGAGTGAAGCTAGGTTGAAATCCCGGTGAGTGAAGCCGGGTCCTGGTGAGTGAAGCCAGGTGATTGAAATCCTAGTGAGTGAAGCTAGGTTGAAATCCCGGTGAGTGAAGCTGGGTTCTGGTGAGTGAAGCCAGGTGATTGAAATCCTAGTGAGTGAAGCTAGGTTGAAATCCCGGTGAGTGAAGTCGGGTCCTGGTGAGTGAAGCAAGGTGATTGAAATCCTAGTGAGTGAAGCTAGGTTGAAATCCTAGTGAGTGAAGCCGGGTCCCTGTGAGTGAAGCCGGGTGACTGAAATCCTGGTGAGTAAAGCCAGGTCCTAGCTTGGAGGGCTAGGTTGAAGTCCCGGTGAGTGAAACCGAGCACGGAGTCTTGGTCCGAGGGACTGAGCACGAGTCAGGGGAGGCTGGGAGCCAGTTCTCTTGACTTAGAGAGGGTTTGGCCTTGCCCAGATCGGTCTGGTGACCGATCAGGGAAGTTGGCACGAAGTTCCCTCGTGGATTGGTCTGGTGACCGATCCAGCGATGTCTGATCGGTCTGGTGACCGATCAGGGAGCTTCCAGTAACTTTGGCAAACCTACTGATCGGCTCCTGATCGGTCTGGTGACCGATCAGGGAGAAACCATGACTGATCAAACTGAACGATCAACTGTCGCAAGGTTTCTCACCCTGACCGATCAGGCTGGAGCTTGATCGGTCTAGGATCAGCCTGATTGGTCTGGGGACCGATCTGAAGTATGCAGCAGACTGCTGGATAGGTCTGGGGACCAATCAGGAGTGTGCAGAAGATTACTGGATCAGTCTGGTGACCGATTAGGGTCCTCTCTGATCGGTCTGGGGACCGATCAGGAGCAGAACTTTAATTCAAATACGCTGTCAGAAGTTTCTGATCGCGTCTGTTTTCACTGCAGATGCTCTGCAACTTGCTGATTTCATTTGATATCGATTTGCTAAGCCTCTGTTGGAGTGTGCAGGTGATAGTAGGTGATTCAAACACTCAAGGAGGGTCAATGGGGGAATTTCCATGGAGCAGGTTTGGATCTATTGTGTTTTCAGGTCTCAACGGCGTCTGGCGTAACTAGCAACTGACGAAGGCACGGCTGGCAACTGACGGAGGCTCAGCTGGAGGAGTGTCCAGTGGACTGAGTGCTCAGAGAGGTCAGTGGGTCAGGGTGTGAGTCAGTGGTGCTGATGGAGCTGGCGACGTTGAGCAGGAGCTTAAGAGACGAAGCTGGAAGCAGAGGAAGAGAGGTGAACAAGACAGAAACTTGGGAAGTTTGGATGGGCTGTGTTCGTGCTCTCTGTTGCTTTGTGCTTAACCGTTCTACTACATCCTTGTGAGATCTGAGTGAGCATTCCTTCTTGTGTGATCTCCTGTACTCAAGTTCCATCATCTGTGAGATCTGTGAAGAGGTTTCTCCACCGAGAAGGAGGCTCTATCTTATCCGGGTTCACCGGGGCTTGATCTGCCGACGATCAAGGGATCGCCCACCTTACGGGCACGCCAAGGAGTAGGGACAAGTTATCCCCGAACCTTGTATATCGTTGTGTTAGCGTTGTTTTGATTCCTTGCTCTGTTTTATTCTTTCTGTTGCATTTTGTTTCCGCTGCTACTAATCTGATCACAGAAAGAAAGTTCAAAGAAGAGGGAGCGATTTGAGTGTCTGGCTACATTCACCCCCCCCCTCTATAACCATCCAAGTTCCAACAAAGAGTTCTTGAAGAATAAATTTTAAAAAATTGGAAAAAATACTTCGAAAAATTTGAAAGAAGTTCCAGTAGATAGACAGCATAATTGTGCATAAAAAAAATAAAGACATAATTTTTTGTTAGAAAAACAAAATGCGCACATATATAATACCAAAAAAAATTATCAGTTTAATACAAATTTAGGAACCCAAAATAAATTCCTGTCTACAGGATTAATTAAAAACTTAGGCGAAATATAACTTTTGGGTACTTTTTTAAATTGACTCTTGTGGTTTTTAAAATACCAATTTAAATTATCAGGAAAGCTATTTTTCTTTTGTCGTAAATATGCAATATCAAGTTCTAATTTTTGCACTAAGTTTTTCAAATTATCATTTTCATTTTTCAAAATATCAGAAGAGGATGTAAGTGTTAATTCATTTTTCAATTTTAAATTTTCTTTTTCTAATCTACAATTAGATTTGAGCAAGGCTTTAACTCCTGCATATAATTGATCATGAGGAAGAAAACAAACCTCACTTACCGGGTCGCTTTCGAAAAGCGAGGTTCCTCTTTCGTCATTGGTTTCTTCTGACGTCTCTCCCCCTTTATCAGTGCTCCCTTCTTGATGATTTGCCATCAGCGCAAGTCCCGCGTATTCTTGACCTTCCGACTCTTCTGATGAGGACTCATCCTAGGTGGCCTTCAGTGCCTTTTTCTTCTTTGGCTGGGTTTTGAGTTTAGGACACTGGTCCTTCAGGTGTCCCTCCTCTTTACAGTTGTAACATCTGATTATTCGCTTCTTTGGGGACCGTCTTCATTTCTACATTCTTGAAAATTTGTTAGCTTTAAAAGAACTTTTAAAAGAACTTACCATTTTTGTTGTTTCGTCGTCAATCGAGGATTCCTCGTCGAGTTGGATCTTCCTTGTGTTCAGTGCGACGATGCCTGCTTTCTTATTCTTTTCTACAAAACGAGATTCGTGAAGTTCCAATGTAGAAAATAATTGCTCTAATGTACTTATTGTTAGATGTGTGTACTGAAAGACATGCTTCTTTTATATATATGAACATCTTTATTTTGAAAAGAGAATCACAACCACACTAGGTGCTTGTTTATATTAGTACATGCATGAAGTCCAATTACTTTGCATTGTAGATAACATGGTGTATGGTGTCCCACGGAAGATCATGTTATCAGTTCCTTGTTTAGTATAAATAGAGGCCCACAACCGAGATGGAATTGGACAACCCATCGGAATGGTTGTAGTGTAATTAGGTGTAGTTGGTCTTGACCATAGGATTACACTAGTGTGCTTTGAGTACATTGAGCAAGACCAAAACACGAGGTTATCCAATTTGTACTGACTCGATAATTGGATAGGACCTCAGACTTTATTATGGAGTACGATCCCTTAATCCCGATATAATAATGGGCATATTATTAACTATTATTTCTTTAATTTACCAATAAGCGAGATCTATTCTGTTAGATCGATAAGCCCGGTATGTTGGGAGATAATATTAATAATATGATGTGTCGTTGATTATTGACGGAATCCGTATCCTGGTGAGTCGGGTTGATGATGCCCCCTTGATGAGCTCGAAAGGTTCATCATGCTAAACCCTGCAGGTGGATTTGATCCAGAATGATGATAAGGTCGAGTGGTACTAGTCAAGGATCCAGAAGTTAATTAATTTAAATTGTCAGTAATTTAATTAATTAACGGGCATTCGAAATCTTAAACACGGGGGGATGGACGACTTGTAATAAGTGAAGCTCATATGTAAATATGGGGGTTGGCGAGGTAATTCAATGAGGGCCCTTTAGTGGAATGGATCCTCATCAATGGACGGGGTCCATTAGCAGGCCAAGATCCAACTCCTCCTCATGGTCCCTACCGTAGTCTTATATATACCCCATGGTGACATGAAACTAAATTGATGATTAATCCAATAGATCATAAGGAAATCCTAGCATCTTCTCTCCTCTCCTCTCCTCTCTCTCTCTCCCTCACAGTTTAAGCAAGCGGCGCCGAATAGCATGCTTCTCCACCATGCAAATTATCCAATTAATTTGCTTCAATGCATGAGCAATTAATTTGCTCCATGCGTTGCATTACTCCAACGCATGCAATTAATTTGCTCCAACGCGATTAATCTGCTCCAATGGAGAAGCTTGCATGCAACTTTTGTTGGAATAAAAGTCCAACGAATCCTTTTTCTATAAAAGAAGAGAGTTGATCAAGCAATGGCAATTGCTTGAGGAAGCAACTCACTTCATGGGGAAAACGATGTCGACTTCTTTCTGCCGTGGGAAGCAACTGCCGAGGGAAGCAACTTTCCAAGTTGCGCATGCAACTTACCAGGTTGCTCACGCATGGCTGCCAAAGGCAAACAAGTTGATTACGCAATTTGCTTCAAGAGGAGCAGCTAAGATTGCGTAAGAGCAGCATGTTTCTAAGGGCGTAGCCAGGATACGTGAGGGTGTAGCTTGCTCCATGGGAGCAGCACCCGCGTGCTTCGAGGGAGCAACCGAGTAGCTCAGGGCTCGGGTGCCGAAGGAGAAGAAGAAGAATAGTAAGGTTTTGTGTTTGGATTATCTTCTTCCTAGGAGAGGCCGGTGGCATCCCTTTGATTAGGGATTGGTTGGCGCAAGGAGAAGGGATCGACTTGGTGGCCACAGGTCTTGGTAGATCGTCGCCCACACGACGTCCAAGAGGGGAGGGTCATACGGTAGAAGATCGTAAGGTAACGGAAGGTATATTCTTCCTTGGCTCCTTATGTTCATTTTGTGCCTTATTTATTTGCCTCGTAATTTCATGATAATTATTCAATTGTTTTGATTTGATATCATAGTTAATAATTAAATAATTAGACCCCGACCATAAACACAAAAGTCGGCGATCAACTCGTCGCCTTTTCCGCGGTCTAACGGTCGAGCAAATTGCAAGACCAATTTTGGTAATTGGCTAAGTTGCAATTTGAATCGTTCGATACGGCACGAGACAGTCGATGAGAAACGACTCTCTATTCAGATTAAATTTTTTAATCCATAGGCATAGAGAGGTCTCTCAGATCGACCAGGTATCCGCTTAGGAAACCCACCAAGCCATACCCAACACTTACCGTTAAATCTTTCGAAATGAAATATGCATCGATTACCGAGGTCCATTCCGGGGTTCTCGGAAATGCGTTTAAGACGTACCTTTGAGCATCGCGACTTGTTACCTTTTCTCCGAGGTTCTCAAGGTCGGTGATTAGTTCTTTTACCTTAGCATATAGATATGCAACTGATTCTCCATCTTCCATCCGAAGGTTTGTCAGTTGGCTTCGAAGAAGGTCTCGTCGCACCAATTTTGCATCTTAGGTACCTTCATGTAATTCCAGGAATTTCTCCCAGAGCTCTTTTGCCGAGTTGTAATTTCTGATGCGGTTGACTTCTTGTGCGGGAAGAACGGCTAGTAGATGAAATTCCGCTTTGCCGTTTGCTACAAAGTCCGCTTGCTCCTTCTTAGTCCACGACTCTATTTCTTTATCCTTGTCGTTGTTTTCTTTTGGAACTGAAAAATCATTTTTCATAATTAATAGCAGTTCAATATCTGTTTTAAAAAATACCTGCATTCGGCGCTTCCACATCGCGAACTCCCCCTCAAATTTCGGCGGGTAGATTACGGCTCCAACCATTTTTTTTGAAATTGCTGCAGTCGGCAATTAGTCCTTCTGCGACGACCTTGGCTCTGATACCACTTGTTGGACCGGGTTGGACCGGCTAGAGGCGGGTGAATAGACGGAAAAAAAAATTATGAAAGTGGAGGCACTCTTCTTAAAAAAAAAACTTGGTCGCAACTGAGAACGTTGCTTCCAAGGCAGTGGACGCTCAATCAAAAATCTCCTTGTGGCGGAGAAGCCTTACAAAAATAGCACGCTAGACTTTTAGAGATTTTACAAGAATGAATAAAAATGATTGATTCCTAAAGCTAAATCTCGAAGCCTATTTATAGCCTAAGAGAATAAATCTGGATTGCTGATTTTTTATGAATTTTCTCTTGGTCGTTGATCCATGGATATAATCTGGACAGTTAATCTTGGATGGGATTAAACTGCATCTATTAGATCTGATTAAAGGATAAGGTTATCCTTTAGAAGATAAAGTTTAATTAAAACTTTGCTTCTATTCGCAGCAGGTGATTAACTTTATCTTCGGCTCACATCAATTTATTCACATCACCTGTTTATCCCATTCGGTAAGTATGGAGACATCTAGCAGTGGGGTCACAGGTTCGAATCTTCTTGGCACCAAATAATTTTCTCTTTTCTTTTGGGCGCTTGGACTAGTACCAAATAATTTTCTCTTTTCTTTTAGGCGCTTGGACCAGTCTTTTTGATTCTTCGTCTTCTGGGTGATTTCCGGCCAACCGGAGTTAGGCTCACCCGAACCCGACTTTGGTCTTTCGCCCCTCGAGCGTCCTTCCTCCCGGCTTCTCGTTCCTCAGATACCGCGCACGTCCTTCTCACTCCACCGGCATACTCTTCCGCAGCTTCCGCGTCCCTCGGATTGTACCGAGCCTGTCGGCTCACTTCCCCGCACAATCCTTCTCGTCCGCTACGTCTTACGCTCGACTTCCTCCGTACCTAAGCTCCTGCACACTTAGCAGAGGGATTAAACATATCAGGACCTAACTTAAATTGGTTGATCACATCAAAATCAACCAGGGGTACTTACACATGTGTCAACCCTGGGATGCTCATCCTTATATATATATATATATATATATATATATATATATATATATATATATGAGCAATACTCCAACTCCACTGGTTTGCAGCGTAGAAGATCCGTCCACATACACCTTCCAAACGTCTTGCCTATCAGGAGTAACTAGGACCACAGCTATGAAATCCACAAGAGCTTGTGCTTTAATAGTTGTTCGAGGTTGGTATTAAATATCATATTCACTGAGCCCTGTTGTCCACTTGGTCAACCTTCCCGAAACCTCCGTATTCGTCAAGACACGCCCAAGTGGGCTATTAGTTAGAACAACAATAGGATGAGATAAAAATATGGACTTAACCGCCAAGCTGTTAAAACTAGTCCATATGCTAACTTTTCAAGACTAGTATACTGACTTTCTACATCTTTTAGTACAAAATAAATGGGATATTGGATCATACCTTCTTCCTGTAGCAGAGCAAAACCTAATGCCCACTCAGTAGATGAAAGATGCATATACAGTGATTCCCCCCCCCCCCTTCGGCTTGCATAAGATGAAAAAATGGGTTGGATATTCCTTTAACTCTGCAAAAGCTTGGTTACACCCTTCGTCCCATTTGAACTTTGCAGCTTTCCTCAACACTTTGAAGAATAGAAGAGTTTGATTAGTCAACCGGGCAATAAAGCTAGATAGGATTGTTATTCAACCTACAGGACTTTGCACTTCCTTCAGGTTAGTTGGTGGAGTCATATCTAATATTGCCTACTCATTTTCTGAATTAGCTTCAATTTCTCGCTCAATAATCATGTAACCTAAGAAATGTTCGCTCTTGACCCTGAACAAATACCTGGCAGGATTGAGTTTGATTTGATTAGCCTGCAATGTGCCAAAGGTCTCCTTCAGATCAGTTATTAAATTTCTACCTTATTCCGTCTTGACTAAGATATTATCCACATAAACTTCAATATATATCCCGATCTAGTGCCGAAATGCCTTGTCCATCGTCCTTTGGTAGGTAGCTCCCACATTCTTTAACCTGAACGACATAACATTATAATAATAAATGTCATCGAAGGTAACAAAACCGACCTTTTCTTGATCCTCTCGTGTGAGAGACACTTGGTGATATCCTTAATAAGTGTCCAACATACATACGTAATTACAACCTGATGTTGAATCGACTATTTCATCTATTCGAGGCAAGAGATAGCAGTCTTTAGGGTATGCTTTATTTAAATCACGAAAATTAATACATACCTATCATTTACCCCCGGACTTGGGGACCAATACTATATTAGCAAGCTAGATTGGGAATTGAACTTCTTGAACACGTCTGACTTGCAACAACTTGGCCACTTCTTTGCGAATAATCTGATCCTGCTTTGGTATATAATTTCTTCGTTTCTGTTTGACTGGGCAAAACTCGGAATGTGTGTTCATGAGGTGGGTCATCAGAGTTGGGGGCACTCCCTGGATTTCCTCAGTTGACCAGGCAAATACATTGTAATGGCCGACTAGGCAATGTATAAGCTTCAGTTTCATCTCGGGAGGTAGTTCAGCTGCGATCTTGGTAATCCTATCCTTTCGGTGAGGATAAATTTGAACCTCCTCCTATTTTTCCGACCTTCTCTCTTTCTTCACCTCTTCCAAAGATCGAGGATCAGCCAATTCTATTTGGAGTGTTTGATGCAACCTTCCATTCTTGCGAGTATCAACTCTTACTTCATCAACATAATATTTCCTAGCAGCCAACTAGCTTCCTTTGACTTCCCTGACCTAGTCACCAACAGGAAACTTGATTGTCTGGTGGTAAATAGAAATCACAACTTAAAACAGACTCAATGTTGGTCTGCCTAGAATCACATTGTAGGAGGAAATAGTATCGACTACAAGAAACGAAGTTCTCTTTGTTCTTGCCAACTTCTCGTCCCTAAGAGACAAAGATAGATACATGTGCCTGAGTTGTTGTACTTGATGCCCAGTAAAACCAAATAGCAGGGTTGCGATGAGTCAGAGCTCCTCTTCATCGATTTGCATATGATCTAGGACAGTCTTGAAGATAATGTTCATTGAACTACCTGTATCAACAAACACCCTTTTAACAACATAATTGACTACCATTGCTTCTATTACCAGGGCATCTTCGTGTGAAGCTTCTACCCCTTCTAAGTCTTTTAGTCTAAAGGAAATGACGGCACCGGGTTACCGAGCTCAACTAGTTCCCACTGAGTAGTTCTCCAATCATCGCGTGTGGGACTTTCGAGCTCAATTAGAATCTCCATCAGTTAGTTCCCCGAAAATCATACCCACAACCCCCCTAGGGGTACCTCGGGTGGTCGTCCTTCCCTTAGCCTGGTCCCGAGCAGACGATGACATCCTCCTGGATGGGGGAGACCCCCTCCACCCAGGGTGATCTCCTTCTTAAGAGAGAGTGTGTCCTTCACCGAGGCTCCCGTTCCTCTAATCGACAAGTTCGAGGTAAACGATTGCGAATCTTTGGAAAATACCTTGCCTTGCATGCCTTGCTAGTGCCCTCCTTCTTAGTTGGACAAAGAGAATAGTATTCTTCCATGGAATGTGATGCAGGAGGGGATCCAAAATAATTTTCAGATTTATATATTTAGGGGTTTTTTAAATTGGTTATATATTTTTATTTAGTTTGTTCCTAAATCTTAGGAAACCAAGTCTTGATGGGTTTTTTTAATTGGTTATATATTTTTTGTTTAGTTTGTTCCGAAATTTTAGGAAACAAATTTTGTTGGTTAAATTTGTTCCTAAATTTTAGGAGAATAAGTCTGGTTTGTTTAGAGTTTTTTTAGGGATATGAGTGCTATATAAACTCATGCTTAGATGATGTTTAGGACAAGTTGTTTAGATATTGAATCAATTTGCTTCGCTTAAGCCACGTTACGGCTATATCTTTATCTTTCTTTTCTCGCTCTTATTTTTCTCAATAAGGTTTACGCCCAGTTTTGGCTACTCCTTATCTCGTTATTACTTTCTTCTCATAAATCCCTCTGAAACTTCTCGCCCCAGAATAATCTATATTCTGTCTGGCGTCAGTTGGTATCAGAGCTCATTAAGATCCAATGGAGAATTGTCGTGGTTGTAATCGTAGTTGTGACAGGCAGGTTCCGACTGAGGAAGCCTCACACCGTGATTATAGCACTCAAGATAAGATACTTCAAGTGTGGATTTTTCGGGCCGCGAAAACCGCCTTTTCGCGTCGCGGAAACCCCGAGAACCCAAAGCCATGGATCTCGTGCGAAGAAAAATTCCGAAACAAAAATCACGTATTCATTTCATGCTCAAAACTCGATCTACTCCTAGATCTAAAGAGGGATAAACCATTTTACCTTTGGTGCGTGCCCCGCTTAATCCCGCTCGCTCCTTTTGGATGTCGGATCTCTAGGACGTCAAGTGCCATCCCTCTAGAAGTATCCACGCGAACAAAGTGGATGGAGGAAACCCTTTAGGTGTGCTAGCACCTTTCAAGGGTTCGGCCAAGAGGAGAAGAAGAAGAAGAGCACCAACACTTGGAGGAGGAAGAAGAGAAGACACACCATTCGAAAAATGGAACCAAAAACTTGGTTTTTGTTCTCTCATTGTGGCCGGCCACATAATGGCCATTAAGTGGCCGGCCATAATGGCCATTAATGGCCATTAAGTGGCCGGTCATAACCCCTTTTCAATTTGAATTCAAATTCAAATGGGGGGTTACAACCTTTGGAGATGATGTGGAGCATCATCATTGGTCAAATACCAAGCCAAGTCATCACTTGGTCAAGTTAAGGTGAGGTGGCCTTTTGGTCAAGTCAAACTTGACCATTAATCTTCCTTGATGAGGTGGCATCCACACTTAATGCTCTTGATGATGTGGAGCATCATCAATGGTTGGCTCCATGCCAATTCATCACCATGATGTGGCATTAAGTCAAGTCTAACTTGAGGTGGATTTGGGTCAAGTCAAACTTGCCTTTTATGGACTTTCCATATTTAGTCAAGTCAAACTTGACTCCATTTCTTCTCCCATGTCAAATCTAACTTGAAGTGGAACCAAGTCAAGTCAAACTTGATTTGGATTTGGGTCAAGTCAAACTTGCTTTTTATGGACTTTCCATATTTAGCCAAGTCAAACTTGACTTCATTTTTTTTCCATCTATTTGTTCTTTGTGTGTGACCCTATAGGTTCTTGTAACGTTGGCAATGCTTCTAACCTCTTAGAAACATAAGCAATGAGCGGTATCTAGCAACACATCATTGCTACCCAAGTTACAAGAATGTTGAGATCCAACATCACCAATGTGACTACTAATTATGACTTTCATAATATGTGACAATGTCCTTCTATCGTCGATATCTAGATTGATCTTCTATGAAGCATAGACCGTGTCATCCTCCAATCAATCTATGTGTCTTGAACTCCAAGTAGACTCACTATAATCAAATAAGCTCAATATCTCATATTGCCTTATTTGGGCATGACCATGCACTTAGTGATCTCACTCTATCAAGACTATGATATCTCTCCCGTCATATAGGAGGGATAGATCCCATCTACATCACTCACATCCCTCCGCATAATTTGTTACATACCCAGTAATCGCCTTTATAGTCCACCCAGTTACGGGTGACGTTTGACGAAACCAAAGTACATAACTCCTTATGTAGGGAACTATGGTGACTTAAGGTCTAAGGACTAATAGTCATACTAATAGTCACATGAGAAAGTATATGACACTCATATAACGATCCATGATACTTTCTCATGGTGGGTCATTCAGTATACATTCTCCAATGCATACTCATGTGTCAACTTGATATCTCATATCCATGACTTGTGAGATCAAGTCATCGTGTTGACCTACATGCTACTCTCTATGCATTAACATTGTCCCTGAATGTTAATACTTGACTAGGAATAATTAAGAGTAGTGTTCTCTATATCATCTCACTATTGATTCAACCAATCGATTGATATAGATATGAACCTACTACTAAGGACGTTATTACACTTAGTTATTTGGCACCAATACAAGTAAGTATAATAACCATAATCAAATGCCTTTATATATATATGAAATATGATACAATGAGTCCATACAACAACCATCACATGATTGGCTCTAGGGCTCTCACTAACATCAAGATCTACAAAGACAGTTATCCCAGCATCTAACAGTGCAAGATCTTAAAGATCGTGAGGTACATGGTCAAGGTCATGATAGACCGGTTCCGAGAGAGGAAGTCTTACACTATGATCATAGTGTTCGAGATCTCAATGGTCGTAAGTTCTTTTATTTTAATTTGGATAAACTTTTTCTTGAGAAAGATATGGATGACAAGATCGAAATAATCGGAGATCCTATTTATGATGATGACAATATAAAAGATGAAGATGTTGAGCAACATAAGGAAAATATTTGTCGAGACAACATTGATTGGAATATGGACAGTCTGCAGCCTATAATTACACTAGAAGACATGATCGAGACACTTGATGAGCCGATTTACGATGACGATATTGATGACGAGGTTCTTTATGGCGATGTTCATGAGACTCTAGTCGTACGCAAGAGTCTACTAATCCCTAAGGAAGAATCTGAAGATGATGGGCGGAAGAACACATACACCCTCGGCATCAAAGGGAGGAACATAGTATTGGCTCCCCGACGAGAAGGAACCCCTTCAAATTTGGTAACCAATAATTCTACACTACTTTCTATGTCCAGATTTTTTAATGAGATGAAGCACAGAGATGTAGTCTATGCTTTGCTTCCTTTCAAAAGCAATGTAATAGACCCGGACTCGGATCTACCAGCTGAAGTGCAACAACTCTTATCAAACTTCGCTGAGTTGATGGTCGAAGACCTTCCTCCAGGACTTCCCCCTATGAGAGATATTCAGCAC
Source organism: Boesenbergia rotunda (assembly GCA_024364735.1). Taxonomy (NCBI): domain Eukaryota; kingdom Viridiplantae; phylum Streptophyta; class Magnoliopsida; order Zingiberales; family Zingiberaceae; genus Boesenbergia; species Boesenbergia rotunda. The sequence continues at coordinate 286,580 of JAGFNQ010003177.1, read as the reverse complement.
CAAATTGATCTCGTCCCGGGGTCAAGCTTGCCTAACCGACCGACATACCGTCTTAACCCTAAGGATACCGAAGAGCTACAACGACAAGTTATGGAGCTATTGAGACAAAGCTATATTCGCGAGAGTATGAGCCCCTGTGCAGTCCCTGCCCTACTTGTACCAAAGAAAGACGATTCATGGCGCATGTGTGTTGATAGCCGAGCTATCAACAAAATCACAGTGAAGAGTGGATACCACCAAATTCGAATCAAGCCAGGAGATGAATGGAAGACAGCTTTCAAGACACAACATGGGTTGTACGAGTGGATGGTCATGCCTTTTGGACTGTCCCATGCCCCCAGCACATTCATGAGATTCATGCATCAAGTCTTGCGGCCTTTTCTGGGAAGATTCGTAGTTGTATACTTTGACGACATCCTTATTTATAGTCCGACGAGGGCTTTACACTTGATCACCTCCGAACTGTTTCTGAGAAGCAAAAGGTGGAATCCTTGTTCGTCAACAAAAGGAAGTGTTTTTTTTTCACAACTACAGTTTCTTTTCTTGGATTTATAATTTCTACTGAGGGAGTCCGTGCAGATCCATCAAAGATAGAGGCAATCTTAGAGTGGCCACAGCCAAAAACCATTCATGACATCCGAAGTTTCCATGGATTGGCCTCTTTTTATCGTTGGTTCATTCAGAATTTTAGTACCTTAATTGCTCCTATAACTGAGTGCCTCAAGAAGCGCGAATTTAAGTGGAGTGAAGCAGCTATGACTAGTTTTCAGCTGGTGGAACAAAAGATGACCGAAGCACCTGTTCTAGCACTTCCAGATTTCGACAAACTGTTCGAAGTAAACTGTGACGCATCTAGCATTGGCATTGGTAGTGTTCTAAGTCAATCAGGATGCCATATTACCTTCTTCAGTGAGAAACTATCTGGTGCAAAGAAAAATTATTCTACCTATGACCTGGAATTCTATGCTATTGTGCAATCCTTAAAGCATTGGCGTCATTATCTCGTGCAGAAGGAATTTATCTTATTCACAGATCATGAGGCTTTGAAGTACATCAACGGTCAACATAAGTTAAGTAGCCGACACGCTATGTGGGTAAATTACTTGAGTTCACCTTTACACTACAGCATCAATCAGGAGACGCCGAACTCGAGGACGAGTTCTCTCCAACTCCGGGAGACTGATGCAGGCGGGGATCCAAAATAATTTTCAGATTTATATATTTAGGGGTTTTTTAAATTGGTTATATATTTTTATTTAGTTTGTTCCTAAATCTTAGGAAACCAAGTCTTGATGGGTTTTTTTAATTGGTTATATATTTTTTGTTTAGTTTGTTCCTAAATTTTAGGAAACAAATTTTGTTGGTTAAATTTGTTCCTAAATTTTAGGAGAATAAGTCTGGTTTGTTTAGAGTTTTTTTAGGGATATGAGTGCTATATAAACTCATGCTTAGATGATGTTTAGGACAAGTTGTTTAGATATTGAATCAATTTGCTTCGCTTAAGCCACGTTACGACTATATCTCTATCTTTCTTTTCTCGCTCTTATTTTTCTCAATAAGGTTTAAGCCCAGTTTTGGCTACTCCTTATCTCGTTATTACTTTCTTCTCATAAATCCCTCTGAAACTTCTCGCCCCAGAATAATCTATATTCTGCCCGGCGTCAGAATGTGTGTATGAAAGATGATACGAATAGTACTTCTTATCATTAGGCACTTCCTGCTCAGGAGGCGACTTCACGTTGACTTTTTGAACTACCATTTCTCGCCGATCAAAGTTTTCATCCCGATTAGATCGATCATCCTTTGCTCGAGCAAGAGTCGGAGCAGCTTTCCATTCTGACATGGGAACGGGATGAGCCTGAATCCCTCCTAATTCTTTACGCCAAGCATACTAGACTTCTTTCACATTTACATGCTTAACTGATCGGTCGAGCAAGTTATCAAAATTGATCGGTGACTTCTTTACTAACGACCGAAAGAATTCGCCTTCTACTAAATTCTGAGTGAATGCACTTAGGGATGACAATTTTCCCCGCGGGTTCAAGGCCTTGCGAGAAAAATCCGAAACGGTCGTTCGGGAGGACGTTATCAGGTATAGGTTCGGGTTCGGAAATTTTTTCAAATCCCCGCAGTAGATTGAGGCGGGTATGGGGATTCTATCCCCATCCCCGAATCCACCCCGATAGTTTCGATAGTCTCGATAGTTTCGATAATAATAATAATACCAATAATAATAATAATAATTATTATTATTATATAAGTATATTTTACATAACTTTTTATAATAAGTAGAGTTAAATTTTAATAACGAATCAATTTGAAGTGAGTATCGCGACGGGTATGGGGATTTAATCTCCGTGGGGTTGGAGATGGGGATTCCCCAATTAGGTAAAATCGGGGATTGGGACGGAGATAAGGGCGGAGATATAATTCGAGGGCGGGGGATGGGGATGGCAAACCCGCGCCCACCCCATTACCATCCCTAAATGCACTCACCAGGATTTCTGAGGTGGCAGTAGACACATCTTGAGCCACATGATTGAAATATTGGATGTAATCCTTCAAAGTCTCCTTGTTCTTTTACTTTAGGGCAAACAGGTTTAGAACTATCTTGTGGTATCGCCTGGTGCTTGCAAAATGATGTAAGAAAATTATTCGAAACTCTTCGAAGGTGCTAATTAAAGCAATCGGCAACCTTTTAAACCAACGTTGTATAGCTCCGAAGAGAGTATTAAGGAATACCCTACACTTGACCCCATCTATGTATTGATGCAACAGGGCAGCATTCTTGAACTTATATAAATGATCTTCTAGATCCGAAGTGATCACCAATAGAGGGAGGACGAAAATGTTGAGATATATGATCCTCAACAATCGCCCGTGTAAAGGGTGTTGACCCATAGTCAAAGGAAAGGGAATCATAAGTGCACCCTGCTCTTACAGCACCCAGGGGTGGTGTGCTCGAAGCTGATGATCGCACCTTCTACAACGCTTCTCCCGTATCCCGCTGACGTCCCTGGGCAGTTTCTAAGCGTGCTTTAGGCGGTGACACGATGCTTGCTTCCCTACAAACATGGAAACAACCTGCTGAACTTGATGCTATTCCAGCGCCCCTCGTACCGCTGACATTATGAGTTGATCTAACTCCTCGCGAGTAAGAACTACGGTCGCCGGATTGCTGGGATTCACCATCGAGTTAGTAGCCTCTAGTTAGAAATATTCCCACAAATGGCGCCAAAATAATCCGGAAGCTGACAGACGGGATGACACCCCCAGTGATGCAACAGATAGTTTGATGAGGGGAAGGGCCTGAGAATGAAATTCAAGGAAACGTTAGAAAGGCACTGGAAGGGGTTCCGACGATCCCACTCTAATGCTCAAATCAATACTCGATTGAAAAGAGGGGAAGTAGTATTTTAGTAAGAATGAGAAAAATCAAGAATGAGAAAGTTCAAACCTTTTCTAGCGTCCCTAATTACCTTTTATCCTCCCCCTTGATGGTTCCTCTTCCTTGGACCATAATGACATTTAGTGTGACCGTTACATAAGTATTCCAATAACGGTCGATAATGATTACCAGCAATCATCAAAGCTTAAAACCATTTCCCCTTTTGATTATTTAATGTGTTGTCGGCGCCTTTAAAGTATTAAGTGCTCTATTTAAGAAAAAAATATCCTGGATGCCTTTAAAGGAAGATTATCCAGACCGGGAAGAGAGGTCTCTTCTTGACCGGGATCATCAACCCTTCTTGGTCAAGAACCTTTATCCGAGTGGATTCACTTGGCAAAAGACCTTCACCACTCTTATATATTTATCTTGTCCAACAAGAAAATGCCTCAGGAGACCCTCCCGACCGGGAGTAATGAACTATTTTGATATTATGTTCAGCCGAGCAAGGGAAATACCTTTTGAAACCTCTTCCAACCGGGAGTTAGTGATCTATTTTGATAACTTTGTGTAGCAAACTCTTATGCCACGCAACGATTTCTATGCAACATGTCAGCCTGCGATTACTCCCAATCAATAATAAAATTAGAGAATTATAACGTACAGATATAAACTTATATATTGCAGTCTATAAATTTATTCAATTTTGTTGAGTAGGTAAAAGATAATATAAAACAACTTAATATGATTTAATTCAATTCTAATGGACAACTATTCTACATTCTACGAGTCTACAGGTAACTAACGATAGGACTGTGCCCCAGTCTGATCTATTAGGTCTCTTAACTTCCTTGTTTGACGAAGGAAGCACTTCTTTAATGATTTGTGTTTGGTCGTATAATTTAGATTAAAAAATTATTTAAAATATCTATTATGCCAATAATAAAATAAAATTATAATTTAATATCTTAATGGGGTATGAGATTTTGTTTAACATCTGCTAGTCCATTACTAGTTTGCTGCCCACAACTCGTGGCCCGTGCTGACAGCAGTAGTAACCGACCTTCATGGTCACGCTAGCATGCCCATGGGCGTAGGTGCATGTCTACTTGGCCCAAACTGCAAGCCCAAAAGCTAATGCACCCCCAAAAAAAATATACACGATTATAATTAGTAGAAACACGTTGATGACGAAGATGAGAACGGATATCAAACAAGTCGTAAGAATAGACAGCTAATTAGCCGGGAAAAAAACACTTTGCCACATCTACAACATCGTCCCGTCACATGCCCTGTAATTGTTTCAGTTAATAATTTAGTTAGAGATGCATGCATGGGCGCTGTGCCAACTTACTACATTCTACGGGCCCTAGAAAATATGAATGTGGAATAAGAAATCTCTATTGTGGCTGACTAGTTTTTATAAAACGACTAATGGATTCAGTATTCAGAGTTAATTGGAATAGAATCCATGAAGCTACTGAGAAGTGAACAATGATACCTATAAGCAGCAGCTAGCCTCAACATCTGAGCAAGTGAACGTTATCTCCATATAGATTCACAAATGGATGGGAAAGTCAAAATTCTGATAAGTTTTTATTTCACCACCCACACCTGCAGTTACGATCACCAATCCGAAGGCTGCCCAGCTTTGTGCTGCTGTTGCTCCGTTGCAGAAATCACCATTGCATTTAGGGCTCTGCTTATTGGGCGTCATAAGCTCTTCAGGCCAAGTTGCTGTGACCTTATCGGTAAACCAGTTTGAGTTACCAGTGGCACAATTCTGGTGAGAATTGATGCGGTAGCAAGACTGAGGATCTGAAAGCCGAAGCCTCTCAGTTTCTCCTACTGACACGACATTTGTTTGGTTGTTGGGGCAAGTTATCGCCATCTTTTGTAAACTGGTGTTTGGCCAAGGAGCAGCCACAGTCACGCCCCGACAGTGGAAATATTCATAGGATTGAGTGGTGGTGGTGTCGCCTTTTGTTTGAGAATCACCAAATCTCCATACATAGATGTGAGAATCTTCACTAGCAGATATCACATGTTTCCCGTCGGCTGTAGGGAAGGCTGATATTTGGCTGTTTGTGTTACGAAAACCTGGGAAAGAAGTGCAACACACAACTCTTAAAAGATAACGACATAGAAAGGAATTTCTTTCTGTGCATTTAATAGCTTTGCAATATAAACAGATTATTATTTAATTAAGAACCAATGAAACTCAGCATTTAAGATGGTGAAGTAACAGTTTCAATCTCCTGCCATATCATAAAATAGGACAGATGTGTAGTTCCCAGGATACAATGAGACATCAAATAGTGTTGGAAGGTATCATGTTAAACACACCATTCACATCACCAACAACTGACCAAAAGTATCAAAAAGCAATCAGTCTTCATCTGTTCATCCTCTACCTCCTCTCCACTAGGTTAACATGACTAACCTGTTCCTATCTCCAGTGTCAACAAAATTTGACACCAACATAGAATCATTCTGATCATTGATTGAATCTGCTACTTCAAATCCAACTTACAGTTTTGACATTTCAATGGCAGAAGAGAATCTAATAACAATGAAAATTGATGGGCATGCAAATGTAAGCATGATCATATAACGAGTTAAGAGTTTCATAACATACTTAGCCTATGCAAGATTCTGTAGTTGCAATTTTGACTGAAATTTAGTCATATATATAGTAAATACATAATCCATTAGGTGAAATGCTTAGTATAACACAACTTTTATGCTTTTAAATATAATCTGGAAATATTCCTAGATGTATACATGAACTTTCTAATTTAAAACAAGGAGAGCTGGTGCCTGGAAGTCAATTTACCGGTTTGATTCTTGACTATTTTAATAAGCACTAAAAGGACTAATATGTAAGTAGCATGCACGTGTATCCCTTAAACATTCAATCAGTCTATCACCATAAACATGACCAGTTAACTATCAAATGAAAGGCCCAAACCTCAATGTTTATGTATGACTATTGCTATTGCTGACATCATAATCTTATCCATTGAAGAACTCAATTTAATATTAAATATAGGCCATGTTTGAACTTAAGCAGTTAAAGATAAAATTATCAATTGAATAGAAGAGAAAGATGTTTTGTTGCACCTATAGATATTATATCTCAATTATTGCAGACGATTGACACAATATTTTGACTAATAAGAAAAAATGAATCGCTTGATTGGCACAAAATGTAATTAATATGAAATAGATGCACAAAGTAAGATGATTAGAAGAATGGTATTAGACTTGAATGAAATATGTGGGACAAATCCATCTAAACAAAAGGTAATAAATATATTCCAAAAGAATTGTTTTGCTAGATGGACATGTATAGGAAAGTAATGTATCTCAAGAATAGGATCCTCATTTAGGTCCTTTTGACTATTAAGAGATTCTCAAGAAGATCGTAAACATATAACACCTCACCAAGCCATATATAATATACCAAAGAACTTTGGAATCCTAAAACAGTGATGAGATAGTGAGATTGTCTTGATATGTGATAGGAAGAGTAAAGGAATCCGTAAAAATTAACATAGGCATTACTTAGAACTTAGCAAAGAGCAAGTGAGAGGAACAGCACTTATACCTTTAAGCTTGTGGACCAGTTGATCACCATGAATAATTCGAATTTGCGAATCTGCAGATGTTACTAGTACCTTTGATGGATTTCCAGGGGCAAACTGTTGAATGAAACTAATGTGAAAGGTTGGCCATAACTTATTTCAAAATTCAAAACTAAATGAAACCCTGTAAATTCCTTAAGCAATCTATTATCCTACAAAAAGGGAAAAAATACCTGGAAACCAGTGATTTTCTTCTTTCTGTTTTTCATGTCTAGTTGACTCTTCTGAATCAGCTTACTATCTAAAGATGAAGAAATCCAAATTATAAACCGCTGGTAAATCGAAAACACTAACCAGCATGCTAAGGGTAAGTTCAAGCATAATTATATGAGTGCCCATAGCTTCATACCCGATGCATCATACAAGTGGCAATTTCCCCTATGTGTACCAACTAGAGCACCCTTCAAAAGGGGAAAAATGTGAAAAAAATGAAATACTAGGAACATAAATAAAGTAAATTTAAAATCAAATACTTAGTGTAACATGGTACAAATACCTGTCCATCAGGTGTATAACAAGAAGCAGTGATCATCTCATGCAAATCTTTCCAATCAATAACTTGCCGATCTGGAATACTCCATATCCTCACCTTGTTGTCGAGGGATCCACTGATGAAGTATCGGTCATCAACAGGATTAAACTGGATACAAGTCACTGCATAACAATGAAATCCAAACACATGATGGCCAAATAAGCAAGTCAACACAACAAGATGCAATTTGAAGAAAAGAGGTAAAATGATAGATTGGAAAACAGAATTTGGATTTTACCATATGTACTATGTGAGAATACTTTTAAGCAGGAATTACTGGACATGTGCCAAAGTCGGACTGTTTTATCCATTGAAGAGGAAAGCAAATACTGAAATGTAGATAGTGAGATCAGAAATAGTAAATAATAATGAATGTACAGATTAGAACTTCTAGAACAAGTACTCCAAATAGAAAAAGAACAAACAAGAACAGTTCAAAAACTCTGTTGAATGGTGTAGAAAAGGAAGACATAGAAGCAAAGGAAGAAGGGAGAAACCAAAATAATTTTATACTTCAACCATATGATTACCTCAAATATAAACAATAGTGTCATTATAATGACATTAATAATACCCAATTAGGAACAAATATCAAATATTCATTGTTGCTCTAGAGAAAATAAACTCCACTGAATCAAATTGATGGAGCGAGTAACTTCAGCCTCTCAACATATGATTTGGTCAAGATCTTAATCAGTTCCAGTTACTTCAAGTTAGGGTTCTTTTTTTTTTTTAAATTTTTTGACCTGTTACTGAACCAAGTTGACATAGGGACAAATGTTTTAGACACATGCATTATTAATGACATTATTTTAATCAAATTAAAGTACCATTATCCTTCTTGACAAGTACAAAGGCATGAGCATCCCTTCATTGTTCATATATTCAGATATCACAATATATTTAAGCTCAATTAACCAGATTCCTATGGCTGCTGGCATTGCAAATGTTTTTTGATGGTTAAGCCAAATATTTATGTTACACCTACCACCTATATAAATTAGCTTCTAGCTGGATGAAACTTGATCTTGATTGATATTGTTTTTCAAGTTTGATTACAAGAAATCCTTGGTTTGAAACCACAAGTTAATAATCACGCATCCACAGTGAGATGTGAGTATTACCTGTATATAGAGAATATCTTATTATCCTGAACTCCATATTTTAATTCTTCATTACCAAAGGCCAATTAATAACCAAGACATTTGAATTGAGATGAAGGATCAAAGATATATTCAAGTGTATGGTTAGATGAAGAGGTATGCTGAATGAAAAGAGCAGAAGTCATCAAAACCAAAGAGCCAATGAGTCATCTTGAAAGAATAGGGAATAAATCCTTGGATCTAAGAAGACCAAGGATCCCAAGAGGCATCATAAAAGAAAAGAACAGTAGTTGTTAAACATGAAGTGAAGTGAAAGATTTAAATGTAGGATTAAGTCCACATCAGTGGTTTTAATCCGATGAAATCCACATGGGTGGGACTTAATCTCCATGAGGTGAAGGTGGGCTTATACTTGATTAACACACACACATAATTAATTGTCATTAAGTAACTAAACCCTAATTAAGTGATCCAATGCTTTCAGCATGAAGGGGATTTAAGATATTGAATGTGGATTCAATGTGTAAATCTAATAACCTGATTCATTAATATTCATGGGCTGCTAATGATGAATGGGCTTTAAGGCAGATGGTCCCTGTGTGATGGGCTTGGTATATAAGAGAAGAAGAGCTTATTGATTTGGGTATCTTGAATGATCAGAGTTTTTAGAGCTTCTTCTTCCTTGGACTCTTCCCCATAGATCAATGGCTAATGTGATGGATTCAGGATAGATCATTCGTATGCCGTTGTATTCAGTATTTTCAATTTTATGCCTTATTGATGATGATAACTAGATCTAATTGATGCATCCTTTAGTTTGATATATCTATTAATACTTACAATTGGTATCAGAGCTAAGGATTAGCTTATCGTCTTCTTTTAAGGCGTAAGGCCTATTTTCGTTGATTTGGTGCATGTGCATTGATTTTGCATTCGATTACTTTTGGATGAGCAAATCAATGCATATGCGTTGAATATAGCATTGGAAAACCTAGGAGTATAACTTAGAAATCGAGTTTTTCGCATTATCCATGAAGAACGCGAATGACGACGTTGTTTAGGTTTTCCCGTGCTTAAAATCACATTCAAAAATGCAGATTTCAATCATCAATCGACTGGTGTGGATCACCAGTCAACTGATCAGTGTGAGAAATGTAGATTTCCGTCATCCACCGGTGTGTACCACCAGTCGACTGATCAGTATGAATTTGGGCATAGTAGCATATCGAACTCGATCGGAGCATTCGATTGATTCCATCGGTCAAGTGCTATCAACTCCCAGTTGATGTGCCCAAAATCGCATACAGAAGGGTATCTAGACTTGACTGGAGCGTTTGACTGATTCATCAGTTGAATGCTATAAAGACTAGTTGATTGATGCTCATAAGGTTGAGCACAGAAGAGAGTCGAACTCGACTAGAGTGCTTGACTATTACCATCAGTCGAGTATTCTTCTATAACCAAGAATTGATCTTAACATAATATTGTAATGTCTCTCGTGTATCGCTTGATATGACAAGAGATTTAAATCCACCATTTGTAGAACATCAAATGAAAGATGTAGTTGACCTTCTACGGCAATCAACAAAAGAATATTTCTCTAACCTCCACCAATATTTTAAATTCCCATCTTTATAGAAAATAAAAGAATGAGTAAAAATGGCGATGTCATTTTGATAAATATTTTCATCTTAAATAATACATGTTTCTATAGATCAAGGTGGGTTGGCTAGGAGCTAAACACTTAACACGAAAGAAGTCTAGTTGGAAACTTGGCAAGAAAAAGTCCAAGTTGGTCAAGGGTTGACCGGACACTTGGTGAAGAAGATTTGGCAAGTTAAGGATGACCATATGTTGGGTAACGGGAAGTCTCAACAAGTCATGGAAGACTACGGGTTGGGCAAAGGAACACTAAAACCAAGTTTAAGGGATTAGGGATTGGACAATCAATTGGGTAATCGATTGACACTGCACCAATCGATCAAGTGATTGATTGGGAGCTTTTTCTCACAAAATAGAAAGTCTATGAATCGATTGGGAAGGTGTCTAATTGATTGAGTAATCGATTTAGCCTTTCCCAATTGATTGAGTAATCGATTGGGAGAAGCTTTCTTTGCAAGAACAGAAAATTCTCATATTGATCAAGTGATCGATTGAGAGCATTTTCTCACGAACAGAAGATCATATCTTGTGTTTTGAGTGTAGGAAAAAAAGGCACTACAAAAGCAAGTATCCCAAATTGGCTAAGAAGAAGGCTTAAGTGACTCGTGATACAAAAGGGCAAGGAGCACATGGTGTGCTTTTCTTACAACAAGAAAAGACATTATCAGAATCAATGTTCAAGAGGGAGAGATCCAACCAAGAACAAAAGAGGAAGCTCAAGTCAAGGGGAGCTTCCAAAAGCACTTCAAAGGCACCATTAGTTATGATAAAATGTATGCTAGAAATAAATGTTATCATCGTAGTATTATTTATCATGAAAGTAGAAAGTATGAAAAGCCTAAAGAGAATCATAAGTCATTTCATGCAAGAACTACCACACCTAAGGTGGTGAAACGTTTAGGACATTTAATGGTAGACCTCTAAAATTTAAGCCTAAAAAGAAGAATATCCAAGGCAATTATGAAAAATCCAAATTTGAGGAATTAATAATGGAAGATCATGTCTTGAGGTTAAGACTTGACAAATTAAAGAGGACACTAGACAAATTGACAAATAGTGTCAAAGACCCTAAGAAACAAAACCTAGATTTAGGAAAACAAGAACCATTTATGGACAAGAAGGGTTTGGGGTACAAATCTAAGTCCAAGGATAAGGTGTCCTCGTATCATAAAGTTCCATATAGTTATGGAATCAAATCTAGATCTAGGAGTCAAGTCAAGACCACAACGAAAGATATCCCTAGAGTAGTAGAGTTAACCTAAATGAGACTAGTGTGATTAAGGCTTCTAAGAAGTCTATGAAAGTCACTAGGAAGGTATCGAGAGAAGTTATCCCTAACGAGTATCTAGAACACCCAAAGAGCACTAATAGATTTTGGGTGTCTAAGAGTATATTCTCTACACCCTAGATGGATTTAGAGAGTGTCAACTCAAATTGAAGGGTAGTTAACCCCAACCGTGATGAAGTTGACATTTTAGGGATTTCAAGGTATTGTGATACCTTGAAAATGAGGGTTTTCTATTTGCTTTTGAAGAGTAAAATTGTGCCAAATTAAAATTTTGAAATATTTGAGCTTGAAAAAATTGGCAAAAATAGAATAAAATACAAGGAAATGTCAAGTTGGGATTTTGACATTTTCTAGGGAGATGAGGGTAATTTAAGATCATTTTGTCTTAGCTATTAGCTAGTAATACTTAGATAGAAAATCTACATATTTTTTTATGCTAAAAATGTCATGCTTAGTGTGCCCCATCATATGTTATACATATCTTTAGATCGTATTTTTTAACATTCATAATTCATTATAAAAAATATCATAAATAATGTTATACATACATTATTTAGCTATAACTTTTCTTGTTAAAAATACTCATTTGATATATGTCATAATCACATGCATTATTTCAATTTATTGAAATTAACAATCATGATATTAATTGACATCCTAGGTTGGATGCATCAAAGCTTTAAGTCTAGATAGATATGCATGATCACAAAATATCAAGGAAAACTCATTTTACATCTCACTAAGATCATAAGAATGACTTACATGTGTATTGAGGCACATTAGATAGAAGGTACCAAGAAGATAAACAAAACTCAAGATGTTGATTTAGTACATCTATTTGAGTTTTAGTTTATGTGAAGTCCAATCATTAGGAAAGTTAGTGTACAAGTTATGTGCATTTTGTCTAAAGAACATGGTTGGAAATTATTTTTGAAAACCATTTCAAAATCATTTTGGAAAACCTTGGTGAAGTCTATCAGTTGATAGAAATCACCATTGATTAGTTAGATACAAAATAGAGTGAAATAATGAAATTTTTCAATGGTTTTCAATTTTGTGTCAATCTTTGAAAATAAAAGGTATTTTTCATAGAAAACTATTTTTCCATAATAGATTATGTCATGAATAATGTCTACGTAAACTTTTGTGACTTTTGAAAAATCGTAGAATTATTTAGGAATTTCTGAATTGTAGTATGAAATTCAAATTAGAAATTCAGTTTCAATAATTGATCATCCAATCGATTACTTCACACCAATCGATGATTAGGTAAGCGATTGGTGATGAGTTTCCATGAGCACGGAAGATTGCAGAATCGATCAACTGATTGATTAGGATGCTCAATCGATAAAGTAATCGATTAGCTTGACCTATTTTGGTTGAAATTGTCTGATTTCAATCCATTAAATCAAGTTTAAGTCATTTAACTATTAATAACCCTATGGAGTGCTTTTGTAAGCATTTATGGGTAATTTTCTGGATGAAAATAAGGAAGGAATGGTTGAAAGGGACTAGTTTGGTGTTAAGAAAGAGGTTTATGTTCAAAGGTGAATTTTTAACCTAAGAACTTCAATATTTGAAATTTCCTAAAGGTTTAGAAAATCCAAATAATTGTTGGTGCAATGATAAAAATTTGGAGCATGTTTTGAGGGAAAGATCTTCCTTAAAAGCATGATTTTCTTTCCTTTAAACAATAAGGAGACAATGGAAGGTGAGAACCTTCATTGTGATGAATATATGTTCAAGGTTGAGCATAGGATACAATGAAAGGTATAGAACTTTTATTAGGTTACTTTGTAAGAAGAGACTCTTAGAAAGAGTTTTTGATATGTGTCAAAAGGGGAGAAAAATATAGGGGTTCAAGTTAGGAAATCCTTATTTACGCTTTGGCACGAGATGAAAAAGGAAGTTGGGCTAATATGGGTTAGCCTAACTTAAATATATTGTCAAATATCAAAAAGCGGAGATTGTTGGTGCAATCTTCTTTGAGTCAAAGTTGACTAGTTTGACTAAGTTCGGGATGGCTCGAGCTTGAGTTGCGATGTTTGGACAATATGTGAGCAGAGGTCAAATAGGTCAAGGTTGACTGGATATTTGATAATATATAAGAAAGGAGTTAAGTAGGTCAAGATTAACTGGAGACTTGATTAACAAAGTCCTAACTGGAAGTTAGGCAAATGAGAAGTTCTAACTGAAGGTTAGGCACGAGTAAAGTCCTAGTAGGACTAGGCAAACCTAGTTAGGAATTAGGTTAAGTCCAAGGTGGATTAGCTAGGAGCTAAATACGGCACGAAGGGAAGTCCTAGTTGGGAACTGGGCAGGAGAAAATTTAAGTTAGTCAAGGGTTGATCGGACACTTGGTGAAGAAGTTCTGGCAGGTCAAGATTGACCATATGTTAGGCAACGGGAAGTTCCAACAAGTCATGGAAAACTTCGGGTTGGGCAAGGGAACCCTAAAACCAAGTTTAAGGGATTAGAGATTGGGCAATCGATAGGGTAATCGATTGGCATTGCACCAATTGATCAAGTCATCGATTGGGAGTTTTTTCTCACGAAACAGAAAGTCTGTGAATCGATTTGGAAGGTGCCCAATCGATTTAGAGTCACAAGAAAGGCTTGGTGAATCGATTGAATAATTGATTCGGCCTTTCCTAATCGATTAGGTAATCGATTGGGAGAAGCTTTCTTCGCGAGAACAGAAAGTTTTCATATCGATCAGGTGATCGATTGAGAGTATTTTCTCTCGAACAAAAGAGGCCTTAATCAATTGGACAATCGATTAAGGCCTTGTTAATTGATTGGGCAATCGATTAAGGCACCTTCGCGAGTAAACAGAAATTTTCTTAATCGATTGGTATGACTCACCAATCAATTAGGGTTTTGAAAAAGAATCGTTCTACAGGTATTCGAACGATCGGTTGACATGGTAATCGATTGGGAAAAGTTGAATTGATTGAGGGCGTCGAGCAAACCATAGAAAAGGGGTTTTCACTACAGATTGAAGAGAGAGCTTGATTCCATTCTAGACGTCAGTTCTTGGAGCAAAGTGTTATTGCATTTCCAAGCATCAAGAGGTGATCAGAGCAACAACGAGAGCAAGCTAAGCAACTTTTCATTATTGTAAACCGCGATTTCATTTGTATTTGCTTGTGTGTTTCTTGTTGCATTTCTTGTTTCAAGATTGTACGAGGCTTCTCCATCTCCGGATTATTTCTGAGGAGTGTGTTCATAGTGAAGTTGTGCGCATAGTATAGATCCTTGGATTAGTCACCTCAAGGAGGTGGATACCAAGTAAATCAAAGGCGTTAGCGATTGCTTCGAGTTATCCGCTGCAACAAATCATCAAAGAACAAAGTGAGCTATTCACACTCCCCCCCCCCCGGGGCATATCCTAACAAAACTGACAAACATTATCACAAGTTTGAGACAATACAATTTCAGTAACCACTTTACAAGTCAGTTACCATGTTATAACAAAAATACTTTTTTAATCCCAATTAAATTCACTTAAATCGTTCTACATATACACTATTATCTATCAGGTCTGTATTTAATAATATGGTCAATTAAGTCTATCTTATATAGCCTCCACTATCAATTGGGCGCATTGTAGATTATTGCATCATTCAAGTCATTAAATAGGTACACTTATATTCCTGTGACATAGGTTGGTTAAGGTATTTAAGAGTGAAAAACCTACAATTATAGATCAAAAGTTCAAGCCTAAATTTCAACAACATACATATACACACACAAACATATATTATTTTCTAAAATTAACTAAGAAAAGAAAACTAAAATAAAATAACAACATGGGAACAATTAGGTGTAACTTCAATAAAGATAAAACAAAGATAAAATGGTGTGGACATGTTCAAGGATGATATAGACTTGCATTGAGTTTAATGGTGAGCCATTCATTCATTCAAGTCATTGTTACTGTTGAATTTCTGTGACATATTAACCTTATTTTCATTAATTTTATCCTTTATTAGGCTACACTTATCACCTATAGCACTCTCAACATTGGGCTACACATAGTTGTTCCCAAAAGATAATGATGTTACTTTATCGAGTCAACCTAAGGTCAACCAAAATGTTATAATCCGATAACTATCCACCAGACACTCTCCATATCAACCTTCTAGGCAGGATTTGTTCTATCCACTAGATCTGCTCTATACAGAAAGTTTGACACAGGTTGCATAGGTTGGATAAGGCATTTAAGAATGAAATCTAAAATTATATACCAAAGTATTAACATTCATTCATGACTCCAAGCCTAACTTTCAACAAAATACGTACACATATACATACTCTAATAAAGATAAAATGAGATAAAAATGGTATGGACATGTTCAAGAATAATATATGGTGGCATGGAGTAACGGAGAGTCAATATCCAAATAGTTGAGCCTAAAACTTGATGATATTTCCTAAGAAAAGAAAAATAGAATTGGTACAGCAACATAGTGTATCTACAAATTCCATTTTTGGTCATGCTCTAGTAAACCAAATTAACATAGTTGATACTTCATACCACCATTATGTTATTGGCTGAAACCAGGTTCAAAAGTCACAACGTGATTATACTAAACAAAAAGGCTATGTTTTCATTTTACAAATGTAATATTGCAAACCAATAAATGGAGAGAACTTACACCTACTGATTCCCTATGCCCAATTTGATGTGAACATACACTTTCAACCTCGGCAAGAATACACTTAAACTGACCTTGGTAAGAGTATGCTGTGTAGGTGATCTAGATCCCACTGTTCCCACTCAAAAATTTGTCATTTGACATCTAGATTTGTAACTTTTTTAAATATCCGTACTCAAGTTTGAGTCACATAGCACATACAGCAAATTTGAAAATGTAAAACCTTAGGATCCTCCCTTATGGTCCCAATTTCATGATAGAAGTATGCTAGTGCAATTTTGCCCTAAATGGGCATGTTCAACCATAGTATTTTTTATTTATTGGGCAAAGTTTTTAATTTAGGTTTGACTATGTTTTTAACATGCCCATGAAGTGGTGCAGTAATTTGTTAGCGCATACATTGAGCTCGTGGAGCTTGACTTGGCGTACCCAATTTAGTGATTAGCTCAATGGCTCAACATCTGTCAGAAATTGAAGAAGAATGGTATGAGACATCAAAGGAACTACAAGATGAGAAGCATCGAAATGATAACTTTGAAAAGAGCTGGAATAGGTGAATGAGCGAAGAATGTTCCGAGGATAGAAACAAAGTCATGGTGAATTTGATGGACCAAGGACTTGAAGGTAGATAATCACTTGGGCTAAGCGAAACTACATCAACTCTAAAGTAGTTGGAGGCGGCGAACTACAAAGGTTGATGAGTGAAGAATGACACATGGAACGAGCTGAGGGCTTGGTGTGTTCAAGAGACTTACGAACTGACAAAAGATGGCTTTGCAAGCAAAGTAGAGTTGTAAAGGTAAAGTCTTAAGTGTTTCATGAAAGTTGAGAGACGTGTAATTTAGTTTCGTGTAATTCTCAACTTAAACAATGACTCAACCATTAGATTGGTCTAGTCAACTTCTTAGTTGACTCTAAGCTTTGAACAGAACATTCTGTTCGCAAGCCATCTAGTTGACTAAGCACATGAGTTGACTAATCAACTACTTAGTTTACTCAGCACACTAATCAACTGACCATAATTTAGTCTGGTCGCTATCAACCGAAGTTAATGTGAGCCAATTGAGAGTCTGTTGCCAAACACAGAGCTGAAGCGATGAAGAAACTAAGAAGTGGTTCAATTGACTATTCCATTGAAGATTAGAAAAGTGGAGGTTGAATGAAGATAACTTATAGGACCAAGGAGAGCCTTTAAAGGTTGACAAAATTAAGCTTAACTCTTCTTGTTCAATTTTATAACCTAATTCTTATAATTGTCTTACTTGCCTCAACTTGTATTTCCATTCTTGTAACAGGTTTCTACACTTTGAGAAGCATTCATGAAGGAAAAAGGGTAATGGAGATTCAAGAGTGATTCACTAAAGAGACATAAGCCATAGAGTAGGAACCAGCAGATCCAAACCACATGAACTCAGTCTGTTAGCAATAATCTTATGTTTCTTATTTTCACTGGATTAGTGTCTAATTGAGCTTGCTAAGTAGTAGCAAGAATAAAAGAAACATATTTACTGGTCATGCATTATTCATCTCCGTTTCTAGCCATCCATGGCATTTCCCTCATCAGTCCTAACAGCTACATAATCACATTACAGCCTGTCAGTTAGTTTTCAGTCGACCTGTAACTTCATTCAACTTTAGATAGCCCACAAAAGAACTAGAAGATACTTTGGAAGGTTCAAACTGAAATTGACAAACCTCAGAACCCTACACTTCTATATTGAACTAATTTTGAATTTCGATTCCATTGTAGAAGTTACAAAATCACATGACATTTTTTTAACCAAGTTTATCAGCAACTACATTCAACTTTAGATCTCCTATGAAATAATTAAACGATATTATGCTAGGAATACACTGAAACTAAAAACCTTCAGAATCCTAAACCTATATTATTGAACTAATTTTGAATCTCAATTCCACCACAGAAGCTACCAGTCAGATCTACCGTACCAGATTTGACAGTAGTGACTGTAACCGCATTCAACTTAAGATATCCCGATGGTGGCAACTTAAGATATCCCGAGAATGAATTAGAAGATGTTTGGGCAATAATCCTTATAGATTATTTACTATGTATGAAAAGTAAAACCTAGTATTCACACATACAAAGTACAAAGAGGCACCAAATTTCATCTGTATGTAGAAATCTAACCAAATAAATTGAAAACATACCTGAGATGTCGACCAAGATAGATCAAGTACATCACCTAAGTGACCTCTGAAACAACACACAGGCTTTTCAGACAGAGCAAAGACATGAGCGGGTGCCTTCAAAGGGTGAGAACACACAGATTTCTTACTGCACCTAACCTTTGCTCTTCTCTGCTTATCCCATTGATTTCTGTCAGTGCTGACTAAAGTGGATGTCATCTCTGGTGAGGTTATATCATTAGCCAAATTGCCAAATCTGTCAACCTCTAAGACTTCCCACACACGAATGGCACAGTCCTCACCTCCACTGGCCAAATACTGCCCATCCAAGCTGAATCTAATGCTCCAGATGGACCCATTATGCGCCTGGATTTCCTGGGTCATGCACAAACCACTGAATTCCTTCTGAGACTTCCCATATTGCCGGACTCTTATTCTCTGAGGGCAATGATTTAGACCTTTTAAACCATCAAGGTTATCATTGGTAGCCGAGCTCGATCTCCCTCCCTTCTCGGATGAACTATCTTTGTCATCGCTACTCTTGCGGTCGCAGTTGTGCCCTCTAGCCACCATGTTCTCGGCAACATTCTTGATGCTTCTAAGCCAACTTCCCCTTTTCTTCCATCTCCATCCTCCAGCGGGCCTTCTGCCAACAACAGAACCCCGACTACCAGAACTACGGGAATCGCCGCCACTGCTGTCTGTGGCATCCTCCACGCTTTGCCGTTTCATCAGCTCTTGAACGATGGGGGACTTCCCAATGCACATGTCGAACTCCTCCATAGTAAGCTGCCGTCCTGTTCCGACTTCTCTGACAGTGTTCGACATCAGATCCTCTTGTAACTCCTTCACGACGAACTCCCTCCCGTCGTCTAGATTCTTGATCACGAAACGCGAGTCGCCGGGAACGACTCCCCCTCAATCGGAAGAATGCCTTTGGAAGCATCGGGGATATGGAATATAACGCCGAGAGGGGGCTTGGAGGGGACCTGCCGCTGTTGGCACAGCGATTTTCTGGTGGAGCCGTCGCATCCGGGCCAGGCCACTCCAGATGAGGAGGATGGGGAAGGGATTTTACAGGAGACGGCGTCAGATCGGCGGGGTCGAGAGAGCGCGGGATCGCCGGAGAGGCCGAGATGGCGGAGTAGGCGTCTGCGGCGTTCCTCGACGGAGGCCGGTTCGGAGAACCAGACATCGAGAGAGCGCAGAGGGGGGAGGCGCAGGCGTCCGACGCGGCGACGGTGGCCTCCGGTGTAGGATTCGTCGTCGGAGGCGGAGACGGAACCGGAATTGGAGCAGGAGGAGAGGATCCGGTCCAAGGACTCGTAGAATTTCTCCTCGCTCGAGTCTTCCTCCGGAAGATTCCTCGTCGTTGGGGTCATGGTCGCCATGAGGTCGCCGGGGAGAACGGAGGAGGGGCGGTTTTTATAGAATGGATAGGGCAGGATGGGGAAGGGTCAAGGGGATCGAAGACCCATGGGATTTGTTACCGGAGAGGAGAGAAGAGGTGGTAGTGTATGCGTATATGCAGAACTACAGTAATGGACAGTCGTCGAGTCAGTGTGTAATCAAATTAGATAAGCCCATACTACATTCATGCGGGACGGCTGGCTGCGGCTGCTATTTGCACCGTACAACTTGTAGAATCGTAATTTTATACAAAATCGATTTAGATCGGATCTTAAAATTATATAATATTAATAAAAAAAATTTTAAATAAAAAAATATAAAATTTTTATTAATAATATAATAATAATAATCAAATTCAATCTCATACCATTAATTATATATGATAATTCAATTTAATGGTCAATCTATTAGATAATAGATATCTAAAAATTTATTATTTCAAGAAAAAAATATGATAGAATATTATTGATCAAATCTAATTAAATAGATATTTAAATAATCTTAAAATTCTAACCCGAAAAAAAGATAATAAAGAAAGGTAAAAAATTGTCTAGACCTCTCAAAAGACTTTAAATAATTTTTTTTGGATTAAACCTTAAAATTAACTATAGATCCCTCAACGAGTTTCGATTTAATATATTATAGGTCTCGTGATTCAATCCAAGTCAAAAGTTATGACCTCTTAAAATTTTTACCGATCTTATTTCGATTCTACTATGATCCTGTCTGATCTATGAAAATTGATTCTGCATGATCCAATATCGATTTGTGATTCTGGATCATAGAATTGTAAGATCCTATGATCTAGAATAGCGATTTTGTAAACATGGGCACCATAGCTCTTATTTATCTAACTGCAACTATAATTTAGGGGCAACAATTGGCGTAAAAGTGGAAATGTTCATCCAATATTTACTAGTCACGTCAAAAGATATCAAGTCTGATAGAATGGAGAAGAACCGTCTGCGTCTTTATTTTTTGATAGAAAAAGCTTTAATTAAAAATCATGCAAAATATCTCTTCTCCACTAAATTTTCTCTTTTATCGACTATTACATAATGCCTCCTAACTTGTTTTTACTACTTTAGAGCCTCTTCGTCCTTACTCATTGTAGTCTATCATGGATTGTCGCAATACGAGTGTCAATCATCCATTCACAACCCAATGTAATGCCCCCACTTAATATAATCGATTGTTTTATATAGTTCGCCATGTATTTATAGGTAGTCTGTTGTATGCCCATTATGTATATGTTACATGTCTATTGCACATTCACTATATCCATTACACATTGCCACGATTATGCATCACCGTATATATGTGTACAATTCATTTTTAATTTCTATTGAACAAGCTAAGATTATATCTGATCCTCCCTAAAGATGTCAAAAAAATAAGTCATCGGTGAGCTGTGTTGATGTTGACTAAGTCGTAGATCATAGAGGAAAAGCTTGGAGGAGAGAGTTGATGGTAGAAGATCTTCGGCCAATAGTGCCTACAAGGCAATGGCAAAAAAGAGGGGTAAAAGGAAAGTTGAAGGATAGTCAAGGGTGCTCCGACACTCAAAAAATAATTAACGAGATTTTTCCAACCAACCTCGGACGACCGGTCCGGCCACACGAAAGTTTCCCACCGGCCACCAGGATAAATCGGGAAGCACTCGCAGTGGGCGGTCTAGAAGCCCAGCGTCCCAGGGTTCGCGCCCCATTTGAAGGAAAAAATCCTGCAAATACGCCGTAGCTGGGGAAACGAACCACGGATGAAAACAAATAAAATTTATATTATGTCATCAACCAGATTGGGTTGCCTGTCTCCTTAACACTCAAGGATACAGTTGTATGAGCCTATAGAACAGATCATGTTCAAGTAATGAAGAGTGAGAGACTCAAGTTAATAGAGGAGAGTGAGAGATGTGATCAGTAATGAAGTATAGCATGCATAGATGAACGTATACCTATGCCGATGGTAATGGGCTATTTATAATACCTTTTGAAATGACATTTTCTCTTCATTAATTAGGTGTCATATCACAATAAGTGAAATATCACATCATTATATCTCCATCATATCAAACAATGTCATCGCCTATATCCAGTATTCGTATAATTATATCACCCCCCATGCTCTGACACTCCACATGTTATATTTATTGCGGTGTTTTCCCAAAAAGCATTGAACCTATTAGGTCTTAGGGATGAGGCCCATTTAAGAGGAATCAAGTTAGTCAATGGCATTGAGTAGAACAGAGCAATGAGCCGAGGGAGCAAAACCTCTGGAGTTGGGTTATCTAATCTGACCGAATGGAGCAGAGTTAGGGGAGATGATATATGTTCATCTTCAAGAAGTCAAGGAGAGCCTCTAGCTAAGCGAAGCGTGGTTAAGGGAGTTGAGCCTCTGGGGGTGAGAGAACTGAGCTACTAGTGGGTTGAGGAGCTGAGCCCCTAGGGGTCAAGGGTATTGTGCTCCTGAATTAGGCATACCAATCGGTTGCAAATATCTAAGCGGAGTGTAGTTGGAAGCGCTGAGTCACTAGATCTAGTAGATCGGTCGACTGTAAATATCTGAGGGGAGTGAAGTTCAAGGGAGCTTAGGTCCCGAAGTTAGGGGTGTTGAGCCACTGGATCAGGTAGACTTGTCGGTAGAATCGGGGTTGATAGAGCAGAGTGAACTCTGGGATCGAGGGAACTGTCTCGAGTATGTTGGTGCAGAAAGCACCAAAGTCAAACCTGTGTTTTGATAATGGCAACAGGGTTCAAGAGTTAAGTCTTACTTGTTATCTAACATGTCACTTGAGTGTGCAGAGTAATTAAAAAGTCCTAGCGAAGGACTGCTAGTCACTGACGAAGGAATGCCAGAGTAAACAGCCCTAGCGAAGGACTGCTAGGCACTGGCGAAGGAATGCCAGAGTAAAAAGCCCTAGCGAAGGACTGCAAGGCGCCAAGCGAAGGACAACTTGGGACTAAAGCCCTAGCGAAGGAATGCTAGGCACCGGGCGAAGGACAGCTCGGCATACAAGACCTGGCGAAGGACCGCGAGGCAAAAGTCCAACCAGAGGAACGGTTGGCATCAGGTACATTCTCCCGAGAGGAGTAGGTGAGGACGCGTTCCCCGTCGAGGGAACAGTAGGCGTCGGTTCGACCTAGGGCTCCATTTGGAAGGCCCAACGTCAGAACCAAGACAACTAAGGCTGTATAAAACTAACAACTTACTACTTTATATTGTTTTCGAACTAACCCTGGATGCAGGCCAAAGGAACGTGTGTCTGCAGCTCAGAGAGCCTCAAAGGAGTGAGGCAGCAACTGAGAAGGGCGCCCTGAGTGTCCAGGGCGCCCCCAAGGTGAACATGAAACAAATAAAGCAAAAAGGAGCTTCGGCTGACCACTGGTCGGGGCGCCCTCAGCAGCCAGGGCGCCTTCAGCAGCCAGGGCGCCCTCAGCGCCCAAGGCGCCCCCAGCAGCCAAGGTGCCCCGCGCCTACGCCAGCGAAGCCGATCACACCTATCCAGCCGAGAAGCCTGCGCTGAATAAGTCATGCAGGGCGCCCCCTGTGTCCAGGGCGCCCCCAGTGTCAAAACTCATCCCTATTCGAGTGGGATAGAGTTTGACCGAGAGAAGCTCGGATCGCTTGACACGTGGGGGGGGCGCCCCCGACGTCCAGGGCGCCCCGAGGTGCTATAAATAGCACCCAACGCCCAAGCTTTCAACAAGAACTTCAATCAATGCTTCCACGCTCTTCTGCTCTCGCGCCTCGCTCCGGAAACCTCCCAACTCAAGCCGACGACATCCCGCTGCCCCGAAAAAGACAACCTACATCGGACGTCGGTAAAAGAAGAGTCTCTTTTTAATTATTTAGTTTACTGTGCTGAATTTGTAAATTAATCTTTGTAAACTATTATTGCGCCTCATATAGAATTGCCCAAAGTAAACGGTCAACGACCGTGGGCCTTGGAGTAGGAGTTGACCCAGGCTCCGAACCAAGTAAAATCGATTGTGTCTCTGTGTGATTTTGTTTTCTTAATTTCCGCTGCGTACTTGCTCTAAGTATTTCCGAAAAATGATTTCCGATATTCACCCCCCCCCCCGCTATCGGTTTTCTCGATCCAACAAGTGGTATCAGAGCGGGGAAGTTCAAACTTGGTGCAACCACCAGTTTGAATTTTTTTTTTTCGGATTTTTATTTTCTTTTTCTCGTTCGAATTTTCTTTAAATATTTCGTTCGAATTTTCTTTTTCCCGTTAGTCGAGGTTGGTGCAACACCCCTCGCTATTTCATTTTATTCATCCCGCACTACTAATCCAAGACCTAGTCTTGGAAAAAAAATTTTGTTAGTTTTCTGTTTCAGATTAAATGGCCATGCAAGAAGGATTTAGCACCGCCAGACCTCCACTTTTCAGTGGAGAAGACTTTTCATACTGGAAAAGTCGAATGGAGGTCCACCTGAAAACTCAGGTGGACATGTGGATCATCATCCAGTCCGGACTGGAGATTCCTAAGAACGCTGAAGGAGTACCTCAAAGCTACTCAGAATGGGACAACGCTCTGAAGCGCAAAATAGAAGCCGACGCAAAGGCGACTCAGACCCTACAATGCGGTTTAACAAAAGAAGAGCTGAACCGAGTGGGCCCCTTCAACAGTGCCAAGGAGCTGTGGGCAAAATTGATCGAGCTGCACGAAGGAACATCAGACACCAGGATCAGTAAGAGAGACCTGCTCCTAAACAAACTCTACACCGTCAAGATGGCCGACAACGAAACAGCAGCCCAACTCCACGCACGAATCCAAGAATTGATGAACGGTCTTCACACTATAGGTCACAAGGTCGAAAATCGTGAACTAATAAGGTATGCCCTCAATGCTTTCCCTAGAAATACCTTGTGGGCATCTATGGTAGATGCATACAAGGTTTCAAGGGATCTTTCTAAAATTAAATTAGATGAATTATTTTCTGAGTTAGAACTTCATGAACAGACTAACTGCAATATGGTCGAGAAAGGAATTGCCTTTGTTGCAGAAAAAATTGGAAGATCGACAAAGAGGAAATCTCAACCTGAACCCGAATCCAACTCAGACTCAGACGCAGAAGACGAAGAAGGAGATCAATCTGAGCTGGTCCGACTGGCCCGAAGCTATTATAAAAAATTGAAAAACCAAGTCAACACACGGAGGACAAGCCGAAGAAAGGACGAACCAACTGAACCCGCGAATAACAAAAATAAGCCCAACGTAACCTGCTACGAGTGCAAGAAGAAGGGCCACTACAAGACGGAGTGTCCAAACCTAAAGGAGAACAAAAAGACAAGAAAAAAGAAAGCACTCCAAGCAACCTGGGACGAATCTTCATCAGAAGAAGAAGAAGAAGAACCCCAGTCAAACCTACTAGCGCTGACCGCTTCAGAAGAAGTCGAGACCGAGTCAGAGTCAGAAAAGGACGACGGCAGACTAACCTTTTCAGAAGACGGCGAAATCAAGGTAAGCGGTTTCAATAAAAGTCAATTGAACGAACTCATTTCTTATCTCTCTCGAGATTTGGCGAAAGCCAAACTCCGAGTCGAATCTCTCCGACAGGAAGTAAAACTCCTGAAAGAGGGAGCTGACTCTAAATCCTTAGCCGAGAAAGTTCAAGAAGGAACTCCTACTCAAGTTCAAAAACTTGAGAAAGAGAACTCCTCCCTGAAAACTCAGGTTAAGGATCTTAGAGCGGCCTTAGAACGATTCACTTCTGGTTCCAAGGGTCTTGACATGATTCTTGGAAAACAGAAGTCCGTTCTAAATCGATCCGGACTTGGCTATAGAACCAAATCCCGACAAAGATCTTACTTTGCTGTACTGAATCAGTCCAGAAATAAAGTTCAGGCATGGGTACATAAACTGTGCCTGAACAAACCAACTAGATCAAATCAGTATTGGATCCCCAATGACAAGATTCACATCTTGCCTAATTATTATCGTGGCTATAGTCCAGGGGGAGCCAAATTAAAAACTATTTTTATTGTCAAATAGAATTTAATTCTTGCAATTTGCCTGATTGATTGTTTATTTAAACTTATGCAATTTACCATGCTTAGACTTAGGTTAGTATAAGGACAGAACAAACTTAACTGAAACTTGAAAACATAGTATTGGGTGGAGGTGAGATGATAGTACGTTAGGGAAACCAATTTTAATCAGATCAAGTTCACTTGGTCTCTTTAGACTGGTGAAACTAGCCGAAGCTACCGATCCAAAATCCAAACTAGTTAGACCAGAACTTTTTCAAAAATTAATTTTGAAAATGAAATTTCATTAAACGGCTTTGTCAAGGAAAGGGTTGATGATCCAATAAGGCTACGACCAAAGAAGGCCTAGTGCCTCGCCAAGACCTGGAAGCCAATTTTTGAATTTCAAATTCAAATTACTTTTTATCAAATTCAAATCTAACACAATTTTCAGTTAAGCTTAGATTCAAATATTTCCTTTCAAAATAAAACCTAACTGTTTTCAAAAATTAATTTAATGTTTTCAAAATAAATAATAATTTTTCAAAATAATTATCAAAACCTGTCTCACAAAACCTATAAGGCTAACATGGTTGATAACCATAGATTGGGTGAGACAGCAAACTTAATGAAGATTTATTCAATATCTGCATTTTATTTAACATTTAGTTTAGAACGGCATTGAAATAATGCAGGTCAAATCTTTGTCAAAATAGTCAAACTATGGTCAAAGAAGTCAAACTACGGTCAAAATAGTCAAACCACGATCAATGTAGATAAACCTTGGTCAAAACACTCAAACCAGGTCAAATCTGGTCAAATACACTCCTCTAGGGTCAAGGACCAATCCTTAGGGCGCCCAATCCCTTGCGGGCGCCCCGAGGCTAGTCAAAAGCTGCCATCTGCCACTGCATGCTGACCAGGGCGCCCGCGTGCTCCAGGGCGCCCTCGTATAGTCCTTCAACGGCAGAAAGCTGCCTAAAAGCAGCTGCAGCCCTGGCCAGGGCGCCCTCGCCAGACAGGGCGCCCTCCCGCCACAGGGCGCCCGAATCTGCCCTATAAAAAGGGTTCCATGCCCCTTCTTCTCCTCACACTCAAACCACTCCTTCTCCTCAACTCTCTACTTCCTAAGAGATCTTGCAACCCTCTCAAGCTCTCATCTTCAACAATACCTCCCCGAGCAGCCCGGTATAATTTTTAATTAAGTTAATTTCTTTTCAATTTTTCGTTAAAATGCATACTTTCTTTAAATGCATATTCCTTCTCTTAGAAGACGCCGACCAAACCAGGCAGAACCCGGTACCCAACCTAGTCCTGATCCTAGGTTTTCGAATTTAGAATTGTGTAATAAGTTCGCTCGTACCACCTATAAACCTATCAAGACGAGCTACTTGAATAGATAATTTTTCACCCAATCCTGTCCCTTAGCAATGAACGTCATAAACTTTTACCAACTTGACAATCTCATATTCTGCACCCATCCAATCAATACTTCCTTATGTGCAGAATTTTACAATAACATAATTAGACTGGATAGTCTCATGTTCTCCACCACTGTTCAGGGAATTCCCTTAACTATCACACCAACATTACTCAACCGATTTCTAGGACTACGACTCTCGCAGTCCACCTTCTGTTGTTACCCTCCTAGGGAGCCTCCCTTTGATGCTCCCTACTCTCACATTACCTTAGATACATTACACTCATACTTCTTTAGGCGACCCCTGGCCAGACGATTTCAGTCTGTCGAATTAGAGGTTCAGGACTACGCTCTATATAGGGTCATAGTCCGATGTATTCTACCATTATCCACCAGGGACGTCACCACTATGCGACCATTCCACGCCTTTCTCCTGTACGCCTTGATTCACCAGCTAGACATCGACATAAGACTTCACATGTTTCATGCTATCCTACATGCATCCAGTGTTACCACGCAAGGGCGGGTACGCACACCCTACTGCCACATCATCACGTCCATATTACATCACCATGGTAGAAACATTACCGAGGGAGAGATAGCCGCTTTGACCGATTACGATGAAATAGGCTATAGAAACTTTGCCCTAGCCGGTATAGAGGTGTCCGGTACCGGGGTCTTGTCCTGGAGACGTCAGAGAGCAGCTCCCTAGATCGACTCAGACGAGGAGGTTGAGGTCGACATCGGGGATCTAGCAGCAGCAGCCCGAGCACACATAGATGAGCCCGCTCCACCGACACTCTACGATCGAGTGGCACAACTAGAGACACATGTTCAGAGCCTCCGAGAGGAAGTGGAGGCTGACAGACCCAAAATCTACTAGATTAAATTGTCACGAAAGTGTGGGACTGTCAGATTTAGAATTTATAAATGAAATGATATGAATGCTGGAAACCCTTTTACAATCAAAAGTATGAAAATGTAATATAGGGGCCACAGGTCGTATTTTTCTCGGGGCTAGTTGACGTTGTGTGATTCGAACTTGTATTTAGGTGTCGTTTATGAATTCGGGTTTCAAATAAAATTTGGGTTTTTGTTTCACTTGGAAATGAAAAGCTATGAAAAGGAAATCCACGCAATTAAAGGAGCTACACAAGGATGTTGGCACTAAAGAATTCGTCTCATGATAGATTTAATCAACCAACTAATGAAATTTTGCAAACTTCGGGAAGTCACAGCTAACATCGAAACTCACTATGTATCCTTATCTTCAAGGTTTGCAATTCAAAACAACCAAATGCCAAGCAATCTATAGACAAATTGTTACAAAGTCAATACCAACTCTTGATTGATACCAAATGGAAGAAAATCGAGACAGACTTGATACAAAGGAAAACACTTATGTGCCAAAAACTTTAACTAACTGCAGAACTAATAGCTGACAATTCCGACTTGATACTGATCAATTCAACTCGAGAATGATGTAGTACTAATCAGAAATGAATGGAAGCAGGAATACGGAACAAGGCAGATTTCAGCATCTTGGCACAATCACAACTGCAGAATCTGCAGTAAGTTGTAGGAATGTTGAAGAATTGCAGAAATTGCAGTAAACAGCAGCATAGAAACTGATATACAGCAAAGGAAATGGAGCAAGCAAATCAAATGCAGCATTCAGCAACTCATGGGTTCAGAAATGAATGAATATGAAACAAATTTCAGAAATGGATATGTATAAAAACTGGTTCGATTGCAGAAATTCAAAAATAGAGATGCAAATGCATGGATCTAAACAATCGAAGGTAGTGACGCAGCGACGAATCAAGAGCTGAGACTAACAGTTGTCAATTGATACGCAATACACACTTTGACTGATACAAAATGGCACTGAAATGCAAAATAAAACTGCCACGCCAATGAAAGGGGCTGATCAGTACAAGATTTGACATAAAATGCAGAAATGAAATAAGGGACTAAACGCAATGCAAACAATGAAACTCAGAAACAAAACTAAAAGTAAAACAAACTCAGTTCAGCTAAATTAACACGCTAGAATTGAAAAAGATGAAGAATTCTGAAACTGGAAATGAAACTGCAGAAATGGTCTGATACGCAGCTGAGAAGTTGATACGCAAGCTGTAGAATAAGAAACCAACTGAAATTAAACGAAATCTATCACTACACAAGTTGCCTCACTACTTGACTTGGAAACTTGAATCCTAATTAAGCAGAAACCAATCTGAAAATGAAATTACAGCAGCTAACACATATTCAGAAACAGAAAATCCAATTGCAGAAACGAAATTACAGCTAAAACAGGTAAATTAACTATGGTAAACTAATCCTCGATCCTTCTCTAGCTCGAATCCTCCTTGTTCGTCACGCAAGTGTGAGCCTCGAACCCGCAAGCTCAGCAAGTCAACGGAAAACGGCATCTGCGATTCAAAATCAGCTCACATATGCTCAAATCCGAAACCCATCCAATTCCTTCAACTCAGCTGCGATGATGGATTGGAATTGATCCGAGCACTCCAAGGAACCCCTCTGAACTGCTCAGATGATGAAATGATGCGCAGCCGATGTTGACGAAACCAAACGGCAGAGCTCCGGAGACCTCACAAAAGCTCTGTTCTTGGGCAATTGAGAGCTGGAAATTCACCGAGGAGCCTTCCCAATGACCTAAGATTCGATCTAAACAAGAAATGAGGGGTCGCGCCCCTTTGGATTGGAGAAATCTACTGAAGAAAACTAAGAACAGCTGAAGGAAAGGTTTGCGGCGAAGAAGACGCGACCCTGAGAACTGCTGCCAATTTTTCCTTAAGTAATTAAGTTTGGACGGCTCAGATTGATTGGAGGAGATCCAACGGTAGATCTTGATCTGATTTGAGCCAAACTTTTATGATGATGATCTGGGGTCAGGATCTGCCTCGTGATAGCTCGGATCCTCCAGATATGCAACGGATGGTCCAGATCAACTCTATCTGTGAATGGACGCTCTAGAGCCCTCCTTGCTTGATCCAACGGTTGATTTAGCTCTGATTGGGATGAAACCTTCAGATCTTGATCATAGAGCTTGATCAACCCTAACCCTAGCTCGGATTGCTTCAGATCGTCCCGGATGGCTCAGATCTAGCCGCTCTTGAATCGGACGGCCCGGATTAATCGTAGGCTTGATAATTTGATCCGGTTCACATCCGACTCAGGTTTGACCCAATATGCCCTAGGTCCAGGATCCTTTCATGCCTACAAAAATATATCAGAAAATTAGTGGCCAAATAACCCAAAAAATGTGTAATTTTGCAATTAAGTCCAAAATAAGATAAAGTTCCAAAACCTAGGGTAAAATCATAATTAAGCAATAAAAACATGGATCAAACATGGATTTTAGCAATTAAAATAATCAATAAAATGGTGCTTATCAACTCCCCCACACTTAACCTTGAGCGTCTCGCGAAACAACTAAATAAGTATCCCCTAGATTTTCTTAAGCATAATTAGAAACAAATGAAAAGAAATTACCTAAGGTTGTCAATTCTCATAAATCTAAGCTCTATGAATTAGTATCTTGTCCTTAAATCAACAACTTAGCCTTTTCATCTATCATGAGTCATTGAGATGAATTTAAATCACTAGCCTTTCAAGGGAAGTTTTGGTGGCTCTCTCTTAAGTTCTAAGTTGGTGATGGAAGTGGAGCTCACTCTTACACATATGCTTCTTGCACTACCATAGGCTTGCTTATTATCTAATCTCCACCATTATTCATGATTAGGATCAACAACTATAAAAACAAATGAAAACATGGAAAATGATAAAGAAATGGAGTAAAAATCAAGGAAATGGAAAATGGATAGAGTGGGAGACTTGGTTGCTCAAAAAAAATGTTTCCAATGTGCTTTGCCCCATCTTAACAGTCCTCTAATGATATCAACAGTATGGTGGAGTGAAACTTGAATAAATTTCTTTGATTTGGATGAAAATCCCTTCCTTGGTTTCAATGTGCCAAGTTTTCCTTTTGTGTGCCACTTGCTCTTTTCTCTTCTTCTTTCATCAAATCTTTTTCTTTTTCTTTCTCTCTAGTGGAGCTCAGAATGAATTGATACAAGGCTGTAATTTGGATGAGAAAACTCCAATGAATTCAAGGTGCCGAAACTCCAAAGGTATGTGCCATTTTTCTTCTCCTTTGTTTCTATCTTCTTTTCTTTCCCTGCTTATATGGTCAGCTGTAATTCGATTCAGATTAGTAGCGATTCAGCTTCTAGAGAGTCTGCTTCACATCTTGTATGGAAACAAATTTGATATGGTAAACAAATTACTGTTTTGGCACAAAAATTTCTGCACAAAAATTTCAGAATTTCAAATTTTGGCACAGATTTTGGCACAGATTTCTTCTTTTCTCAGCTCTTTTCAGCTCCAATTCAGCCTCCTTTCGTACTGATTTCTCAGCTTCATTTCAGACTTTGGCTTGTATCATTCATTAGCTCTAAGAATCTGCACAGATTTGGCAGATTACAAGCAGTGCAGTTTTTCACAAAATTTTTTTTTCTCTTTTTGGCATAAGTTTTCTTCATTTGTTGCCATGGTTCTCCTCATTGCAGATTTCATCTCTTTTCAGCCATTCTTGCATTGCTTTCAATTCAGATCAGTTTGTTCAATTTCAGGAGCTCCAAATTGAGTTGTTAAGCATGCAATTCATCTTCTAGCAAGGTGAACTTTGGCACAACTTCCTTTTTCTTTTGTTCCCCTTCTAATTGGCACAGATTTTTTTTTTCTTCTTTCATTTCAGCCCTTTTGCTCCTCAACTTAGCACAAACTTGCATAGATCTTCAAAGTATAATAACCAAATGCAGATTTCCACTTGCTTTCATCCTCTTGCTCATTTTTGGTATCAAACTCAACTCCTTTGGCACATGAAATTTTTTTTTTTCGAATTAAAGTGCCTCCTTGATACCAAATCTTTCCAAAAAGCTAGTCACTCCCTCACACTTAAATCTTTGTCCGTCTCGGGCAAAATAGCATTAGAACATATCAAACAACAAGTCCAAAGAAAAGTGGAGGTAAGAGTAAGAAATAAGTAAAGCAAAATGGAATGAACATGATTATTCCTAAAAATTGATGTAGAAAGGAAAATAAATGGATTAACCTCTATAGATGTGATCCAATTATTGAAATATGGTTTTGAAAGAACCTAAGCAAGTTCTAGAGCACAATAACATAGGTGTGTCACAAAAATAAGGCTAATTCTCACTAGGTAAAAATAATTCATCCCAAGTTCTCAATTAAGAATCTAAAACCAAGTAGTACTCAAGCATCCAAGATTTCATCCATTAGCTCAAACCTTAAGTCTTAACAACCAAATTTAATTTATTTTCAAAAGACTCTAAAATGCTATGGAGATAACCTAGAGGGATACTTTTATTTCTACTCATGCAAGAAAAAGTGACAAAAGAAATAGCATGCATTTATTTACAAGGACTCAGTTCAAAGGAAAATTCTAATTCTAGGAAGCATGAAAATGAAAATGAAATAAAAGAAAATACAAGAAAAATCAAACTCCCCTTTATTCTGGTGGACGGAGTCGATCCAGAAGTAGCCTCCATCTTGGTAGTGGAGGTGTCTGGGTGACAGGGAGAATTAAGACTCCCCCACACTTGAACTTTGCAAAAAATTTCTCTGGTGGCCTAAGGCGATTCAGGTTCAAGAGTCATTCAAGGGATGGAGTGCTTTTAATTAAAGTAAGATCATCTCCTCCTTCTTGATGCCCTTCAGAAGTCCTTCCAGGAGGCTGGAGTCTGTTCAGTTGGAGTACCCACTCCTGAAGTCTTCTGGACCCTGCAAAATAATGTAATACCTCTCTCAAGTGTTCAGGGTCAGAAAGAAATGATATAAATTCAGTCTCTGCATTAAATGAATCCAAAACTGCATCATGTCCAATTAAATCAATTTGTGGTGCCTCAATAAAACTTTCAAAATCATTTTCTATAAAATTTGCATCCAGGAGGTCATCATAAATAAAGAAATCAATTTCTGGCTCATCAATAGAAAGTTCACAATTATTTTCCATCAAGGGTGTATCATGCAATGTGTCACAGCTAATCAAATCAATATCAGGTATCTCCAAAAGTCTTTCACATTCATTTTCAGCAAATGATATAGCAAGAGATTCATCAAAATAAATAACATCCATTTCAGGCACTTCTAAAAAATTTTCACTAGTCATATTCACAAAAGATGTATCTAAAGATTCATCATAACAAACTACATCAATTATGGGTGCCTCTAAAATTATTTCGCTATTCATATCTACAAGAGATGTATCAAGTAATGCAGTACGATCAATGAAATCAATGTTTGGTACCTCTATTGGATTTTCACAAACAATTTCTACACAAGGTATATCAATAAATTCATCAGAATCAATAAAATGAGTACTAGGTACCTCGTTGCATTTTTCTGAACAAAGAGGAGAAATACTTACCTGAGCGTGCTGGATAATACCTGAAGGTGTATCTGCGGTCTCCTCCTGGTCATGTTCATGCTCCTCTTCAGCCTCAGGCTCTGGTGGATAATCAACTGGTGATCCTTGGGTGCTTGCTTCCACCATGCAAGTCCCTACACTTTCTGGTTCATCTTCTGACTGTGGTGGTCCCTGGGGCTTAGTGCAATCCCCTACACCTATGGAATCATCCTCTATGCAAGTTTCTCCTGTAATATCTGCAGCAACAGTATCAGAAAAATTAGGACCATCAATAACACTATCATCAGAAAATAAAAATCTAGAATGGTCCTGTGGAGCTTCAGTTTCTTCTTCTTGAGCTGAAACATTTGAAATTGGATTTTGAATAGGAGTCTCCGGAGGGATGCATGCTGTAGGTGCCCAGATTTTAATGTATTCTTCTTCTTCTTCTTCTACTAAATTTGCAGGATTAATTGAAGAAGGACTTTGCCATGCACTAGGGTCACCTTGAACTGATATAAAACCAACTCCGGGGCTCTCAGAATTAAAAGCAGCTTGAGAAGATAATTGTTCTGCTCTTTTGGCTTTTATTTGATTCAAATCATTAGCCACTTGTTCCAATTGCCTTTCGAGGTTTTGAAGCTCTTGTTGACACATTTGATAAAATTGAGACTGTGGAGTTTGATCAAATGGTTGAATGGACTGATTAAATTGCTGAAAACTTGGCTCACAACATGGTGGAGATAGCTGAAAATTTTGATTCTGAAATTCTTGGATCTGAGGTTGAAATTGTTGTGGTGAACACTCAAATTGATGTGGGGGCTGTTGGCACTGATTTTGGTGCTGAATTTGTTGAGGATATGGCTGGAAATTGCTTTGGAAATTTGATGGACCTTGCTGAAAACTATTCCCCGGAAAACCTTGATTTGGACCTTGCTGAAAAGTGTGATAAGGCTGCTGAAAACTCTGAAACTGCTGTTGGAATTGTGGCTGCCCATGAAAACCTTGATTTTGGTTAAATGTTGACTGTTGATGCTGAAAACCTTGCTGAAAAGGCTGAGACATCTGCTGGAAATTTTGGTAGCTTCCCTGAACTTGCTGATTTTGGTGGTATTGAGGCTGAAAATTCTGATATTGCTGTTGGAATTGTTGTGGTTGCTCAAATTGCTGTAATGGTGGCTGAAATTGTTGTAGCTGCTGAATTTGAGGCTGACAAACTGATTTGGTTGCTCAAAACTGAAATTGGGCTGCCATTCTGAAAATTCTGATTTGGTTGAAAATTTTGAAATGATGGTTGATCTTGTGGCTGAAATTGAAAGTTTGGTTGCTGAAAATTAGGATAGGGCTGCTGGAAATCTTGATTTGGCTGCTGAAATTGCTGGAGAGGCTGAAATTGTGGCTGAGGTAGCTTCTGGTAAGTAGATGACTGAGCTTTCCATTTTTGTTGGTAGTCCAACTCCTTTAACACATTTCTTAACTCCTCCAATGTCTTTTCTATCTCTTTTGACCCCATTTTGAATTTGCAACCCTGTCACAAAACAAACAAGAAAAATGGCAGCAACCGTATACAAATGATAAAGCAACAGAAAATAGAACCCAATGATATGTCTAAAAGTATACAAGCAAAAATCAAACAAATCAACTAGTTGCTTCTCCGGCAACGGCGCCAAAAATTTGACATTCCCAAAATCTACTAGATTAAATTGTCACGAAAGTGTGGGACTGTCAGATTTAGAATTTATAAATGAAATGATATGAATGCTGGAAACCCTTTTACAATCAAAAGTATGAAAATGTAATATAGGGGCCACAGGTCGTATTTTTCTCGGGGCTAGTTGACGTTGTGTGATTCGAACTTGTATTTAGGTGTCGTTTATGAATTCGGGTTTCAAATAAAATTTGGGTTTTTGTTTCACTTGGAAATGAAAAGCTATGAAAAGGAAATCCACGCAATTAAAGGAGCTACACAAGGATGTTGGCACTAAAGAATTCGTCTCATGATAGATTTAATCAACCAACTAATGAAATTTTGCAAACTTCGGGAAGTCACAGCTAACATCGAAACTCACTATGTATCCTTATCTTCAAGGTTTGCAATTCAAAACAACCAAATGCCAAGCAATCTATAGACAAATTGTTACAAAGTCAATACCAACTCTTGATTGATACCAAATGGAAGAAAATCGAGACAGACTTGATACAAAGGAAAACACTTATGTGCCAAAAACTTTAACTAACTGCAGAACTAATAGCTGACAATTCCGACTTGATACTGATCAATTCAACTCGAGAATGATGTAGTACTAATCAGAAATGAATGGAAGCAGAATACGGAACAAGGCAGATTTCAGCATCTTGGCACAATCACAACTGCAGAATCTGCAGTAAGTTGTAGGAATGTTGAAGAATTGCAGAAATTGCAGTAAACAGCAGCATAGAAACTGATATACAGCAAAGGAAATGGAGCAAGCAAATCAAATGCAGCATTCAGCAACTCATGGGTTCAGAAATGAATGAATATGAAACAATTTCAGAAATGGATATGTATAAAAACTGGTTCGATTGCAGAAATTCAAAAACAGAGATGCAAATGCATGGATCTAAACAATCGAAGGCAGTGACGCAGCGACGAATCAAGAGCTGAGACTAACAGTTGTCAATTGATACGCAATACACAATTTGACTGATACAAAATGGCACTGAAATGCAAAATAAAACTGCCACGCCAATGAAAGGGGCTGATCAATACAAGATTTGACATAAAATGCAGAAATGAAATAAGGGACTGAACGCAATGCAAACAATGAAACTCAGAAACAAAACTAAAAGTAAAACAAACTCAGTTCAGCTAAATTAACACGCTAGAATTGAAAAAGATGAAGAATTCTGAAACTGGAAATGAAACTGCAGAAATGGTCTGATACGCAGCTGAAAAGTTGATACGCAAGCTGTAGAATAAGAAACCAACTGAAATTAAACGAAATCTATCACTACACAAGTTGCCTCACTACTTGACTTGGAAACTTGAATCCTAATTAAGCAGAAACCAATCTGGAAACGAAATTACAGCAGCTAACACATATTCAGAAACTGAAAATTCAATTGCAGAAACGAAATTACAGCTAAAACAGGTAAATTAACTATGGTAAACTAATCCTCGATCCTTCTCTAGCTCGAATCCTCCTTGTTCGTCACGCAAGTGTGAGCCTCGAACCCGCAAGCTCAACAAGTCGACGGAAAATGGCATCTGCGATTCAAAATCAGCTCACATATGCTCAAATCCGAAACCCATCCAATTCCTTCAACTCAGCTGCGATGATGGATTGGAATTGATCCGAGCACTCCAAGGAACCCCTCTGAACTGCTCAGATGATGAAATGATGCGCAGCCGATGTTGACGAAACCAAACGGCAGAGCTCCGGAGACCTCACAAAAGCTCTGTTCTTGGGCAATTGAGAGCTGGAAATTCACCGAGGAGCCTTCCCAATGACCTAAGATTCGATCTAAACAAGAAATGAGGGGTCGCGCCCCTTTGGATTGGAGAAATCTACTGAAGAAAACTAAGAACAGCTGAAGGAAAGGTTTGCGGCGAAGAAGACGCGACGAAGACAGCTGCTGCAAAAATTTCCTTAAGTAATTAGAATTGGACGGCTCAGATTGATTGGAGGAGATCCAACGGCTGATCTTGCTCTGATTGGAGCCAAACTTTTATGATGATGATCTGGGGTCAGGATCTGCCTTGTGGTAGCTCGGATCCTCCAGATATGCAACGGATGGTCCAGATCAACTCTATCTGTGAATGGACGCTCTAGAGCCCTCCTTGCTTGATCCAACGGTTGATTTAGCTCTGATTGGGATGAAACCTTCAGATCTTGATCATAGAGCTTGATCAACCCTAACCCTAGCTCGGATTGCTTCAGATCGTCCCGGATGGCTCAGATCTAGCCGCTCTTGAATCGGACGGCCCGGATTAATCGTAGGCTTGATAATTCGATCCGGTTCACATCCGACTCAGGTTTGACCCAATATGCCCTAGGTCCAGGATCCTTTGATGCCTACAAAAATATATCAGAAAATTAGTGGCCAAATAATCCAAAAATTATGTAATTTTACAATTAAGTCCAAAATAAGATAAAGTTCCAAAACCTAGGGTAAAATCATAATTAAGCAATAAAAACATGGATCAAACATGGATTTTAGCAATTAAAATAATCAATAAAATGGTGCTTATCAATACTCCACCGCACGACCACCCTTCCTCGGCGGGAACGACTTCGCTTACTGGAAAGGTAGGATGCAATACTACATTATGAACAATATTGAGAATTGGATTAGCATTGCAGATGGCTTCGAGGCACCCATCGATGAAAGAGGAGAACCGACACCGATGAGATCCTGGTCGAAAGAAGTAATGAAGAGGGCGTAGTCCAATGCCAAGGCTACCACCACATTGCAGTGCGGGCTCTCAAAGGAGCAACTGAACAAGGTGGGGTCATTCGAGAGCTCCAAGGAACTGTCGGACAAATTGGTTGAATTGAACGAGGGGTTAAACGAGTCCAGAAGAGCAAAGAAGGATTTGCTCGTCGCCCAACTCCATTCCTTATCCATGAAGAGCAACGAGACTGTCAGCCAACTACATGGAAGGGTGAAGGAGGTAATCAATGAGCCCCACGTGATTGGAGAAAAGATCGAGAATCGGGACATCGTCAGGTACATTCTACAAGCCTTCCCGAGAACCACCTTGTGGGCATCCATGGTTGATGCTTACAAGGTATCAAGGGATTTGTCCATAGTTAAATTAGATGACCTATTTTGTAAATTTGAGCTACATGAGCAAGCTAATGTCTCGGCCAAAGAGAAAGGTATTGCTTTTGTTACAGAAAAGGAGAAGAAGAAAAGGAAGGAGAAGAAGAAGGTGGTATACTCCTCCTCATCCGACTCAAAGGAATCCAGCGCCTCCTTGGATAGCAATCAAGAGGCGTTCATGGTAAGAAAATTTCGTAGAGCTTTTAAAAGTTTGCCTAACAAGTCTATGCTAGGAAAGAGTCCAAAGGCAAGGGTAAGGCCAAGGACATCATATGCTACAACTGCCACCAAGAGGAACACATGAAGAACGAGTACCCTCAATTGAAGAGAAGAGATGACAAGAAGGAGGAGAAGAAGAAAGGTGACAAAAAGAAGTCAAAGGGAAAGGAGAAGGGTGCCACCAACCTAAAGGCGACTTGGGATGATCCATCATCCTCAAAGGAAGAAGAAGAGTAAGTCTCCCACTTTGCTCTTATAACACAGGATCACTCAGACTCATCAGATGATGAAAGAAGCTCAAGCAGTGAAGATGAGAGCTCCTCCTCTTCATCATCCGAGTTAGAAGCTTCGGTATGTGAGGTATACCACTTACCCTCTTCTACATTAGTTAAGATTATTTCTAGTATTAACATGGACTTAGCTAAGGCTAGAAGTAAGATTAAGGATCTAAAAGAAGAAATTGCCATGCTTAGAGTAGAATCTACCAAACTTGAAGAATTGCATGCTAGTTCTATTACATCACATGCTTCACATCTTGAAACTAAAAATAGGGAACTAAGAAAAAAGGTACATGACCTCACAAAGGTCCTTAGGAAATTCAAGTAGGCTCTAGCAACCTAGATATGATAATCAACAGTTAAAGGGCCGTTTATAACAAGGCTGGTTTGAGATATAGGCCGAAGACAAAGGAAGTGACCTTTGTATCACTTACGGGTAGGATTGGTGCGTCTAGGAGACTAGGGGCTAAGGGAAACACAAAGAAGGCATGAGTACCTAAAAGATTTTTACATGATGCTTATCGATCAAAGATTTGGGTACCAAAAGAGTATGTTTTTCATGTTATATAGGTAAAGGTGAAGGAGACCTCAACTATGTGGATAGTAGATAGTGGATGCTCAAGACACATAACCGGGAATGTGAGCAAATTCACTACTATTAGCTACTTAAGAGAAGGGATAGTCTCCTTTGGAAATAGTGAAAAATTGAGGATTATTGGTAGGGGCACCATTGAGGTATCTCCCACGATTTCTATACATAAGGTTCTCCTAATTAAAGATATGAAGTTCAATTTACTTAGTGTGAGTCAATTATGTGATGCCGGTTTTAGGGTCGAATTTCATGCTATGAAGTGCATAATTAAACATAATGAATCAAATAATGTCGTATTAGAAGGGTTTAGAGAGACAAATTTATATTATCTTGATCTCCTTATGCTACTAACAATGTTGTTATGTGTTTCATGTCTAAAGAAGAAGAAGGGTGGTTGTGGTACCGAAGACTTGGACATGTTAACATGAGAAGCATTGCAAGAGTGGCCAAGGAAGAGTTAGTGAAGGGGCTACCAATGATCAAATATGAGAAGACTAAATTGTGTGATGCATTCCAAGAGGGTAAGCAATCAAAATCATCACACAAAGGTAAAACCCTAACTACTACCTCTTTACCATTAGAGCTTTTACATATAGATCTATTTGATTGCCATTGTACTCCCTCACTTGTAGAGAGCAAATATTGTCTAGTCATAGTAGATGATTTTTCTAGGTTTACATGGGTTTACTTTTTGAAACATAAGGATGATACCCTATAGATTTTTATAGGATTTAGTAAAAGGGTAGAAAACGAAAAACATATCAAAATAAACCGAATTAGGAGTGACCACGGTGGGGAGTTTCAAAATGCAAGTTTCACACAGTTTTGTGTTGAAAATGGATACAAGCATGAATTTTCATGCCCAAGGACTCCTCAACAAAATGTTATAGTTGAGAGGAGAAACCGAGCCCTACAAGAAGCTGCTAGGACTATGCTTAATGCATATTCCCTTCCTAGCTATTTTTGGGCCGAAGCGGTTAACACCGTTTGCTATATTCAAAACTGGGTGTTGGTACATAGGTTTCTAGGGAAAACGCCTTTTGAATTATGGAATGGGAAAGTACCACAAGTCCATTACTTTAGGGTCTTTGGATGTAAAGTCTACATCTTAAATACCAAAGATGACCTAAGGAAGTTTGAGTCAAAAGCCGATGAAGGAATTCTAGTAGGGTACTCATTAACTAGTAGGGGTTATAGAGTTTACAACAAGAGGACAAAAGTGATTGAGGAGTCCTCAAATGTTAAATTTGATGAAACTACAAATACCTACCCTAGAAAAGCCTCAATTGATAAGGATATAGAAGAAGTCCAACCCCTTACCCAAATAATCCAAGACCTACATTTGGAGGGCAATGATCAAGGGGGAGTAAGAAGTACCCTAGAGGATGAGGAAGAAGGAGTAAATGAACCCATAACCTCTAGGCCCTTGAGACATCACCAAGATCACCCTATTGACCAAATAGTGAGTGATGTAACTCAAGGAGTAAGAACTAGGCCCTATTTTAGGGATCAAACTAGTCAAATAGCTCTAATCTCTCAATTAGAACCCAAGTCCATTGATAAAGCATTGGGAGATGTAGATTGGGTCTTAGCCATGCAAGAAGAGCTATATCAGTTTGAAAGAAGTGAGGTTTGGGAGTTGGTTCCTAGGCCCAATGATTGCACCATTGTAACCATAAGATGGGTCTTTAGGAACAAGCTAGATGACCAAGACAAAATCACTAGGAACAAGGCTAGATTGGTAGCTAGGGGGTTTAACCAAGTTGAGGGATTAGATTATGATGAGACCTATACCCCCGTAGCTAGATTAGAATCTATTAGAATTCTACTAGCCTATGCCGCTCACATGGGTTTTACACTTCATCAAATGGATGTGAAGTCGGCATTCCTTAATGGGATCATTAAGGAAGAGGTCTATGTAGAACAACCCCTCAGGTTTGAGGACCCTAACTATCCAAGACACGTTTACAAATTAAGAAAAGCCTTATATGGATTGAAACAAGCTCCCTGGGCTTGGTATGAAAGGCTTTCTTCATTTCTAGTGTCTAAGGGGTTTAGGAGAGGAACAATTGACCCTACATTGTTCCTAAAATCTAAGGATAAGGACATATTTGTTGCCCAAGTCTATGTAGACGATATCATTTTTGGGTCAACAAATAATGACTTCTTACAAGAATTCATCAAGTGTATGGAAGATGAATTTGAAATGAGTCTTGTAGGAGAATTAACATTGTTTTTAGGTCTTCAAGTTATGCAAACTAATGAAGGGACACATGTTTTTTAAACCAAATATGTTAAGGAGATGCTAAGGAAATTTGGCTTAGAAAATGCTAAGGTAGCAACTACACCCATAGGAACCAATGTGAAAATGGATAGTGACCTTGAAGGGAAAATGATAGACTCTAAGCAATATAGGAGCATGATTAGTAGCCTTCTATACCTAACCGCTAGTAGACCCGATATACTTTTTACGGTAGGTATGTGTGCAAGGTACCAATATTGTCCCAAAGAGTCCCATTTGGTTGTAGTTAAGAGGATCCTAAGGTATATTAAAGGTACCCTCAATGTCAAACTTTGGTATCCTAGAACCCCTAGTGTTGATCTAATTGGATACACCGAATCGGACTATGCGGGTTGTAAGTTAGATAGGAAGAGTACTAGTGGAGGGTGTCAATTCCTTGGGTCTTCCTTAGTTAGTTGGAGTAGTAGGAAACAATCATGCGTTGCCCTATCAACAACGGAGGCGGAATATATGACAATGGGTGGGTGTGTTTCTCAACTCCTTTGGATCATGCACACCTTAGAGGATTATGAGTTACATTACACCAAGGTCAAAGTCTTGTGTGATAATGTAAGCACAATCAACTTGACCAAAAATCCGGTTCACTACTCTAGGACAAAACACATTGAAGTGAAACATCACTTCATTAGAGACCATGTGGCAAGGGGAGACATAGAACTACACTATGTTGAATCAAAGTCAAACCTAGCCGACATCTTTACCAAGCCTCTTCCCGAATCGGAGTTTACATCCTTAAGAAGAGGCTTTGGAATGTGTTTTGTGGAAGTATAGAATGAACTTGGAGATATTAGCTTTGAAAAAGGGTGCTTAATCCATTAGGGTGATACATTTGGCTCACTTGTGCTTGTGGCATATTGTTGAACCATTGAAAGTATCAAAATATGAAAACTAGACCAACTATGGGGAAGACAAGTGTTTAATCAATGAACACTTAGCCCAAAGATCATAGTTGGGCATTTTAAACCTCTGAAAACCATTTCATGCTTCATATGCTTTGCCATGCTTTTGAAAGTTATATGATTACAAAATTAGATTGTAAGTTTGGTACAAAACTTAGTGGCTTTCAATGATTTTGGATTTTTATCATAAGTCATGCATGTTTGAAATTTTATATGGACTAA
The DNA here is from genome assembly GCA_024364735.1 of Boesenbergia rotunda. Lineage (NCBI taxonomy): Eukaryota > Viridiplantae > Streptophyta > Magnoliopsida > Zingiberales > Zingiberaceae > Boesenbergia > Boesenbergia rotunda. Next base: position 243,572 of record JAGFNQ010003177.1, on the reverse strand, counting down.
TATTTTTCCTTGATAGAGTATATCATTTCAAACATCTATGCAAGTTTTTACAATTTTTAGAATTTTCTGGGTGTTTCTAAAATTCGGCAGAAAAGCTGAAAATTCTGATTGATAGCGTATCAGTTGACTGCCCCATCGGTGTTAGTATTGTGAGAGAAGTGTCCTAAGGCAATCGCCTTATGATTGTAATCGTTTATTTTAATAAATGAAGATTCACTATTTGAGTATACATGTTTGTGTATTTGATTGAGATCTTAAACTCATTTACTGAATGTCCGCAATACAATTCACAGCATGAGAGAATTTGTGATGAATTCACAACTAGTGATTATCTCTACATGTGCAATTGTGAAGTATTGAAATTGTCCCTAGTCGATGAATTGATAAATACAGACACTATCAATTCTGTTGAGACTAACATGGGTTATTCTCTAATCAGCTGATTCTCACTGGCTGGTGACATTGGGATGTCCGGAGATAAACATGAATGCTAGTTAAGGGAACTAGTTCATTGGAGTGACTGGCTGTAAAACTTCATATGGTAGTCTACATATAGACATGTCAATGAAGTTCTTACTGCAGCATAAGTGCGATGTTCCTTTGACTTGCGGTGTTCAAGTCATCTTGGTCATGAAGACTTATACTTTGACATCTTAAGCAAGCATCTCCAATGAGGTGTGGACCCAGGATGATTGGGTATAAGCCGAAGTGCCCGAAGATGTTTGAACAGCCTACAAAAGATTCACAACTCCTTGCGAGGAGATGTATACCCAAGGCCTATCGTCGGATTGTTACTCGAAGCCTCTGGCCAGAGCATTACATGTTCAGAGTATGAATCTCTCACATACATGAGAGTAATTAGAATCCGTTGGACGAGAAAGACATTGCTTGGGCTAGGTGTGACGTAGTCAGCCTAGTGGGGACTGACACACATAGACCGTGTCCTGAACCAAGTGGGTATAAGATGGTGAAGGGAATGAGGCACAATTCATTAGAGTTGCTGAAGGGTTTCAGAATTATTTCTGAGGTCAACCGTTGATCTTTCGATTAATTGGGGATCATGATGTACTACTAGGTGTCACTCATGATCGTTCTATAATTGGTTGATTATAGACGGCCAACATAAATTGAAAGCCTATTTAGTCACACGCACTACGAGTAATCCGAGGGATTTAAAACGAGTTGAAAATTCGATTTTCCGATCAAGAGAGATAAGTCGAATCTGAATTTTTCAGAGACGCATCGGAAGCATAAAATGGCTAAGTCTTTTGAAGACTTATTGGACGAATTAAATGAGTTTAATTCGTATGGTTTTGGCTTGGGTTTGGCCGGCCAAAGAGGGCCCCCACCCTCTTGTTTGGCCGGCCACAACAAAAGGGGAAAACCGAATTTTTGGTTCAAATTATAAAATAAACCAAGCATGGTTTGTTTTATAAAATTATGGATAAAGAAATTTATATAAAGAAATTTATTTAAAGAGATTTATTTTTCATGGAAATTAAAATGAACCATGGATTGGTTTATTTTATTTTATAAAATCAATAATGGATTGATTTACCATGATAAAAAAATTTATATAAAGAAATTTATATAAAGAAATTTCTTTCCATAAGAAAAGGGAGACATGGTTGTTTTTATCATAAATTAAATTATGATAAAAACTTGGCATGATGGAATAATTCATAAAAAAATTTATATGATAAATTTCTTATGAAAATTTATTCCATAAAAAGGAAATTTGGCGATTGAGAGGCTACTATATAAAGGAACCAAGGCAAGGCTTGGAGATTAATCTAAGAGATCTAGAAATAAGCCCCCTCTCTCTCTCCTTCTCTCCCTCTCCCTCCTCTAGTGCCGCTGACCCTAAAAGGAGGTCCCCTTTGTTACCGTGAGCTTCATCCACCAAGCAGCTGCCGAAGAAGAAGAAGAAGCGGGCGCAACTCCTTCCTTCCTCCCGGAATCTTGATTCCGTTCTTCGTTTGGTGGTTAGTCTTCCCATCTCTCTCTTGGTATTCTTGTCGTGCCTTTGGAGAATCTAGTAGTTCTTGTCGGCACGAAACTCGTGGCTTTGCGAAGTCATACCGAAGAAAACTCGACGTGGACGCGAATAGAGGCGGAGCTTCCAAGGGACGCTTACGGTTGGATCTCGTCCTTTCCTTCGAGTTACGCGAGGTATTAAGTAAATTAGTTTACTTTCTGCAAAAATTTAATGTATGATCATGTCTACACAATATAAGATTGCAAGCTTAGATGTGTGGTTAAATAATTTGTGAAATTATTTATGCTAAACCTTCCGTTGCACGTAATTAAATTTTAAAATTACGAACCCGCATCCATGTCAACATGCACCCGGTCCCAACAATGGGCAGTCAATTGGCACGCCTGGTTTCAGCTTCTGTGGAAATTTTCAGAAATCAAATTTTCTCTCATTTGATGCCATATGGTTGGGTTGCTTGAGGCAATCTTTTTGATGGTGTCAAAGGGGGAGAATAGGTGGTTTAAGTTAGTATTTTAAGTTGGAATGGATGGGTTAAGGTTTCTTTCTCACTTAGACCTTGAATGATTAAAAATGGGGAGAAGACATGTATTAAGGGGGAGGTTACCTCTTAGATTTTGATATGTCTTACATTTTTAATGTTGTGTAGTGTTAAGTGAAAACTTAACTTGAATTATGATTAGAATTGAAAATGGGAAAAGACATGGATTAAGGGGGAGGTTACCTCTTAGGGTTACTATGTCTTATGCTTTTTCAATTGCTATGTTTTGCTATTGTTATTGTGGTTGTTATTTATCTCTAAACTTAAATATATTGCCACACATCAAAAAGGGGGAGATTGTTGAGGCAATCTACCCTTAAATGATTGGAAGATCATAGTTTTGATGTGTGTGGGTGAATATGTTTAAGGTTAGAGTGTTATGTTGTATTTGATGTGTGTGTAATTGAGTTTGCAGGACTTAGAGAATCACACATGGTGGACATATCCGAGGGACGAGAGCCGAGGGAGGAGAGCTCTAAGGGCAAGCCGGGAAGTGGATTTTAAGGGCACACATGAAGGGTGGCATGGAGGCAAGCCAAGGGAAGGCTTGCGTGCGCATCCGAGGGACGATAGCCAGAGGAAGAGTGATGATGCAGTCTGGCCTTGATTGTTGTTTTGGTGTTGACATCGATTTTAGTTAAGGTGGATGCTTATTGATTATGATTAAGTCCTGATCGGGGATCAGGCATGGTATGGGAAATCCTAGCTTGGAGGGCTAGGTGTTGGAAAATCCTAACCTGGAGGGTTAGGTGTTGAAAATCCTAGCTTGGAGGGCTAGGTGTGTGAAAAGTCCTAATTCGGAAGAGGTGGGTGAAAAGTCCTAGCTTGGAGGGCTAGGTGAAAAGTCCTAACTTGGAGGGTTAGGTGCAAATTTCCATCTTGGAAAATTAGCTGAAAAAGTCCTGGCTTGGAGGGTCAGGTCCTAGCTTAGAGGGCTAGGTCTGGAAAAGTCCTAATTCGGAAGGGTTGGGTGAAAAGTCCTAGCTTGGAGGGCTAGGTGAAAAGTCCTAACTTGCAGGGTTAGGTGCAAATTCCCAACTTGGAGAGTTAGGTGAAAAATCCTTAGCTTGGAGGGCTAAGGTGGATGAAAACCTAGCTTGGAGGGCTAGGTTTGAGTCCCTGGATCGGTCTGGTGATCGATCAGGGAATATGACATGCTGCTCTGTCGTGGATCGGTCTGGTGACTAATGAACCCGAAATAGTAGGTTAAGTTGTCACGAATGTGGGTTCATCAGAATTTAGAATATTTATAAATGTGCTGGAAACCCTTTTTGCAATCAAAGAAGAAAGACGTAGCAAAGGGGCCATAGGTCGTATTTTTTCCAAGGGCTAGTTCAAGTTGTTTGATTCGTGCTCGAGTTTATGGGTCGTTAATGTTTTTGGGTTTCAGATATGATTTGGGGTTTGGATTCAATGAAAAACTAAAGAAACAAACTTGATATAAAATGCAGCAATGGAACAACTTGAAATACAAAGGAAACAAGCTTATGTGCCAATATGACACTAAGTACAAGAAATATATGTAATCGATTTAGCCTTGAAAGCAACTATCAATGAAATGGAATGCAAGCATAGAGGAAGAGATTTAAAACCTAATCACTGGTCCATGCAAGAACTAGCTGATGAAAAGCTACTGCATAAATGAAACATCATCTCTCATGCAGAAAATCAACAAAGAAAAACTCAGTGCAGACACAACCAGCAGCTAGACTCGAGTGCACCAAGCTAGCTTAAATGAAATTGATACTGAGAACTGCAGAAATGAAACTGACCACTTCAGCTACAGCTAACTGAATGAATGTACTCAAGAAAACAGCACATGAATGTGAAAATGCAGTAACCTTTTGCAGAAACGTTTTTTCAGAAATGCAAGAAAACTTCTAATGCAGAAACAGTTTGCCAAATTGCAGAATCGCTTCAACTGCAGGAATTAAACACAAGGTAATCTAAATTTGAATGCAAAGTCTAATGTTCAGACAAGGTGTAAGAGAACTAAGGATTGATCGACACAAATTTAAGAAGCTAACTGACGGACCCAATTAAGCTAATTAAAGTTGTCACGAATTGTGGGACCAATCAGAATTTAGAATTTATAAATGTGCTGGAAACCCTTTTTGCAATCAAAAAGAAAAGCGTAGTAAAGGGGCCACAGGTCGTATTTTTCCAAGGGCTAGTTCAAGTTGTTCGACTCGTGCTCGAGTTTATGTGTCGTAATGTTTTTGGGTTTCAAATAAGAGAATGGGTTTTTGTTTTGCAGTGAGAAATGAAGATACAATGCACAGGAAGTAAACTTAACCAAAAGAACTAACCATGGTAGAAGCAACTAATGATTTCAACTAATGGAAAACTTAATCGGCAAATGCAACTTAACCGAATTCTAGAAACAAGACTGATTTCTTATGCAAAACAAATGCTTAAACGAATGAATGTGAAAACACTTGATCGGCAAGGACTAAAAGAATCTGAGGTGCTAAAATGATACTAAGTGCCAAGGCTGAAATTAACAACTCTAAATACTAATCACTTCAACTTAGAAGATAAAACTATTAGTGAAATGCTAAGCATGAATTAAAGAAGAAATCTAGAAATGAATGCAGCAATCAGGAATGAATTTAATTCAGGATACGAATGCAGTAATTCAAACACTAAACTTGATACCAAGAGAAGGAAACCCTTGTCCCAAGAGCTGACCCTAGATGCAGTTTTGAATTGCTACTTGATACAAGAAGAGAAGCACTACAACTAATATGAAACAACTGATGATAAGCAATGGATTATGAAGCAAACATTTCGAATTCAAAAATTCAGAGTCAATTGCTCACAGAAATGCAATGCAGAGCTTAATAGATCAAAAACATGAATGCAGAATTAAATCAAGGCAAATAAAAACAAACAAAATCAACTCAGGTTGAGAAGGTAAGCTAGGAGTGAACTGATACAAGTCTGAAAGGAGAATGCAGTTTCAAAATTATAGATTCATTCAGAAATGTCTAAGGCAAAAGCACTTTGCAGAAATTCAGTAATGAAATCCAGAATTCAGAATCTGAAAGGAGAGATGCAGAATTGAAAGTAAGAATCCAATGCGATACAATAGAGCAGATTTGAGTAAGAAGAACTAGTGTATGCTTGACTCTAATTCCAGAAACTACAAGCTGAAAACTTCAGAAATGAACTAAATGGCAGAAATTGGAATTGAAGGGCAGATATGAAATTGATACACTTCAAGCTAATGCACAAAATCTGAAATCAATTGCTATTAAAAGTGAACGAACTGCAAAGTAAGTTCAGGAGATAAACTACAACTAGCTTAATACAAAACTCAGAAGTACTCAAGGAAAATGAAACTGAAATGAAGCAGGGAATGAAACTGATATACAGCAGGAAGAAAAACTAGAATGCAGCAACAATCTGGCACACAAGCAATGAAATATGAAACAAACTGAAACCTAATCGAATTGCTCACTATCAGGCTTATATCTAATGCTATTGCAGCATTGAAACTAATTGAAACAGAACCAATCCGAAAACTAAACTTAATAAGCTGGAATTGTAGAAACAGGGCAAAACTGATACGCAGCTATAACATTTGATACGCAAAGATTGAAACAAGAAATAAACTGAATTCAAATTCAATTGCTTACTGATCGAACTCATTAACTAATCTACTTGCAGAATAGAACCTAATTAAGGCTTGAGAAATTCAGAAATAGAAACGAAATAGCTGATTCATGTGCAGAACAGAAATGAAGTGCTGAAACAGAAATTACAGCTAATACAAAAAGAAATACAGTAAGGAATTTATCCTCGATCCTTCCCATGTTACAAGACCACCTTGTTCATCACGCAAGGGCAAGCCAAGAACCCCTTCAACTCGCAAATCAGTGGAAAATTGGCTCCAATTCAGATCTCGCTCAAAATTGCACACAGCTGGAAAATTCCAATTCAAACTCTTAGATCTCAATGCGAAAGGTTGCGATGATGATTTGGAAATCATCTGAGCTCATCCTAGGACCCCTACAGATGGTTCAGATGGGAGGAAATGGACACGGTTGAGATCCGAGAGCTCAAATCATAGATCTACCGAAACCCTCAAGAAGCTCTGCATCCGGCACAATCTCGAGCTAAAATCGCCATTGAAACCTTCTCCCAATGATCCAGATCTTGCTCCAAGATCGTGATCGAGTTGGCCACGCCTTCACTGAAGAAAATCGCAACAAAAACGAAGAACAATAGAGGAAATGCGAAGAAAACTAAGCTAATGCTGGCGAAGACGCGACAGAGCAAAAATGGGATCTGGTTTCGGTTTAAGTAGTTAAACAGTGGACGACTCAGATTGTCCAGCGCTCATCCAACGGTTGATCTTCGTCCGATTTGATTCAAATTTTCCAGATCTTGATCAGAGGTCAGGATCATCCTCGTGGTAGCTCGGATCTGCCAAATCTCTAATGGATGGTTCAGATCACTTTGATCTTTGAATGGATGGTCTAGATCCCTCTGATCGTGATCCAACGGCTAGATGATCTCCGATTGGGCTGAAACTCTCAGATCTTGATCTGATCGCTTGATTAGCCTTAATCCCAGCTCAGATTGATCAGAAGTTCTCAGATGGTCTAGATCTAACCGTTCTTGCATCGGACGGTCCAAATGAGTCGACGCTTGATCACTTGATCTAGTCCACTTTTGACTCAGCATTTGACCCAACATGACCTAGGTCCATGATCCCTCCAAGCCTACAAAAGTTGATCAAAAATTTAGTGACAAAACAACTCAAATATATCAAAATTTGTAATTAAGTCCAAAAAGAGTATAAATCCTAGAACCTAGGGTAAATCCACAATTATACGAGTAAAATATGGGTCAAACACGTATTTAAGTATATAAAATGATCATCAAAATGACACTTATCAACTCCCCCACACTTAAGCTTGAGCGTCTCGCGAAAAGTACTAAATATGTATCCCTTAGGTTTTCTCAAACATAAGTAGAAGCAATTGAAAAGAAATTACCTAGGGTTGTTAATTCTCAAAAATCTAAGCTCTATAGACTAGTATCTTGTCCTTAAATCAACAACTTAGCAATTCAACCTTCATGATTCATTGAGATGAATTTCACTCACTAATCTTTCAAAGGAAACTTTTGGTGGCTCTCTTCCTAAGTTCTAAGTACATGATGAAAATGGAGCTCACTCATACACACATGCTTCTTGCATTACCATAGGCTTGCTTATTATCTACTCTCCACCATTATTCATGATTAGAATCAATCATCTATAAAAGCTTATTCAAACAAGTGAAAGATATAGAAGATGGTAAAAATGAAATAAAAGACATGAAAATAGCAAATTTGATGGAATGGAAGACTTGAATGCTTAAGGATATTTTTGATGCCCTTCGCCCCTTCTTTCAGTCCACATAATGAAATCCAAAGTGTGATGGAGTGAGTCTTTGCAATGCCCTTCTAAAATTGTATGAGAAGACTTCATTAATTCCTTTGTGCCAATTCCACTCTTGCGTGCCATTTTGACTCTTTCTCTTTTCTTTTCTTATTTTTTTTCTGTTCCTTTCTTTTCTCTACTGAAATCAGAATGTATTGGAACAAAGCTCTGATTCGGATGAGAATCTCCACTGATTTCATGGTGCTAACAACTCATTGTGTGCCAACTTTCTTCCTTTTGTTTTTCTCAAACTGCTTTTTTTTTTCTTTTCTGTTTTTTTTTCAAGCTGTTCTTCTTTAGTTTCTGACTGTTTTGATCAGCAATGGATGTACTCAACTCCTTTTAATACATTTTTGGTACTTCCTTCTGTGTTTCACAGCCTTGAAACCAACTCTCAGCTTCAAGTTGACACAAACCTTGCTCATAAACTGCTTTTAGTCCAAGCAGTCCACTGATTTTTTTCTGTTAATCACTTGTTCCTTTACTTGATACTGTTGATGCAGTCTGGCCCGATTGTTGTTTTGGTGTTGACAACGATTCAAGTTTGGTTGAGTGAATTTGGGTTAAGTCCTGGTCGGGGACTGTGTAACACCCCAAAATTTCCCATATGAAATATTATGAATTCATGAAACATAATTATTATGAAATTTCATGATGGGCTTGGCTTAATGGGCTTGGATGTGGATTAGTGCAAAATGTAATAAAAAGAAGATGTAGAAAGGAGGAAGCAGGGATTGAACCTTGAACCTCCTAGTTGCACTAACAATGTCTTAACCATTGCACCAAGCCATGTTTCATGTTGAGAGAATAAGAAACATGCTTGTTAAAGCTAGGGAAGTGAAGAGACATGTCTCTTCATGGGAAAAGTATAAATAAGAGAAGGAGAGGTTGGAATAACTTCCTCTCTTCTTCTTCCTCACTCTCCCCACCGAAAATTCACTCTCCCCCTTTCCTTTTCATTTTCGAAAAGTAAACCCTAGGGTTCTAACCCTAGGGAATTGGAAGGAAGAAGACCATCCAAAGATCTTGCCCTCTACTAGGGCCAAAGGTTCTAGAGAAGTGCTAGTAAGGAGAACACTCACCTTCCTTCAACTAAGGGTACCCTAAGGAGTAAGAGAAGGAGAAATTCAAGCGAAAGGATGTAAGTATCCCCTCGCCTGCAGTGTAATAGTTGCTGTATGATTCTTCTTCTTGTTGTTTTCGAAATTAGGGGTTTCTCCCCTTGTGTGACTTTCGGCCAACCTCAAAGAGGAGGCCTTGGTTACTCCTTGTTGCATGGGAAGATCCCTTGGAATTTAGGGTATACTTATATGATGTTTTCCTACATGTTGTGGTGACAAAAAAATTAGGGTTGAACACCCTATAAGGTTTCGGCCAAAACATGAAGCAAAGAGGGTTTAGGGTTGTATGATTTTCTATGATGTATCCATGTTTAGTAGTGTAGACAAAGTGTTTATGTAAATGTTTGTGTGAAACCTAAGTTCAAGAACCCTAGTTTCCCCTACCCTTGACTTTCGCACAACCCTAGGAGAATTAGGGTTTAGGGTGCATGATTATCCTAGGATGTATTCTTGGCTTAATATGTTACTACCCTACGAGACATGATTATGTTTAGTAAGATGATATGTATATGCATGAGATGTCTAAATGAAATGCTTGATTAAAAATCTTAATGTTTCCTAGCATGTGATATTCGGCCAAGGCATGAGCATTAGGGTTGTGAAGGTTGATTACTCCATGATGTATGCTATGCTTAGTATGATACATGATATATATATATATATATAAAAAAAAAAAAAATATATATATATATATATATATTATATATGTGATGCTTGTATGGGATATTTGATGTCAAAACAATCTAAGCTACCCTACCCTTGATTTTCGGCCAAACCCTAGGTTTAGGGTTAGGAAGGGTTAAATTAAACCATGAAGCAGGTTATGATATGAGTATGATTGATGTGACCAATTTTGTCATATATAAGTATGTGTAAGTATTTAAAATGTGATGTATGTATGAGCATGTTTATATAGCCCATGGGGCACCCTTTATGAACTGCATGTGATGTGTATGATAAAATGCTTGAAAGGATACTCCACTAAGTATGGGATCAAGAGCACCCCTTAAGTTGTGTGGTGTGTCCCTACGGGATCATGAGCACCCTTGAAGAGTGGTGTGTCCCTTAAGAGTGGATTGGAGTACTCCTTAGCATATATGTAAAAGCATGATAAGTATTTTACTTTAGAAGTTGTGTACCCGACTCGGAAGGGGGTCGTTAAACAAATCCGGGGTGCATGTTAACGTAAGGTCATGGCTCCGGTAGGACGTAAGGGTCCTGCTCTAATTGATTGGTGGCTCGCTACCCCAATTCATTAGGGAACGCGCAATAGGTAACGCGCGATATGTGGTACACAACTGGGCCCTATATGATATGGATGTATTTTTAAGTAATACCTTTATGGAATTGTTTTGAAAACATTCATTGAAAACATTTATTATAGGTGAAGGGTATGCTTAAGGTACTTTATACTGCATGCTTAGAAACTTGGATGTTTAGTATGCTTTGATGAACTCATGCTTATGATTTATTATGTGTACATGTTGTATTCTTTCGTATGGATTTTGCGAGTAGGACAGGATCCTTACTAAGCATTTGTGCTTACTAGTTTATGTGTTGTCTTATGCTGCAGATAAGGGTAAGGAACACTTAAACTAATGTAAGAGGCAGGAGGCTGGAGATGTGTGGGGTGGTGGCTCGGGAAAGAAAGATTCTTATATCTACTTTATTATGCTTATGTTTATGTCCCTTGACAATGAATGTTAGTGATTAGGATTGATATTGCATGATAGTGATTACTCATATACTTGATTTTGTTGTTTATATTATGAGTTGAAATAATATGTGAACCTGTCATGTTATAGAATAACTCTTGATTAAAATATTTCAAATGATGTTCTAATGATTCAAGCATGATATTTGATTGACATGTACTGGCTAGTATGCTTAGCACTTGTAAATATCACTTGATAGTTTTAGACAAGCATGCTCAGCACTTAGTCCTTGCACTCTAGCTTTTATTGTATGTCAAAAATTTTACTATATGAATGAACGACTGTTACGTAACCCCGCCCCGAGAGTAGATATAAGGGCGGGCGTTACAGACTGGGTTTGAAATCCCGGTGAGTGAAGCCGGGTCCTGGTGAGTGAAGCCAGGTGTTGAAAAGTCCTAATTCGGAAGAGGTGGGAGAAAAGTCCTAGCTTGGAGGGCTAGGTGAAAAGTCCTAACTTGGAGGGTTAGGTGCAAATTCCCATCTTGGAGAATTAGGTGAAAAAGTCCTGGCTTGGAGGGTCAGGTCCTAGCTTGGAGGGCTAGGTGTTGGAAAAGTCCTAATTCGGAAGGGTTGGGTGAAAAGTCCTAGCTTGGAGGGCTAGGTGAAAAGTCCTAACTTGGAGGGTTAGGTGCAAATTCCCATCCTGGAGAATTAGGTGAAAAGTCCTGGCTTGGAGGGTCAGGTGCCTAGCTTGGAGGGCTAGGTTGGATGAAGTTCTAACTCGGAAGGGTTGGGTGAAAAGTCGTAGCTTGGAGGGCTAGGTGAAAAGTCCTAGCTTGGAGGGCTAGGTGAAAAGTCCTAACTTGGAGGGTTAGGTGCAAATTCCCAACTTGGAGAGTTAGATGGAAAAATCCTTGGTTTGGAGGGCTAAGGTGGATGAAAACTTAGCTTGGAGGGCTAAGTTTGAGTCCCTGGATCGGTCTGGTGATCGATCAGGGAGTTGGCACGGTGCTCCTTCGTGGATCAGTTTGGTGACCGATCCAGTGATGGCTGATCGGTCTGGTGACCGATCAGGGAGTAAGTGTTTCACTCACTGCACAGCTCCTGATCGGTCTGGTGACCGATCAGGGAGCGAACAGTGAGTTGAGTTCGCCTACTGATCAGGCTTTGATCGGTCTGGTGACCGATCAAAGACTTAGGACTTAATTTTCCAAGTTACTGTTCACTCAGACCTGGACCGATCAGGGGAGCTGATTGGTCGGAGCAGCCTGATTGGTCTGGTGACCGATCAGGCTGGAGCCTGATTGGTCTGGTGACCGATCAGGCTGAAACCTGGATTGGTCTGGAGACTAATCAGGAGTATGCAGAAGACTTCTGGATCGGTCTGGTGACCGATCAGGGTCCTTCCTGATCGGTCTGGTGACCGATCAGACGCAGAACTTTAATTCAAATACACTGTCAGAAGCTCTGATTGCGTCTGTTTTCACTGCCGATTCTCTGCTACATCGCTGCTTATGTTTGATATGCATTGCTAAGCTTCTATTGGAGTGTGCAGGCTTTACAGGGATGATTCAAACATTGGAGGAGAGTCAATGGGAGGCTTTCCTTGGAGCAGGTTTGTTTGTTTCTCCTTCTCAGGTTTCAACGGCAACTGGAGCAGCTGGCGACTGACGGAGACTCAGCTGGAGAGGAGGTCTTCAGTGGACTGAGTGCTCAGGGAGGTCAGTGGGTTCAGGCTGACTCAGTGGATGCTGGAGAAGCTTGTGATGGTGAGCAGAGCTTAAGAGACAAAGCTGGATGCAGAGGAGCTGGGGGCGAACAAGACAGAAACTTGGGAAGTTTGGCTGGGCTGTGTTCGTGCTCTCTGTTGCTTTGTGCTTGAGCTTTCTTGTGCATCTTTGTGAGCTTGTCTTCTCGAGTGTCTCGTGTGCTTAACTTGTATCCTCTTGAGATCACTTGTGGAGAGGTTTCTCCACCGAGAAGGAGGCTTCTACTATCCGGAGTTCACCGGGGCTTGATCTGCCGACGATCAAGGGATCGCCCACCTCACGGGCACGCCAAGGAGTAGGGGCAAGTTATCCCCGAACCTTGTAAATGATCCTTGTTAGCAATCGTTGGTTTGTATTCTCTGTTTCTGCAGTTTTGTTAAGTTTTCTTCTCTGCATTTGTTTTGTTTCCGCTGCTACTAACTTAAGTGCAGAGAAGATTCGAAAAGAGCCAAGAAATTGTGTCCGGCTATATTCACCCCCCCTCTATAGCCATCTCGTCCCCAACAAGTGGTATCAGAGCTTGGGGCTCTGTTCACGGCTTAACATCCGAGAGCTTACAGTAAGATGGCTATGGGAGGAGAAGGCTACAGCACAAACAGACCTCCATTCCTCGACGACACTGATTTTCCATATTGGAGGTCAAGGATGGAGTTCTACCTCAAAACCAACATGAGCATATGATTTTCAGTGAAGGAGGGGTTCTCCCTTCCAAAGGATCATGAGGGAAATGAACTTGAGTTTTCAAGTTGGTCGGCTGAGCAAGTCAAAAAGGGGGAAGCAAATGCCAAAGCTACTGTCACCTTGCAATGTGGGATGGCTAAGGATCAGTTGGTCAAGGTGGGTCCTTTCACAAGTGCTAAAGATCTATGGAATAAGATTATTGAGCTCCATGAAGGAACTCAAGACACCCGAATAGCCAAGAAGGACCTCCTTCACAGTCAACTCCAAACTCTATCCATGGAAGAAAATGAAAAGGTAAGTGAACTCCATGGAAGATTCAAAGAGATTCTTAATGGCCTCCACTCCATCAATGAAAAGGTAGAAAACCAGGATCTAGTAAGGTTTGCTCTCAAAGCTTTTCCGAGGAATACTTTGTGGTCATCCATGGTGGATGCCTACAAGGTTTCCAAGGATTTATCAATTATTAAGTTAGAAGATCTATTTTATGAAATGGAATTACATGAGATCTCTAACCAAAGCCCAAAGGAGAAAGGTATAACTTTTGTGGCAGGAAACGAAAGAAAGAAGAAAGAAAAGGAGGAGGAAACTTACTGTCAAGTGGCTCTAGTGGCTTTAGAGGACTCGAGAGAAGAAAGTGATAACGAATCAAGCTCCTCAACTGCGCCTTCATCATCTTCGGATGATGAAGAGGTAATCTCTCCGGAATTAGATAAATGCTATAGGATGATAGCATGCTTAACTAAATTGTTAAAGAAATCAAAGAATAAGATTAAGTCATTGAAATATGAAGTAGAAAAATTGAAAACCTCTAAGGATAAGGTAATTGATGTTATGCATGATAAGTCCCTTGAGGATGAAAATAAGGATTTGAAGAGCAAAGTTGAAAATCTCAAGAATATTCTTGAGAAGTTTTCAACTAGCTCTAAAACTCTAGACATGATACTAAATTCACAAAAAACGGTTTACAACAAGGTTGGCTTAGGTTACCAACCTAAAGAATCAAGTTTCATGTCATTGATGTCTAGAACCCAATTTAGAGCACAAAATATTTCTATGGTTCAAAAGGTTAGAAAGAAATTGACTAAGGCATGGGTGCCAAAGTCTTTACTTGAAGGTTCATTAGGTCCCAAAATTTGGGTACCTAAAACTTCCATATTTCGAATTGTATAAGCATTGTTTGAGGGGGACCATCTATCAACATAGGTTGTTGATAAGTGGTGCTCCAAACCAAGGCTAAGGTTACACTAGTGTCAAAATAAGTCAACAAGCCTTGAAAATTGTTTTTATATATTGCATGAAGGGTTTAGATTCACACATAACTTGCTCTTGCCATGAATTGCTTAGGATAATTAGTTTTCTCATTGCAATTTATGTCTTACTGCAAGATATGATTTATGATATGTCATAACTCAAGCTCAAGGTGTTTTTGTTTGGTGAACACGATCAAATATGCCATGATTTTACAATGTGTATTATTATCATTAATCTATGGCATGCAAGTTTGATTTCAACTATGAACTTGATAGAAATGTGGGACTATGAATTCTCTGATCTAATCTATGAACTATCAATAGAATGGAGAATTATGATTCTAGACTTGGGACAAATCTAGATCTATGAGTTATCAAAATTGATTGAAGCAAGCATGTTATGAATACACTTGGAACATAATTAATCATGCATAAGTGTAGTTTACGTTTGTGTTAAAGTTTTACTATGATCAGTTTTGTTTCCAAAACAAAGAGGAAAGTAACTAGTTTATCCTTGCCAAATAGCAATATGCATCTAGGGATTGTGTGCTATCCATGCTTATGATTTTGCAAGCTGTCCATGTTTATGAATTTTCTGGTTAAATGATTGTATGCAAGCGTGTTTTGGAAATCTGGTCATAGTTAGATACTAATTTGATGCAAGTATGTTTTGAAAATTTGATCATATTTTTGTTTGTATCATGAAATCTGATCATGTCTTGAAAAGTTGATATTAGTATCATATTTTGATAATTGGTTGAAGAAATGTATTTTGATTAAGGGAACCCTTAGGACCAAATGGATTAAAACTATTTGAATTAGGGTTTGGGAATGGTTAAGGGTTGAAACAAATCTATTTCTGAAACTGATCAAGTTCAGAAAACAGTCTGTGTCAGACCTGATCGGTCCACTGACCGATCAGGACTCACCCTGATCGGTCTAGTAACCGATCAGGAATCATACTGATCGGTCCGGTGATCGATCATCTCAACACTGATCAGAGATATCAGACTACTCCTCAGTCCGATCTCATTTCATCAAGTTATATCAGATTACCTGATCATTTTGATACAAACAAATCTGATACACACCTGATTATTCCAAGAACATGAACATACTTGATCATTCATTGGTACAAACCTGGTACTAAGTGAATACAAATTCATTTCTAAGGAATTGTTGAGACTCTTGAACCTCAGAAATTTTTCTGAAACATCAAGTGTTAAAATGAGGTTTGGCTAATCATACTTGGAATGAAACTTGATTTGATACAAACCTATGTTGGAATGTTCAAATTCATAAGAAAGGGTTTGTTGAGTCATGACTCTTATTCTTAATGTCGTGTTTCGGAAATTTTTCTGAAATGACGAATATTAATAGAGTCTACACCCCTATTGTGGAATGCAAATTGTTAATGCAGTCTGATCAGGAATGTATCAGAGTTTCAGGAATTTTTCTGAAATTTGATCGCTCCCCAGACTAACAAGAACAATGTCTGTATCACGTAATCAATGAACCTGGTCGGTCACGGAGACCAATCAGGATTATATGTCAGATACAGATGCATTCCTTACTTGTCATATGAAACATATACATGCTTGACCATGATATTATTCTGTATATGTTTTCATGTGAAATTCACACTTTTTGGCGTATGATGCATATAAATTGTTGCCATGATACATTTATGGTATATGCCTCTCATATGCAAAATTTTACCTTTGACTATTTTGGGTTTGGGGAGAGACCCTTGATTGAGGGGGAGTTATGGTCAAACTTAATAACCATATCCTTTTCGATGTTTGACAAAGGGGGAGAGAATGACTGATTAAGTTTATGGTTATTATAGGGGGAGGATTTGGTTCCCTTACAATAATTGAAGTGCCTTCAATTGATCATTTAATGCCTAAACATAAATCGGATTGTCAAACAACAAAAAGGGGGAGATTGTTGATGCAGTCTGGCCCGATTGTTGTTTTGGTGTTGACAACAATTTAAGTTTGGTTGAGTGAATTTGGGTTAAGTCCTGGTCGGGGACTGGGTTTGAAATCCCGGTGAGTGAAGCCGGGTCCTGGTGAGTGAAGCCAGGTGTTGAAAAGTCCTAATTCGGAAGAGGTGGGTGAAAAGTCCTAGCTTGGAGGGCTAGGTGAAAAGTCCTAACTTGGAGGGTTAGGTGCAAATTCCCATCTTGGAGAATTAGGTGAAAAAGTCCTGGCTTGGAGGGTCAGGTCCTAGCTTGGAGGGCTAGGTGTTGGAAAAGTCCTAATTCGGAAGGGTTGGGTGAAAAGTCCTAGCTTGGAGGGCTAGGTGAAAAGTCCTAACTTGGAGGGTTAGGTGCAAATTCCCATCCTGGAGAATTAGGTGAAAAGTCCTGGCTTGGAGGGTCAGGTGCCTAGCTTGGAGGGCTAGGTTGGATGAAGTTCTAACTCGGAAGGGTTGGGTGAAAAGTCCTAGCTTGGAGGGCTAGGTGAAAAGTCCTAGCTTGGATGGCTAGGTGAAAAGTCCTAACTTGGAGGGTTAGGTGCAAATTCCCAACTTGGAGAGTTAGATGGAAAAATCCTTGGCTTGGAGGGCTAAGGTGGATGAAAACATAGCTTGGAGGGCTAAGTTTGAGTCCCTGGATCGGTCTGGTGATCGATCAGGGAGTTGGCACGGTGCTCCTTCGTGGCTCGGTTTGGTGACCGATCCAGCGATGGCTGATCGGTCTGGTGACCGATCAAGGAGTAAGTGTTTCACTCACTACACAGCTCCTGATCGGTCTGGTGACCGATCAGGGAGCGAACAGTGAGTTGAGTTCGCCTACTGATCAGGCTCTGATCGGTCTGGTGACCGATCAAAGACTTAGGACTTAATTTTCCAAGTTACTGTTCACTCAGACCTGGACCGATCAGGATGGAGCCTGATTGGTCTGGTGACCGATCAGGCTGAAACCTGGATTGGTCTGGAGACCAATCAGGAGTATGCAGAAGACTTCTGGATCGGTCTGGTGACCGATCAGGGTCCTTCCTGATCGGTCTGGTGACCGATCAGGCGCAGAACTTTAATTCAAATACACTGTCAGAAGCTCTGATTGCGTCTGTTTTCACTGCCGATTCTCTGCTACATCGCTGCTTATGTTTGATATGCATTGCTAAGCTTCTATTGGAGTGTGCAGGCTTTACAGGGATGATTCAAACATTGGAGGAGAGTCAATGGGAGGCTTTCCTTGGAGCAGGTTTGTTTGTTTCTCCTTCTCAGGTTTCAACGGCAACTGGAGCAGCTGGCGACTGACGGAGACTCAGCTGGAGAGGAGGTCTTCAGTGGACTGAGTGCTCAGGGAGGTCAGTGGGTTCAGGCTGGCTCAGTGGATGCTGGAGAAGCTTGTGATGGTGAGCAGAGCTTAAGAGACAAAGCTGGATGCAGAGGAGCTGGGGGCGAACAAGACAGAAACTTGGGAAGTTTGGCTGGGCTGTGTTCGTGCTCTCTGTTGCTTTGTGCTTGAGCTTTCTTGTGCATCTTTGTGAGCTTGTCTTCTCGAGTGTCTCGTGTGCTTAACTTGTATCCTCTTGAGATCACTTGCGGAGAGGTTTCTCCACCGAGAAGGAGGCTTCTACTATCCGGAGTTCACCGGGGCTTGATCTGACGACGATCAAGGGATCGCCCACCTCACGGGCACGCCAAGGAGTAGGGGCAAGTTATCCCCGAACCTTGTAAACGATCCTTGTTAGCGATCCTTGGTTTGTATTCTCTGTTTCTGTAGTTTTGTTAAGTTTGCTTCTCTGCATTTGTTTTGTTTCCGCTGCTACTAACTTAAGTGCAGAGAAGATTCGAAAAGAGCCAAGAAATTGTGTCCGGCTATATTCACCCCTCCTCTATTGCCATCTCGTCCCCAACAGATACTCCCTGTTTACTTCAAATTCCAACAACCCATGTATCCGGTTTCAGAAATGGATAGCTGCAATTCAGCTCTTGGAAAAGTGACCGAAACTCCTTCATATCATTTTTTTTTTCTTTGGCACAATTTTTTTTTCATTTGTGTGCCATTTCTTTTCTTCATTGCAGATTTTTTTTTCTTCATTGTATGCCATTTGTTTTCCTTGGATCTTCAAATAATGAGCAAGAATCTAGATGCTTCAATTGTTATCTTCCTTAACTACTTCTTCTTGCTTGATCTTGATACCAAACTCAACTCAATTTGGCACATGATAAATTTTTTTTTTCAAAAGAAGCGCATCCTTGATAAAACTTGATTCCAAATCACTAACCACTCCCCCACACTTAATCTTTTGCACGTCTCGGGCAAAATAGCATCAAAGAACATCCCCAAACAAACAAGTCCCTAGAAAAAGAAATTAGAAGCAATATGAAGATTAGGTAGGGAAAATGAGAAATATGAAGTAATACAAGGGAAATTTATGAAAATTGATATGAAATAAGAAACAAAATGATACACCTCTATAAATGTGATCCAATCATCGAAATATGATTTTGAAAGAACCTAAGCAAGTTCTAGAGTACAATCACATGTATGTGTCACAAAAATAAGGCTAAGCCTCACTAGGTACAAATAATTCATCTCAAGTCCTCAATCAAGAATCCATGGCCAAGTAGTACTCAAGCATCCAAGATTTCATCCATGAGCTCAAACACTAAGTTTTAACAATCAAATTTAATTTGTTTTCAAAAGACTCTAAAATGCTATGAAGATAACCTAAAGGAATACATTTATTCCTACTCATGAAGAAAAAGTGCCAAAAGACATACAATGGTATTTACAATGTCTATTTATTCATTCTTCTACTCTACTCATGCATTTATTAGCAAGAATTCATTTTAAAAGAAAATTCTACTTCTAACAAGCATAAAGAGGAAAAAGGTAATGAAAGAAAATGCAAGAAAAAGTAAACTCCCTTTTATTTCTGGCGGTCGGAGTCTATCAAGAAACAATCTCCATCGTGGTAGTGGAGGAGTAGGGGTAGCTGAAAAAATTTCCTTCATTTGCTCAATTTTATTTTGCATTCCTCCCCCACACTTAGACTTTGCAATAAACTGTTCAGGTGGCCGAAGATGATTTAAGTACAATAGCCACTTCAAAGGTGGAGTGTTATAAGTCAAAGCAAGATCATCTCCTCCCTCTTTATTCTTTTTGGAAAATCTTCCAGGAGGTCGGAGACTGTTTAGGTGGAGCACCCATTCCAGAAGTCGTCTGGACCCTGCAAAACCATGTAAGACCTCCCTCAAGCGTGCAGGGTAAGAAAGAAGTGCAATATCATCAATCTCTACATAAAATGTATCCAAAAATGCATCATATCCAATAAAATCAATTTTGGGTACCTCAGTAAATTTTTCACAAGCAGTTTCTACATAAGATATATCAAGAAAAGTTTCACAGTCAATAAAATCAATCTCTGGTACCTCCATAAATTTTTCACACTCAATTTCAGCATAAGATATAGCAAGAGATTTTTCACAATAAACAACTTCAATTTCAGGTTCTTCTAAAAATTTTTCACACTTATAATCCATCAAAGGTATATCAAGAAAAGTTCCACAGCCAATAAAATCAATCTCAGGTACCTCCATAAGTATTTCACACTCAATTTCAGCATAAGAAATAGTAAGAGATTCATCACAATAAACAACTTCAATTTCAGGCTCTTCTAAAAATTTTTCACTATCAGCATAATATGTATGAAGAATATCATCATAACAAACAACATCAATTATAGGTTCCTCTAAAATTTGTTCGCAACCCATATCTACAAGAGATGTATCAAGTAATGCATTACAACCAATTAAATCAATTTTTGGTACCTCTATTGGATTTACACAAGCAATTTCTACACAAGGTATATCAATAAATTCATCATAACCAATAAAGTCAGCACTAGGTACCTCGCTGAATTTTTCTGAACAAAGAGGAGAAATACTTACCTGAGCGTGCTGAAGAATACCTGGAGGTTCTACAAGAGTAGATGTATCCATGGCCTCCTCCTGGTCAAGTACATGCTCCTCTTCAGCCTCAAGCTCTAGTGGACACTCAACTAGAATAGGTGATCCTTGGGTTCTTGCTTCCACCATGCAAGTCCCTACACTTTCTGGCCTAACCTCTGAATCAGTCAATGATGGTGGTCCCTGGGGCTTTGTGCAATCCCCTACACCTGTAGAATCATCTTCTATGCATGCTCCTTCTGTAATATCTGCAACCACAATATCAGAAAAATTAGGACCATCAATAACACTACTATCACAAAATAAAAGTCTAAAATGGTCCTGTGGAGCTTCAGTTTCTTCTTCTGGAGCTGAAAAATTTGGAAATGAATTTTGAATAGGAATCTCTGGAGGGATGCATGCTGTAGATGCCCTGGTTTTGATGATTTCTTCTTCTTCTTCCACCAACCTCCAAGTTAGTTCACAATCATGCCCCTTAAAATCCTGAGTAGCCTGAGGAGATAATTGTCCTGATCTTTCAGCTTTTGTTTGATCTATTTGATCAACCCATTTTTCAAGGCATCTTCCAAGGTTTTGAAGCTTGGTGTAGAACTCCTGTTGTTCTTCTGAAGACCACGAGTAGGCTATGAATTCTGAAATGGAAGCTGTCGGGGTTGCTCAAATGATTGAATGGGCTGATTAAACTGTTGAAAATTTTGCTGGGATGATGGTTGAATTTGTTGAGAATTGTAGCCCTGGAAATCCTGGATCTAAGGTTGAAATTGTGGTGGTGAAAACTAAAATTGAGTGGGCTGTGAGCTCTGAAATTGTGGCTGGAAATTCTGATTGCAAGGCTGAAATTGCTGTGGAAATTGAAATGGTTGCTGGAAATTCAAATTATCTTGGTACCCTTGCTGAATTCCTTGAAAAGGTGATTGATCTTGTTGATAAGGTTGCTGAAATTGGGGCTGAAAACTCTGGAATTGTGGCTGCCCATTCTGGAAGTTCTGACTTAGCTGAAAATTTTGGAATGATGGTTGAACTTGTGGCTGAAAAAACTGATTTGTTTGCTGGAAATTCGAATAGGGCTATCTTAATTCTTGATTTGGCTGCTGAAATTGCTGGAAAGGCTGATTCTGCTGAAATTGTGGACACGACTGCTGGTAAGTAGATGAAGACATTTTGAACTGGCAGTCCTGTCACAAAACAAACAAGAAAAATGGTAGCAACCGTATACAAAAATAAAGCAAAAGAAAATAGAATCAAATGATATGCCCATAAGCATACAAGCAAAAATCAAACAACTCAACTAGTATGTCCCCGGCAACGGCGCCAAAAATTTGACGAACCCAATTAAGCTAATTAAAGTTGTCACGAATTGTGGGACCAATCAGAATTTAGAATTTATAAATGTGCTGGAAACCCTTTTTGCAATCAAAGAAGAAAAGCGTAGAAAAGGGGCCACAGGTCGTATTTTTCCAAGGGCTAGTTCAAGTTGTTCGACTCGTGCTCGAGTTTATGTGTCGTAATGTTTTTGGGTTTCAAATAAGAGAATGGGTTTTTGTTTTGCAGTGAGAAATGAAGATACAATGCACAGGAAGTAAACTTAACCAAAAGAACTAACCATGGTAGAAGCAACTAATGATTTCAACTAATGGAAAACTTAATCGGCAAATGCAACTTAACCGAATTCTAGAAACAAGACTGATTTCTTATGCAAAACAAATGCTTAAACGAATGAATGTGAAAACACTTGATCGGCAAGGACTAAAATAATCTGAGGTGCTAAAATGATACTAAGTGCCAAGGCTGAAATTAACAACTCTAAATACTAATCACTTCAACTTAGAAGATAAAACTATTAGTGAAATGCTAAGCATGAATTAAAGAAGAAATCTAGAAATGAATGCAGCAATCAGGAATGAATTTAATTCAGGATACGAATGCAGTAATTCAAACACTAAACTTGATACCAAGAGAAGGAAACTCTTGTCCCAAGAGCTGACCCTAGATGCAGTTTTGAATTGCAACTTGATACAAGAAGAGAAGCACTACAACTAATATGAAACAACTGATGATAAGCAATGGATTATGAAGCAAACATTTCGAATTCAAAAATTCAGAGTCAATTGCTCACAGAAATGCAATGCAGAGCTTAATAGATCAAAAACATGAATGCAGAATTAAATCAAGGCAAATAAAAACAAACAAAATCAACTCAGGTTGAGAAGGTAAGCTAGGAGTGAACTGATACAAGTCTGAAAGGAGAATGCAGTTTCAAAATTACAGATTCATTCAGAAATGTCTAAGGCAAAAGCACTTTGCAGAAATTCAGTAATGAAATCCAGAATTCAGAATCTGAAAGGAGAGATGCAGAATTGAAAGTAAGAATCCAATGCGATACAATAGAGCAGATTTGAGTAAGAAGAACTAGTGTATGCTTGACTCTAATTCCAGAAACTACAAGCTGAAAACTTCAGAAATGAACTAAATGGCAGAAATTGGAATTGAAAGGCAGATATGAAATTGATACACTTCAAGCTAATGCACAAAATCTGAAATCAATTGCTATTAAAAGTGAACGAACTGCAAAGTAAGTTCAGGAGATAAACTAGAACTAGCTTAATACAAAACTCAGAAGTACTCAAGGAAAATGAAACTGAAATGAAGCAGGGAATGAAACTGATATACAGCAGGAAGAAAAACTAGAATGCAGCAACAATCTGGCACACAAGCAATGAAATATGAAACAAACTGAAACCTAATCGAATTACTCACTATCAGGCTTATATCTAATGCTATTGCAGCATTGAAACTAATTGAAACAAAACCAATCCGAAAACTAAACTTAATAAGCTGGAATTGCAGAAACAGGGCAAAACTGATACGCAGCTATAACATTTGATACGCAAAGATTGAAACAAGAAATAAACTGAATTCAAATTCAATTCCTTACTGATCGAACTCACTAACTAATCTACTTGCAGAATAGAACCTAATTAAGGCTTGAGAAATTCAGAAATAGAAACGAAATAGCTGATTCATGTGCAGAACAGAAATGAAGTGCTGAAACAAAAATTACAGCTAATACAAAAAGAAATACAGTAAGGAATTTATCCTCGATCCTTCCCATGTTACAAGACCACCTTGTTCGTCACGCAAGGGCAAGCCAAGAACCCCTTCAACTCGCAAATCAGTGGAAAATTGGCTCCAATTCAGATCTCGCTCAAAACTGCACACAGCTGAAAAATTCCAATTCAAACTCTTAGATCTCAATGCGAAAGGTTGCGATGATGATTTGGAAATCATCCGAGCTCATCCTAGGACCCTGAATGCTGGAAACCCTTTTTACAATTGAAATCTAAAAATGTAGCAAAGGAGCCACAGGTCGTATTTTTCTCGGGGCTAGTTGTCGTGTTTGATTCGAACTTGTATCTGTGTCGTTTATGAGTTTTGGGTTTCTAGTGAATAATTTGGTTTTTGGTTGTAAATAAAAGTGAAAACGTGATGACAAGGAAGAAACTTAACTAATAACTAAACAAGTGATGGCAATTGACACTTCCACTAATGGAAACCGAATCAAGCCATAGGATTTAACCAAAATTTGGAAAAGCAAGCCTAAATTCAAATGCAATAAAGGACTAAGCAACAGATAATTGCAGTTTCGAAAATGAATCAACTTAACACAAGTGATAGCCTACAAAAATTAGCAAGAAGACACCAAACAAACTCAAACTAATTACAAGATTTGGAGGCCAACAAAAGCAACAAATTTCGGAAATGGCTGAATGCACTACCAGTAGTATTCAAATGTTATTCTACACCATCAGACAAGTGAGAAACACTAATGCAATCAATGTTCAATTCAGCTTGGCATGCAAGTGAACCAATGTGCCAAAACTGAACCTTTTGTGCCAACTAGTGCTTTAAACTTGCTGAAACAGGACCACTAATTCTGGAATAAAGCTAATCGAGGTCAGCTTTGGAAGTTAAACTAAAAGTAGCTGAAACTCATGGATGAAGGAAAGAAATTCAGAAACAAATGGAGATCAACTAATAACAGCCAAAGCAGAATTTTTAATGCAGAATTTTCAGAATTTCTGATCAGAATCCGAAATAGATTAACTAATTGTAATGCAAAACAGATTAAGCAACTAAGTACACTACTTGAAACTAGCTTAAAGGGTAACAAACCTAGTGATTTCCGAATTTGGCTAACAAATCAAATGCAAACTGCATGCAAGGAAAAGGAAATTCAGAAATGAAATTGCTTGAAACTAAGGATGCAGAAATTAAAGGCTTACTAAAGAGTTTTCTTTCGCAATAGATCAAAGGCTACACTAGCTAATGCAAAACCAGTTAAAGCAACTAATCTAGGTGCGAGGAAACTTATCTTGCAATTTCTTAACAGAAACTAATGAAAGAAAACTGAAAATTCTGAATAACAACAACGACACTTGGCACGCAACAACTTGGATTGGCACGCAGCAATTTGAACAAGAACTAAACTGAAATTTGAGCTATTCATTCACTAAACAAGTTCCTATATTACTCTACTTGCGGAATTTAAACTAACTTACAGCTAAGAACTTAAAAATCGGAAATTAAAGTAGCTGAACAAGAAATTCAGAATAAACAGTGCGGAAAATGGAAATTACAGCTATACTGAAATTAAACTAAGGAAAACTACTCCTCGATCCCTTCGAGAGTTCAGATGCTCCTTGGTTGTCAAGCAAGGGAGAGCCTCGGACCCGCAAGCTCAGCAAATCATGGGGAAAACCTCATCAGCGATTGAATACAGTCCGAACTGCCCATTTCTGAATTTTCCATACGAATTCTTCATTGCAGCTGTGTCTGCGTGAATTGGTGAGTGGATGATGATCAAAGCTAATCAGGGAACCCCTCTGGGTAGCTCAGGTGGAAGGAATTAGAGCACAGCCGATCCGAAGATGTAAATTGGACAGAGCTGTAAAAACCTCTCACAAACTCTGTTCTTGGGCAATTCCGATCCGGAAACAAGACTGATGGCCTCCCCAATGACCTAGCACGTGAATTCAGTAAGATAATCGAGTGGTCGCGCCCACGGATTGAAGAAAACGCAAAGAAAAGTGAAGAACTCGATGAATTGGGGAAGACGGCGAAGACGCGACGACTGCTGAAGGTAGGAAATTTTTGATTAAATACTTAAGCATGGACGGTCCAGATTGATCCACTTAAATCCAACGGCTGATCTTGCTCTGATTTGAGACAAACTTTTATGATGATGATCTGGGGTCAGGATCTGCCTTGTGGTAGCTCGGATCCTCCAGATATGCAACGGATGGTCCAGATCAACTCTATCTATGATTGGACGCTCTAGAGCCCTCCAAGCTTGATCCAACGGTTGATTGAGCTCTGATTGTGATGAAACCTTCAGATCTTGATCAGGGTGCTTGATCAACCCTAGCCCTAGCTCGGATGGCTTTAGATCATCCCGGATGGCTCAGATCTAGCCGCTTTCGAATCGAACGACCCAGATTTAATCGTTATCTTGATAATCTGATCCGGGTCACTGCCGACTCGAGTTTGACCCAATATGCCCTAGATCCTTGAACCTTGATGCCTACAAAAATAGATCAAGAATTTAGTGGCCAAAATAATCCAAAAATTTGCATATTTGCAATTAAGTCCAAAATAAAGGTAAGTTCTAAAACCTAGGGCAATTTCACAATTTTGACAATAAAAACATAGATCAAACATGGATTTTAGCAGCTCAAATAATCAATAAAATAGTATTTATCAACTCCCCCATACTTGAGCTTGAGCGTCTCGCGAAAACACTAAGTATGTATCCCCTAGATTTACTTAAGCATAATTAGAAACAAATGAAAATAAATTACCTAGGGTTGTCAATTCTCATAAATCTAAGCTCTATGGATTAGTATCTTGTCCTTAAAACAACAACTTAGCCTTTTCATCCATCATGAGTCATTGAGATGAATCTAACTCATAGCCTTTCAAGGAAAATATTGGTGGCTCTCTCCTTAAGTTCTAACTTGATGATGGAAGTGGAGCTCACTCAAACACATATGATTCTTGCACTACCATAGGCTTGCTTATTATCTACTCTCCACCATTAATCATGATTAGGATCAACAACTATAAAAACAAATCAAAGATATAGAAATGCTAAGAAATGAAATACGAGCCAAGAAAAGTGGAAAATTTTGATAAAGTGGAAGACTTGAGTGCTTGAGGATATCTTTGATGTTCTTTGCTTCTTTTAATAGTCCTCTAGTGATATAAAAATGTGTGAAGTCAGATTTCGATAACTGCCCTTGATTTAGATAAAAAACCTTGCCTTGACCTCTTGTGCCAATTTTTTTGTCTATTCGTGCCAACTTTGCTTTCCTTTTCTCATTCTTCTTTCTCTTCTTTCTTTTCGGCTCAAATTTGTATCAAAGAACATGAGATATCAAGTGAAATAGATACTCAATATAAAATTATCACTCAACAACCCTTGTAGCTAACTCTTGATACATTTCCTTTACAAGTTGGCACACTTTCTTCATTTGTTCTCTTTTTTTTTCTTTCTTTCTCGTGGTCAGCTACTGAATTCATTTCTGCTTCCTTTTCCTCTAGTCGAGTCAAAAAGATAGTGGAACCAAGATGTAATTCTGATGAGCATCCTCTCATTAAATTCATGAAACCAAAACTCCCTTGGATGCCCCTTTATCTCTTTTGTTTCCTTCTTTTTTTTTCTTTTCTGCTCTCATATTCCAGCTCACGGCATCACTTCATAATCAAACCTGTTTCCTTCACGCACTTGCATCAAGTAGTATTTGCTTCAAATGATAGTAGAAAACTCAAGAGTTCCACTCAAAATTCAAATCAGCACATGACATTTCAGCCCTTGCTTCAACTGCTTTTCCATTTTTTTTTCTCTTCAGCAGCTTCTAGCATCCACGGTTTCAATCTCAGATCCGAAATTGAATGTGCACCTTCAACTTCAGATACAATTTGCACTAAATATCTTGCTTAGCAGCTTCTCAAAATTCAGATTATAAGCTTATAATGCATTTCAGCTCAGATTTTGCAGTTTCAGCAATTTTCAGTCTTCACTCAGCTTTTTATCAGTCTTCAATCAGTTTCATTTCCATTTTTCAATTCAGCTTGCATTCACACTTTGCTTGTATCACTCAGTAGCTCCCAGATGGAGCACTCGGTAGCTACAAATGGACTGCAATTCAGCTCAGAAATTTCAGATTTTCTCAGCTCCTTTTATAGGTTGTCAAATTCTAATTCTGTACTCACTTCACTGCTCTAAGTTCTCTAAAATTTTTGGACATCAAAGCTCATCATTCCCTTAATGTTCCATTAATATCCAGCTTCTTTTCAGATTTTCTCAGCTGTAATCCAGCTTCTAGCTGAATGGCAGAGTAGTTTCATTTCAATTTTTCCACTTTGGTACGGAATTTCTGCTTAGTTCCCACTTGATACAAGGTTATGCATTGGTTTCAGACTTTTCCACAACTTCAATTCAGATTCACAAACAATCCTTCAAGATATTCAACTTCCCAGTCTTTGGATTCCATCTTTTGATACTCAACTTGCAATTTCTTTTCCACTTCGGCTCAACTTGTTTTCTGCTTCAAAGTTTTCTGCATCCACTGCAGATTCCTTGCAGCGAATGGGAAGTAAAATTCCAGCACTGAAATTTTCAGTTCTGTCCATTGTGAAGTAGTGCTGAATTTTCAATGAGTGTATTTAAACTTGGCACAGCAGTTTGTATCATTCCAGCAACTCAAAATGGAAACATCTCAGCTTCAATTCCAACTTCATTAGCCTCCAAATTCCATTTTTGTGCAGCTTTGTTCAGCCTCTGATCAGCTTCTGATTAGCCTCCAAATTCCAGCACTCGGCACAGCAGTATCAAGCTCTCCCCTGCTGCAGTTCAAAATTTTTCTCAGCTTTTAATTCAGCTTCAATTCAGAGTTTTCAGATTATATAGCTGCAGTCCAGCTTGTTTTCAGCTTGTAGCAACATGTTACTGGTTTCCTGAGCAAGGTACAGCTGCAATCCAGATTTTCTCACAATTTTCTGAATTTTCATCCAATTTTCTTCTTCTGTTCTGATTTTTCATCCAATTTCCTTCACTTGAAATCTGCTTGTAACCAGATTTTTCAGTTCTTTCCTGACCTAGAAATATTCCAATAGAAAGGCTGCTGCAATTATGTGTCATTTAGACAAGTGCTTTTACCCGAAACTTGGCATGTCCTCCACTTTTGACACAATCTGTGCCTTGAATTCAGATCTGTCCTGGCTTAGAAATTCAACAACAGCTCCCAACAAATTTTTCAGTTCTTGGCAGCTTACCTTGCGTTCAACAGTTTGGACTTCGGCCATGGCACAATTGTTTTCAAGTTGATACACTAATTTTTGCTCAGACTCTTCTTCCCTCTTTCGAAATGATCACAGAATTTTTTTCCTTTTTGGCAAGGCACAGATTTTCAGATTTTTCCATTGCTTGCCACTTGAATCCTCAAAACATGATAAGGAAACTAGCTCTCCAATTGCTTCCATCTCTCTTGCTCATTCTTGGCACTAAACTCACTCAATTTGGCACATGAAAATGCAGAAAAAAATTTCGTTGACATGAATTGCCTCTTTTGATACAAATTGATTCCAAATCACCAATCACTCCCCCACACTTAAATCTTTGTCCGTCTCGGGCAAAATAGCATCATGAAAACATCCCAATCAAACAAGTCCATAGAAAAATTAGGGTGGAGATTAGCAATAAGGAAAGGTAAATAGAATAGACATGATTTTTGCCAAAATTGAATTGGAAAGGTAAACAAAATGATTAGTCCCTATAGATGTGATCCAACCATTGAAATATGATTTTGAAAGAACCTAAGCAAGTTCTAGAATACAATAACATATGTGTATCACAAAATAAGGCTAATCTCACTAGGTAAAAATAATCCATCTCAAATCCTCAATTAAGAATCTAAAGCAAAATTGTACTCAAGCATCCAAGATTTTATCCATGAACTCCAACCCTAAGTTTTGACAATCAAATTTAATTTATTTTCCAAGAGATCCTAAAATGACAATAAGTTAACCTAGAGGGATACATTTATTTCTAGTCATGCAATAAAAAGTGCTAAAACTATATTTACAATGACATGGTATTTACAATGATTTTATTCATGTCATGTTTCCTAGAAATTTATTATCAACTACTTACTTCAAAAAGAGAAAGAATTTATTCCTAGCAACATGAAAATGATATGTACAATGAAATGTAAATGTAGAAAAAGTGAACCCCCCTTAAGTTTGGTAGATAGCGTCCTCAATGTATACATCCTCCACCTCTAGCTCCTTTAGTTCTTCAAAATACCTCTTGAGCCGGTGGCCATTAACTTTCCACACAAATCCATTAGCTTCGTCCCTAATTTCAAAAACTCCATAGGGAAAAATGTTAGTTATAATGAATGGACCTTCCCACCTTGATCTCAACTTACCTCTTATCAATTTTAGCCTTGACTTGTATAATAGCACTTTGTCACCAATTTGAAATTCTTTGTTCACAATGTGCTTGTCATGAAAGTTCTTAGTCTTCTCCTTGTAGATCCTTGAATTCTCAAAAGCTTCCAACCGGACTTCTTCAAGTTCTTGAAGTTGCAACTTCCTTTCTTCTCCCTCCTTAGTAGCATCAAAATTGCAAGCTTTTACCGCCCAATACGCCTTATGCTCAACCTCCACAGGTAAGTGGCATGATTTCCCATACACAAGTCTATAAGGTGACATTCCAATGGGTGTCTTGTAAGCAGTGCGATATGCCCATAGTGCATCTTTAAGCCTTTTGCTCCAATCCTTCCTATTAGGTCCCACGGTCCTTTCCAAAATTGATTTGACTTCTCTATTCGACACCTCGGCTTGTCCATTTGTTTGGGGGTGATAAGCAGTCGAAACCTTATGTACAACCCCGTACTTATTAAAAAGAGCCTTCATGTGCTTATTGCAAAAATGGGATCCTTGGTCACTTATGATTGCTCTTGGAATTCCAAACCTGCAAAAAATGTGTGACCTGACAAAACTAACAACAACAGATGAATCATCAGTCCTGGTGGGAATGGTCTCTACCCATTTTGAAACATAATCAACAGCTAAAAGAATATACAAGAATCCAAAAGAAGCAGAAAATGGTCCCATAAAATCTATACCCCACACATCAAATATCTCACAAAATAAAATAGCTTGCTGAGGCATTTCATTTCTAGCACTTATGTTTCCTGTTCTTTGACATCTATCACAACATTTACAAAACCTGTATGAATCTCTAAACAGGGTGGGCCAGTACAATCCATATTCTAAAATTTTTCTGGCAGTTCTTTGTGGTCCAAAATGCCCACCACATGCTGAAGAATGGCAAAAAGTGAGTACAGAATGAAACTCATGATTTGGTACACATCTCCTAATGATTTGATCACTACAAAATTTCCACAAGTAAGGATCATCCCACACATAATATTTTGCATCACTTTTAAACTTATCTTTTTGAGCTTTCGAAAAGTGTGTAGGAAAAACATGAGCTACAAGAAAATTCACTAAGTCTGCATACCAAGGTGACTCACCATGCAGCTGTAAAAGCTGCTCATCTCTTAAATCATCATCTATGGCCGTGGGATCTCCATCTCCCTCCAATCTGCTCAAGTGGTCTGCTACCAAATTTTCCTTGCCACTCCTGTCCCGTATCTCCAAGTCAAACTCCTGTAGTAGTAGCATCCATCTAATAAGCCTTGGCTTCGCATCTGGCTTCTTCAGGAGGTACTTCAGTGCTGCATGATCAGAAAACACAACAACATGAGAACACAATAAATATGATCTGAATCTATCTAAAGAAAAAACAATGGAAAGAAGTTCCTTTTCAGTCGTGGTGTAATTGGCTTGGGCGGCATCTAGGGTTTTGGAGGCATAGGAAATGACATGTGGTGCTCCATCTACCCTCTGTGCTAGAATAGCTCCCACTGCAAAATTAGAAGCATCACACATTAATTCAAAAGGTAAAGACCAGTCAGGTGATGTAATAATAGGGGCTGAGGTAAGAGCCTCCCTGAGTCTATGAAAAGCTTCCTTGCATTTTTCATCAAAATGGAATTCAACATCTTTCTGCAACAGTCGTGTCAAGGGTCGAGCAATCAAGCTGAAGTCTCTAATAAATCTGCGGTAAAATCCTGCGTGTCCAAGAAAAGCACGAAAATCCCGTACGCATACGGGGTAAGATAAAGAAGAAATAACACTGATTTTAGCAGGATCTACCTCAATACCTTTCTGAGAGACTATGTGTCCAAGTACTATCCCATACTCTACCATAAAGTGGCATTTTTCAAAATTCAAAACAAGGTTAGTTTCAATGCAACGATGTAAAACCCTAGACAAGTTATTTAAGCATGAATCAAAAGACGTGCCATAAACTGAAAAATCATCCATGAATACCTCCATGCAGTCCTCTAGCAACTCACCAAATATACTCACCATGCATCTCTGAAAGGTACCGGGTGCGTTGCAGAGTCCAAAAGGCATACGTCTATAGGCAAATGTGCCAAAGGGGCAAGTGAAGGTGGTTTTCTCCTGGTCCTCTGGATCTATGCAAATCTGAAAATAGCCTGAAAATCCGTCTAAGAAACAGTAGTGTGACTTCCCTGCCAGTCTCTCAAGCATCTGATCAATGAATGGTAGAGGGAAGTGATCTTTCCTTGTGACCTTGTTGAGCTTCCTGTAATCAATGCAGACTCTCCAGGAATTCTTGACTCTGGTGGGCACTAGTTCATTACTTTCATCCGCCACCACGGTCACTCCAGATTTTTTAGGCACCACATGAATAGGACTAACCCACTGACTGTCAGAAATAGGGTAAATGATACCTGCCTGTAGAAGTCTAGTCACCTCTTTCTTTACAACATCCAATATAAGTGGGTTGAGTCTCCTTTGTGGTTGCCTCACTGGTTTAACATTATCTTCTAAAAATATCCTGTGCATGCAGATAGCTGGGCTGATATCTGGTATATCTGATAAAGTCCATCCAATCGCCTTTTTGTAGTGCCTCAGGACTTGCAGTAATTTTTCTTCTTGTTCTGACTCCAAATGCTGTGCAATAATAATAGGAAAAGTCTGCTCCTCTCCTAGGTACGCATACTTCAAGTGACCTGGTAATGGCTTCAGTTCACTCTGGTCCTCTTCAGTAGAAATAAGTGGTCCCTGGGGCTTAGTGCAATCCTCTACACTCTGAATATCAAGAAAAATAGGTGATCCTTGGGGCTCTGTGCAATCCCCTACACCTAAAAAAATATCTCCAGCTGGTAATGTGTCTGAAATGTCTTCTGAAAAATCCTCAGTATCAACAATCAGTACTCTCTCAGCCTCCTTTGAATCTGTAGCTCCTCCAGCACAATCCTCTATAGATCCCTCATCCTTTAACTCAGTCTGCGCCAGCTCCTCTAGAATGTCCATGCTCATGATAGAGTGGTCCTCTCTCGGATGCTTCATAGCATCAAAAAGGCTGAACTGTACAACTGTGTCTCCAATCTCCATAGAAAGCGTCCCGGCATATACATCAATCTTTGTTCTGGCTGTCTTCAGAAACGGTCTGCCTAAGATCAGTGGAGAACGGTGTGCCAAGTAATCTCCCTCCATATCCAAAATATAGAAATTAGCAGGAAATATCAGCTCCTTTACCTTCACCAAGACATCTTCAATCATACCTGCTGGGTGGGTCTGACTCCTATCTGCTAGCTGTATTACCACCCCAGTGGGCTGTAAAGGGCCTATGCCAAGCATCTGAAATACTGACCTGGGCATCACATTTATGGAAGCTCCTAAATCTAACATAGCATCATGGAATATGGTGCTCCCTATCTCACAAGAAACAGTGAATACCCCTGGATCTTCACACTTCTGAGGAATAGTGTGGATAAGTGCTGAGATGTTCTTCCCAAAGCTGACCAACTCATTTTCCTTGAGTTTCTTTTTATGAATACAAAGATCCTTCAGAAACTTAGCATACTTGGGAATCTGCTTGATCATGGTCAACAAAGGTACATTGATCTCCACCTTGCTAAATAATTCCACTAACTCATTGAATTCCTTGGCCTTCTCCTCCTCCACTTGCTTTTTGGCATGTGTTCTCTGCTGTGGAAAGGGTAAAGGAACCCTAAAATCATCAATTTTTGCCGGAGGTGGAGATGTTGAATTCTGCTGTGCTGTCCCCTGCGAAGTGGCTGCTGTCCCATGCGTCTCGCCATTGATTTCTTCTCCGTTTGCCACCAAATTTGGAGGGTTGCTTGAGGAAAGGGTTGGGATCGGGCTAGGGTTGGAATCAGCTGAATTTGAACTCATTTCAGTGTTGTTTTGGGCCAGAATTTGAGTTGTTGTCCGGTCTCCTGAAAATTCTGCTCGTGGACTCTTCGGAGATGTTGCAACCTTCCCACTTCTCAAAGTTATAGCACTCACATTCCCTTTGGGATTAGGAACGGTTTGGGAAGGAAGTTGACTTGATCATTGAGCTTGATTTTGGTTAATTCCACTAGCCAATTGCCCTATTTGCCTCTCAACGTTTTGTTGCCAAGCTTGTTGTTGTTGTTGCCAAGATTGTTGTTGCTGCATTATCTGTTGAAACATATCATCAACCCTCTGTTGAGGCATATTTCCTCCACTAGAACTCCCATATCCTCCTTGGTTAGCAAAGCTCCTTGACTGATTTTGAAAGGATGAAGTAGGCTGAAAATTTTGAGCTTGCTGTGATCCTTGAAAACATGGATTTTGGGGCTGATAAGAGGACTGATTGGACTGTTGATAGGGCTGATTAAATGGCTGATGTGCTTGGAAACCTTGCTGGGCGTTGTGGGGCTGAATGTTCTGAGTTTGAGCTGGAAAATTAGGTGGCGAGGGCTGAAAACTCTGATTTTGAAACCCTTGACCATAGGGCTGAAAATTCTGATTCATGGGCTATGATGGCTGAAAATTTTGTTGATTTGGAGCTTGGAAAGCTGGGAATGATTGAAAGTCTTGCTGCCCTTGATAAGGTTGTTGGAATTGAGGCTCGAAATGCTGAAATAATTGCTGAAAATGTTGAGAATTAGGCTGAAACGGGGGCTGAAAATTTTGGTTTGATTGCTGAAAAGTTGGCTGATTGTTTTGAGTTTGTTGGGGCTGCTGGAAATTAGGTTGAGGCTGCTGTGAAGACTGACTTTGAGGCTCTTGTTGGCAGAAAGCATTCCCATACCTCAAGTTAGGATGATTCCTCCAACCGGGGTTATAGGTAGAGGAATATGGATTGTTTCTTGCTGGAAATTGTCCTCTCACTAATGCAGCTACTGTCTCGTCCTGATGGAGAGTGGGGCACGAATCTGAGGTGTGCTCTAGGCTAGAGCAAATGCTACACACACTTATCACTTGACTAGAGGGTGGAGGTACTGAAGGAGTCGAACTAAGTCTTTCCATTTTTAATTCCATTTGCTTAAAAGCTGAGGTGAGCTCCATCAATGCATTCTTAACCTCCTTCTGATCAGTAGGAACTCCCTGAATTTCACCCACTCCTCTGGTAGTCAAGGCTCTGCCTCCAAATTGTTGGGAATTCTCAGCCATATTAGAAATTAACTCCCTAGCTTGCATTGGTGACTTGTTCACTAGGGCCCCTCCGGCTGCAGCATCTATCAGGACTCTATCCATCTGCAGCAGTCCCTCATAAAAATATTGAATCAATAATTGCTCACTGATTTGATGCTGGGGGCAACTCGAACACAACTTGTTAAATCTTTCCCAGTAATCATATAGTGTTTCGCCCACCACTTGCTGAATCCCACAGATACTTTTTCTGATTATAGCTGTGCGGGAAGCTGGGAAATACTTCTCCAAAAATACCTTCTTCATAGCGATCCAACTAGACACATGTCCTGTAGGCAGATAATAAAACCAGTCTTTGGCTGCTCCTGTCAATGTGAAGGGAAAAGCTCTCAGCTTGATGTCTTCTTCAGAAATGCCCTGAGGCTTCATAGTAGAGCACACCACATGGAATTCGTGCAAGTGTCTATTTGGATCCTCCCCAGATAAACCCTGAAACTTTGGCAACAAATTAATAAGTCCAGATCTTAACTCAAAACTTTCCCCCAGCTCTGGATAAGCTATGCTGGAGTACTGAAATGCAGCATCCGGTGCTGCGAGCTCCTTCATGGTTCTCTGGTGGTCTGCCATGTCAATGTCTGAGTGAGTGGAGATAGTCTGAATAGGAGGGATATCTGTAGTCTCAGAAAGAATGGCCTGGCTCCTCCTGACTCTGAAAGTCCTCTCAATCTCAGGATCGAAATCTTCTAATTCAGCACCTAAAGACCTGGTCATAAAAATAAAACAAATCGCAGTAAAAGTGGATAAAAAGATAAAACAAATAAAATCAAATCAAAAGATATGGCAATAAGCACAAAAGTAAGTCAAGAATGATATGAAATAAGTGCACAAGCAAAAATCAAACAAATCAACTAACAGTTCCCCGGCAACGGCGCCAAAAATTTGACAAGCCCAAACTATGTGTCACGAATGTGGGCTTCAAATTTAGAATTTATAAATGAATGCTGGAAACCCTTTTTACAATTAAAATCTAAAAATGTAGCAAAGGGGCCACAGGTCGTATTTTTCTCGGGGCTAGTTGTCGTGTTTGATTCGAACTTGTATCTATGTCGTTTATGAGTTTTGGGTTTCTAGTGAATAATTTGGTTTTTGGTTGTAAATAAAAGTGAAAACGTGATGACAAGGAAGAAACTTAACTAATAACTAAACAAGTGATGGCAATTGACACTTCCACCAATGGAAACCGAATCAAGCCATAGGATTTAACCAAAATTTGGAAAAGCAAGCCTAAATTCAAATGCAATAAAGGACTAAGCAACAGATAATTGCAGTTTCGAAAATGAATCAACTTAACACAAGTGATAGCCTACAAAAATTAGCAAGAAGACACCAAACAAACTCAAACTAATTACAAGATTTGGAGGCCAACAAATGCAACAAAATTTCGGAAATGGCTGAATGCACTACCAGTAGTATTCAAATGTTATTCTACACCATCAGACAAGTGAGAAACACTAATGCAATCAATGTTCAATTCAGCTTGGCATGCAAGTGAACCAATGTGCCAAAACTGAACCTTTTGTGCCAACTAGTGCTTTAAACTTGCTGAAACAGGACCACTAATTCTGGAATAAAGCTAATCGAGGTCAGCTTTGGAAGTTAAACTAAAAGTAGCTGAAACTCAAGGATGAAGGAAAGAAATTCAGAAACAAATGGAGATCAACTAATAATAGCCAAAGCAGAATTTTTAATGCAGAATTTTCAGAATTTCTGATCAGAATCCGAAATAGATTAACTAATTGTAATGCAAAACAGATTAAGCAACTAAGTACACTACTTGAAACTAGCTTAAAGGGTAACAAACCTAGTGATTTCCGAATTTGGCTAACAAATCAAATGCAAACTGCATGCAAGGAAAAGGAAATTCAGAAATGAAATTGCTTGAAACTAAGGATGCAGAAATTAAAGGCTTACTAAAGAGTTTTCTTTCGCAATAGATCAAAGGCTACACTAGCTAATGCAAAACCAGTTAAAGCAACTAATCTAGGTGCGAGGAAACTTATCTAGCAATTTCTTAACAGAAACTAATGAAAGAAAACTGAAAATTCTGAATAACAACAACTACACTTGGCACGCAGCAACTTGGATTGGCACGCAGCAATTTGAACAAGAACTAAACTGAAATTTGAGCTATTCATTCACTAAACAAGTTCCTATATTACTCTACTTGCGGAATTTAAACTAACTTACAGCTAAGAACTTAAAAATCGGAAATTAAAGTTGCTGAACAAGAAATTCAGAATAAACAGTGCGGAAAATGGAAATTACAGCTATACTGAAATTAAACTAAGGAAAACTACTCCTCGATCCCTTCGAGAGTTCAGATGCTCCTTGGTTGTCAAGCAAGGGAGAGCCTCGGACCCGCAAGCTCAGCAAATCATGGGGAAAACCTCATCAGCGATTGAATACAGTCCGAACTGCCCATTTCTGAATTTTCCATACGAATTCTTCATTGCAGCTGTGTCTGCGTGAATTGGTGAGTGGATGATGATCAAAGCTACTCAGGGAACCCCTCTGGGTAGCTCAGGTGGAAGGAATTAGAGCACAGCCGATCCAAAGATGTAAATTGGACAGAGCTGTAGAAACCTCTCACAAACTCTGTTCTTGGGCAATTCCGATCCGGAAACAAGACTGATGGCCTCCCTAATGACCTTGCACGTGAATTCAGTAAGATAA
Organism: Boesenbergia rotunda; assembly: GCA_024364735.1. Classification (NCBI taxonomy): domain Eukaryota; kingdom Viridiplantae; phylum Streptophyta; class Magnoliopsida; order Zingiberales; family Zingiberaceae; genus Boesenbergia; species Boesenbergia rotunda. The sequence continues at coordinate 205,872 of JAGFNQ010003177.1, read as the reverse complement.
TCGAGTGGTCGCGCCCACGGATTGAAGAAAACGCAAAGAAAAGTGAAGAACTCGATGAATTGGGGAAGACGGCGAAGATGCGACGACTGCTGAAGGTAGGAAATTTTTGATTAAATACTTAAGCATGGACGGTCCAGATTGATCCACTTAAATCCAACGGCTGATCTTGCTCTGATTTGAGCCAAACTTTTATGATGATGATCTGGGGTCAGGATCTGCCTTATGGTAGCTCGGATCCTCCAGATATGCAACGGATGGTCCAGATCAACTCTATCTGTGATTGGACGCTCTAGAGCCCTCCAAGCTTGATCCAACGGTTGATTGAGCTCTGATTGTGATGAAACCTTCAGATCTTGATCAGGGTGCTTGATCAACCCTAGCCCTAGCTCGGATGGCTTCAGATCATCCCGGATGGCTCAGATCTAGCCGCTTTCGAATCGAACGGCCCAGATTTAATCGTAATCTTGATAATCTGATCCGGGTCACTTCCGACTCGAGTTTGACCCAATAGGCCCTAGATCCTTGAACCTTGATGCCTACAAAAATAGATCAAGAATTTAGTGGCCAAAATAATCCAAAAATTTGCATATTTGCAATTAAGTCCAAAATAAAGGTAAGTTCTAAAACCTAGGGCAATTTCACAATTTTGACAATAAAAACATAGATCAAACATGGATTTTAGCAGCTCAAATAATCAATAAAATAGTATTTATCAGACCCCTACAGATGGTTCAGATGGGAGGAAATGGACACGGTTGAGATCCGAGAGCTCAAATCACAGATATGCCAAAACCCTCAAGAAGCTCTGCATCCGGCACAATCTCGAGCTAAAATCGCCATTGAAACCTTCTCCCAATGATCCAGATCTTGCTCCAAGATCGTGATCGAGTTGGCCACGCCTTCACTGAAGAAAATCGCAACAAAAACGAAGAACAGTAGAGGAAATGCGAAGAAAACTAAGCTACTGCTGGCGAAGATGCAACAGAGCAAAAATGGGATCTGGTTTCGGTTTAAGTAGTTAAACAGTGGACGGCTCAGATGGCCCAGCGCTCATCCAACGGTTGATCTTCGTCCGATTTGATTCAAATTTTCTAGATCTTGATCAGAGGTCAGGATCATCCTCGTGGTAGCTCGGATCTGCCCGATCTCCAATGGATGATTCAGATCACTTTGATCTTTGAATGGATGGTCTAGATCCCTTTGATCGTGATCCAACGGCTAGATGATCTCCGATTGGGCTGAAACTCTCAGATCTTGATCTGATCACTTGATTAGCCTTAATCCCAGCTCGGATTGATCAGAAGTTCTCAGATGGTCTAGATCTAACCGTTCTTGCATCGGACGGTCCAAATGAGTCGACGCTTGATCACTTGATCTAGTCCACTTTTGACTCAGCATTTGACCCAACATGACCTAGGTCCATGATCCCTCCAAGCCTACAAAAGTTGATCAAAAATTTAGTGACAAAACAACTCAAATATATCAAAATTTGCAATTAAGTCCAAAAAGAGTATAAATCCTAGAACCTAGGGTAAATCCACAATTATACGAGTAAAATATGGGTCAAACACGTATTTAAGTATATAAAATGATCACCAAAATGACACTTATCACTAACAGCAGAAACATTCAGACTTTAAACTGAAATTATACAGAATTGAAACTGAAATGCAGCTTTAATCTAATGTGCAAAGCAAAAACTGGAATTAAGTGCAGAAACTAGATGTAAATGCTTGTAAATTAGATAAACTACAATGTAGATTCGAAAGATGAAACTAAATCTATCCTAGAGCACAATTCTGAAACTCAAGCAGAACACTGCCACACTAGAGGAAATGAAAACTGGCACGCTGTTACCTCACTGAGACGCAAGTGAAAAAGCATGAAATAAACTGAATTTGCAAACGATTGTTCACTAAACAAACTCCCTAACTGATTGTCTTGCAGGATTAAAACCTAATTAAGGAAAAACAATTCAGAAAATGAAAGAACAAAACTGATACAAATGCAGAAAACAGAATTGGCTGCAGAATTGAGATTACAGCTAAAACAAGAAGAAATACAACTAAAAACTAATTCTCGACCATTCCTTGTATCAAGACCACCTTGTTCGTCACGCAAGGGCAAGCCAAGAACCCCTTCAACTCGCAAATCAGTGGAAGAATGGCTCAAACTTCAGATCTGCTCAAAACTGCACACAGCTGGAAAATTCCAATTCAAACTCTTAGATCTCAATGTGAAAGGTTGCGATGATGATTTGGAAATCATCCGAGCTCATCCTAGGACCCCTACAGATGGTTCAGATGGGAGGAAATGGACGCGGTTGAGATCCAAGAGCTCAAATCACAGATCTACCGAAACCCTCACACAGCTCTGCATCCGGCACAATCTTGAGCTAAATCGCCACTGAAACCTTCTCCCACGGATCCAAATCTTGCTCCAAGGTTATGATCGAGTTGGTCACGCCTCTGATGAAGAAAATTTGAAGGAAAACGATGAACAAGCGAGAAAACGAGAAGAAAACTAAGACAGTGCTGAAGCTCGGCAAGAACGCGACAATCAGATCTGAACAGGGCAACTGTTTAAGTAGTTGAAGCAGTGGACGACTGAGATTGATTCCGCTTCATCCAACGGTGGATCCTCGTCCGATTTGATTCAAATTTTCCAGATCTTGATAAGAGGTTAGGATCATCCTCGTGGTAGCTCGGATCTTCCAGATTTGTAGCGGATGGCTCAGATCAAGCTGATCTTTGAATGGATGGTCTAGATCCCTCTGATCGTGATCCAACGGCTAGATGATCTCTGATTGAGCTGAAACCTTCAGATCATGATCTGATCCTCAATTATTCTTAACCCCAGCTCGGATTGATCAGAAGTCCTCAGATGGTCTAGATCTAACCGTTCTTGCATCGGACGGTCCAAATGAGTCGACGCTTGATCACTTAATCTAGTCCACTTTTGACTCAACATTTGACCCAACCTGACCTAGGTCCATAATCCCTTCAAGCCTACAAAAGTAGATCAAAATTCAAAACAACTCAAATATGTCAAAATTTGCAATTAAGTCTAAAAAGAGTATAAATCCTAAAACCTAGGGTAAATCCACAATTACACAAATAAAATATGGGTCAAACACGGATTTAAGCATATAAAATGATCAATAAAATGACACTTATCAGTGACCGATCCAGCAATGACTGATCGGTCTGGCGATCCGATCAGGGAGCACACAGTGAGGTTGGGAACCTACTGTACTGCTCCTGATCGATCTGGTGATCGATCAGGGAGTATGCGTTTCACCCACTGCTTGGCTCCTGATCGGTCTGGTGACCGATCAGGGAGCAAACAGTGAGGTTGAGTTCCCTTGCTGATCTGCTCCTGATCGGCCTTGTGACCGATCAGGATCACTGTGCAGATCGTTCTGGAGAATGATCCAGCGTCGCAGGTTCCTCTCTATGATCGATCAGGACGGAGCCTGATCGGTCTGGTCACGACCTGATCGGTCTGGTGACCGATCAGGAGGTTTCCTGATTGGTTCGATGATCGATCAGGAGGTCTGGACTGCGAAGCTCAGAAATTGCCCGATAAAGGGGTGGATCGGTCGGGTGATCGATCCACAACCTGGGATCGATCTAGTGATCGATCTAGGAGAGTCCCAAAGAAATCGCGATTTCTAATTGAGCGTTGGAGACCGATCAGGACGGAGCCTGATCGGTCTGGTGACCGATCAGGAGGCGCTCTGATCGGTCCGGTGACCGATCACTTTAATTCAAAATGCACTGTCAGACACTCTGATCGCGTCTGAACGTATCTGATTCTCTGCGCTTAACATCTGATATATGATTTGCTATTTGATATGCTACTCTAACACTCTGATAAAGCTACAAGTGACAGGGGAGGATTCAGACACTCAAGGAGAAGTCAATGGAGGCTTTCCTTGGAGCAGGTTTGTTCGTTTTCCATCTCAGGTTGCAACGGCCGGAGCTGCTGACTGGAGCTTGGCTGAGGGGAGCTCAGGAAGTCCAGGGAGGGCTCAGTGGTAGTTGGCGTTGGCAGGGAAGCAGCTGGAGGCTGCAAGAGATGCTGTCACCTGATGCTGAGTGGAGAAACAAAAGGGCGGAAGAAGGGTTCGTTGAAGTAGAGTTAGAGAAAGTGTTCTAGTCTTAGCGAACTGAGTTCTTGCTGCGCCTTGTGTTCTCCACATCTAGCTTGCGCGTTCTGATGTTTCATCACCTTGAGCAAGCTACTGCAATCTTGAAGCAATCATCCATTACTTGAGCGCTTGAAGGAGAGAACAAGAGGCTTGGAGTCCGACAGCGGGAAGACACGAGGAAGGGTTTCTTGCGTGAGATCGCCGCTGGGTGGAGCTCAGGAAAGCTTGCCGTGTTCTTGTCCTTGCTAAGTGCTAAGTAAGATTTTTCTTGTTGTTTCATTGTGCTTAAACTTAAATCTGTGATTGAAACACTGTGGAGAGGTTTCTCCACCGAGAAGGAGGTTGCTTTCTATCCAGTGATAACCGGGGCTTGATCTGCCGACGATCAAGGGATCGCCCACCTTAAGGGCACGCCAAGGAGTAGGGGCAAGTTATCTCCGAACCTTGTAAACCCTCCTTGTTAGCGATCTTGCTAGTGGTGTTGTTTTCTGAATTTCTGCATACTTTGTTCTTGCTACTTCCTCTGTGCTACTAACAACTCTGAGTGCAGAAATTCGATTAGTGTCTAAGTCCAAGTGATTGGCTATATTCACCCCCCCTCTCTAGCCATCCGGGTTCCAACAAGTGGTATTAGAGCTTGGGGCTCTGTTCACGGCTTAACATTCGAGAGTTATCAACAAGATGACGTTGAGAGAAGGCTTTTCCACCACCCGACCTCCATTCTTCGATGGCGCTGATTTCCAATATTGGAGATCGAAGATGGAATATTACTTGAAGATGGAAATCAATACTTGGTTCGCGGTGAAGGAGGGATTCACCCCTCCTAAGGATGATGAATGCAAAAAACTCGAATCATGGCGGTGGACTTTGAACAAACCTGGAAGAGTGAAGCCGACGCGAAGGCGGTTGTCACTCTACAATGCGGCATGAACAAAGACCAACTCATCAAAGTTGGTCCTTTCACAAGTGCAAAGGACTTGTGGAACAAGCTCATCGAACTCCATGAGGGCACCCGAGATTCAAGAATCGCTAAGAGGGACTTGTTCCTCAATCAACTTCAAAATCTCTCCATGAAGGAGAATGAATTGGTAAGTGAGCTTCATAGCCGGTTCAAGGAAGTCCTCAATGGGCTTCATTCGATTGATGAAAAGGTCGAGAATCGCGACCTTGTGAGGTATGTCTTGAAAGCCTTTCCAAGGAATGCTTTGTGGTCATCCATGGTGGATGCCTACAAAGTTTCCAAGGATCTATCCATTATAAAGTTAGATGATTTATTTTGTGAGATGGAATTGCATGAAATGGCTAACAAAGACCCCAAGGAGAAGGGGATTGCCTTAGTTGCAGGGGACCGGTCCAACAAGAAGAAGAAGGAGAAGAAGAAGGAGAAGGAAGTCTCTTCATCTTCATCCTTTTCCGAATCCGAGTCCGATTCCGAAGAAGATGGCAGCGGCTCCTCATCCTCCGAAATGGCGAACTTTGTGAGAAGGATGATGAGAAGGGGGCGACGCTTCAAGAGTAGAGGTAACTCTAGTGAAGCTAAACTTGATAAGACTAATGCCTCTTGCTTTGAGTGTGGTAGGAAAGGGCATTTCAAGAATGAATGCCCAAAACTAAAGAAGAAGGAGGAGAAATCCAAAAAGAAAGAAGAGAAATTCAAGAAGAAGAAGAAGGCCTTAAAGGCCACTTGGGATGAGTCATCTTCTAGCTCATCCGATGAAGAGAAGGAGGAGAAGAGCACAAGGCATGTGACACTCATGGCATTGGGAGATCAAGAGAGCAGTGATGAATCTTCTAACTCATCAAACGCGGCTTCATCATCTTCGAATGATGAAAAGGTAACTTCTCCCGAACTTGAAAAGTGTTATAGAGCAATTGCATGTTTAACTAGTATGCTTAAGAAGTCAAAAAATAAGGTTAAATCATTGCAATTAGAAATTGATCAATTGAAATTATCTAGGGATGATAACATTGATGATTTGCATGTTGAATTGCTAGAGGATGAGATTAAGTCTTTGAAACTTGAGATTGAAAATTTGAAATCCTCTAAGGTTGAGGATGTAAATGGTTTGCATGATGAGTTGCTAGTAGAAGAAAACCAATCATTAAAGAGTGAAGTCGAGAGACTCAAGAATATTCTTGAGAGGTTCTCAACTAGCTCTAAAACCCTAGACATGATCTTAAATGCCCAAAGGGCAGTCTACAATAGGGTCGGTATTGGTTACCGACCCAAAGAATCCTCATTTGTGTCTCTTATGTCTAGGATTGATATGAGACAATCTAGGACACCCAAGGTTCAAAAGAAAGTTGTCAAGGCATGGGTGCCTAAGTCTTGTTTAGTTGATGCTTTAGGTCCCAAGGTTTGGGTACCTAAAACTTCTATTTTTTGAATTGTGTAGGTTATGATTGAGGGGGAGCATCTATCAACTTGGTTCATTGATAGTGGATGCTCCAAACACATGACCGGGGATAGATCATTGTTTACCACACTTCACAAGAAAAGTAGAGGTAATGTTTCATTTGGTAACAATGGTAGTCTTAAGGTCTAGGAATAGGAGACATTCAAATATCCGAATGTCTTAGAATCTCAAATGTCCTTCTAGTCAAGAGGATGAAATTTAATCTCCTAAGTGTGAGTCAATTGTGTGACACGGGTTACACAATTGATTTTCATCCAAGTCAATGCCTCGTTAGACAACATGACACATTGGACACGGTACTAGTAGGAACAAGAGAAGACAATATTTATCAAGTTTCATTTAAAAGTGCTACTAATATTTCTGCTAAGTGTTTCATGTCAAAAGAAGATGAGTCCACCCTTTGGCACCAGAGGCTAGTACATGTGAACATGAAGAACATCCGGAAGTTGGCCAACAAGGGGTTAGTCCGTGGCTTACCAAGCATCAAGTATGAGAAAGATAAACTTTGTTATGCATGTCAAATGGGTAAGCAAACAAAATCTGCACATAAAGGTAAAAGCGTTGTAAGTACTTCTACTGCATTAGATTTACTCCACATGGATCTATTTGATTGTAGTACTATCATATCATTGAGTGGTAGTAGATATTGCTTTGTGATCATTGATGATTTCACTAGATGTACATGGACCTACTTTTTAAAATATAAGGACCAAACCTTAGATGTTTTCATTTCTTTTTGTAGAAGAGTTGAAAATGAGAAATCATCAACTATTAAGACAATTAGAAGTGATCATGGAGGTGAATTTCAAAATCAAAGGTTTTTAGAATTTTGTCAAGATGGAGGTTATAGACATGAGTTCTCTACCCTAGAACACCACAATAAAATGGTGTTGTAAAAGGAAGAACCGTGTTCTACAAGAGGTTGCACGAAACATGCTTAATGAGTACTCACTCCCGAGTTACTTATGGGCTGAAGCTGTAAATACAGCTTGCTATATGCAAAATCGAGTCCTCATCCATAGATTTCTAGGTAAGACTCCCCATGAACTTTGGTTTGGAAAACCACCTACGGTTAAACACCTTAGGGTGTTTGGTTGTAAGGTATTCATTCTAAACACCAAGGACCATCTTGGAAAGTTCACGGCGAAGGCTGATGAAGGGATACTAGTCGGGTATTCCCTCATTAGCAAAGCCTATCGAGTCTACAACAAAAAGTCTAGAATGGTTGAAGAGTCTTCTGATGTTGTCTTTGAAGAGATTCCGAAAGTCAATGGTCAACCAGAAGATGAAGTCCAATTCGAACTTAGGAGACTAAGTTTGTATGAAAGTCCAAATGTTATTGATGGTGATGAATCTGATGACGGTGAGCCTAGACAATCCATAGATCGGCCGAATCCTGAGGTTGAACTTGTGTCTAGTGAGCCCATTCAAGAAGCACCACCAACACCAAGACAAACTAGATTAGCCTCTAGTCATCCCCAAGACCAAATTGTTGGAGACATCCATCATGGGGTTAGAACTAGATCATTCTTCCAAAATGAGGCTAATGAAGTTGCCCTAATTTCAGAAATTGAACCTAGAAAAATTGATGAAGCATTAAATGATCCCGATTGGATCATTGCAATGCAAGATAAACTAGGTCAATTTGAAAGAAGTCAAGTTTGGGACTTAGTTCCTAGACCCAAGAAGACCACCATCATTGGAACCAAATGGGTCTTCAAAAATAAATTGAACCATAAGGGAGAAATCATTAGAAACAAGGCACGTTTAGTAGCCAAGGGCTATAGTCAAGTTGAAGGCCTTGATTATGATGAAACCTATGCTCCCGTGGCACGATTAGAATCCATTCGATTGATGCTTGCATTTGCAGCACATCGCGGCTTCAAGCTATACCAAATAGATGTCAAATCGGCCTTTCTAAATGGTTTGATTAGAGAAGAGGTCTACATCGAACAACCTCCGGGATTTGAGAGTTTCGAATTTCCAAACCACGTGTTCAAGCTCAAAAAGGCACTCTATGGCCTTAAACAAGCACCCCGGGCTTGGTATGAGTGGTTGTCGACATTCCTAATTGAGAAGGGCTTCATTAGAGGCCAAATAGATACTACACTATTTTACGAAGAGATAGTGACAATATTTTTGTAGCCCAAGTATATGTCGATGACATAATTTGTGGCTCAAACAATAAGGGCTATTTAAATTAGTTCATTGGACACATAGAGAGTGAATTTGAAATGAGTCTAGTGGGAGAGTTGACTTTCTTCCTTGGACTTGAAATCAAGCAAACTCGCGATGGTTTCCATGTGCACCAATCAAAGTATACACAAGAAATGCTTCGAAAATTCAATATGAGTGATTCAAAAGAGGTAACGACTCCCATGGCCACAAACACAAGATTAGACATTGATGAGAGTGGTAAACCCATTGATTTGACTGAATATCGAAGCATGATAGGTAGTTTGCTATACCTCACAGCCAGTCGACCAGATATTCTATTTGCTGTAGGTATGTGCGCTAGGTATCAAGTTTGTGCCAAGGAATCTCACTTAATCGCTGTTAAGCGAATTTTGAGATATCTCAAAGGCACAATTGGAGTCGGTCTATGGTACCCCCGTACCGAATCATTTGACTTAATTGGCTATACGGATTCCGATTATGCTGGATGTAAGTTGGACCGGAAGAGCACAAGTGGGGGTTGCCAATTCTTAGGTTCATCCTTAGTAAGTTGGTCAAGTCGGAAGCAACATTGTGTTGCTCTCTCCACGTCCGAGGCAGAGTATATTGCTATGGGAGAGAGTGTATCACAATTGTTGTGGATGATACATACTTTAGAGGACTATGGATTGAGTTACAAGGGTGTGCAAGTGTTATGTGATAACATTAGCACAATTAACCTAACTAAAAATCCTGTCCATCATTCTAGGACCAAACACATTGAGGTGCGTCACCACTTTATTAGGGATCATGTAGCTAGGGGAGATATTGTACTCTCGCATGTAGAGTCCAAATCAAACCTAGCTGACATTTTCACTAAACCACTCCCCGAAAATGAATTTAGCTTTCTAAGACGGGAGTTGGGAATGTGTCGCGCCTCATGAATTTCAAATTGCATTCAAACCCTTCATGATTATTTCGAAATTGTTGGGAAACAATTGGGTAACTTTGGGGACTTCTCACATAAACTATAAGGTTTAACAAAACGTTTTTGTTTGCTAGATATGGGGTGAGATGTTAGGATCAACTAAATTTCTCAAAATGTCAATGCATCCCTTGAGAAATTAAGTTGACGAATAATAATCACTTCGGTGACCAAGTATGGGGAAAACCAATGCATAACATATGTGTATTTGGCTCCATGATCATACTTGGACATTTCGATCAAGGAAACTTGATTGGAACCTTGGATTTAGCACAACTTGTTTGAATGATTGTTGTTTGAGTTTGACTCCACTTGGGTGGAGCAAAGTGACTTGTTAAAACCCTAAGGACCCTTGATTCTTGATTGGGGACCAATTATAGACGAGGGATCGCTTCCAAGATCGATATCTGTCACCATATCCCTTTGGAAATCGAGTAACAATCTGAAACTGAAAGTTTCTGATCGAATCTGGGAGTTTCAGGAACGCTAATCGATCATCCGACCGATCAGGTGTAAGGCTGATCGGTTTCCGGACCGATCTGGCCCCATCCTGTAACGATCGGTCCACCGATCGATCAGAGAGGCAGCAGTAACTTTCCGAAATTCTGACCAAACTTACTGAGCTAGCCTGGATCAGTCCCCGGACCGATCTGGCACCATAATTGGGATCAGTCCACAGACTGATCAGGGGGCTCACAGGTTTCTCTCCGAACCCTACTGTTCATGTCCTGATCGATCAGCCAACTGATCAGGAGCACGCCTGATCGGTCACCCGACCGATCAGGCCCATGTCAGTTCGATCAGGCTATAGCCTGATCGGTCTGGGCGCTATCAGATCGAACGGTGATCCGTTCAAAAGCATTAAAGTCTGGTTGGTGGACCGATCCACCAACCGATTAATTCCTTCGAAACCTTTCATTGCCGAACCCTAGCGCCGAAACCTTCCACTTGCGCAACCTTGGCTTCGTGCGAGAGCTTTCCCAGGGCTTTCGTCTTCCTCTCGTGAATGCGCGCCTGCGATCCAAAGGGGTCCTTCCAAGCTTTGTCTTCTTCCTGCGACGCTTTCTCGCTGAAGGGCCTTGCGATCTCTCTTGCGCTGATTTTTCCCTGCGCAAGCCTTTCTTTCTTCCAGACTTTATGAAGTTCGCCAATAGCACCTAAGTAAGCTTTTGTCTCAGTTTTTCCTTACAAATCAGTCTATAGTGTTTATATTTGAAGCTAACCATATTTTGGGTGTGTTGTGCCGTGATCCTTGTTTTGGCTGTGACTTTTGGCCGTGACCCTCTTGATCAAATGCTTCACTTTATGATTATCACTCTTCTATGATCAAATCTTGATTCCTTGATCCAACTGTGTTTATGTTCTGTTAATCATTGTGTCTTGATTACATTCTCTGATTGGGTCTTACCTTGTCTTGATCAATTTGATCGAATCCTATTCTTGTGATTGGTGTTATGATTAATTTGTTTGAATTCTTACTTTGTCTATTCCAATCTTTAGAAAGTCTTCTAAGGGTAAAGAAACTACTGAGGGCAGTTCGAGGGGGCACACCCCTTCTTCATCTACCCCTCCTTCAAGGTCTCAACCACCTCCACATACTAGATTTCAGAATATTACTTTGGCTCTAAACTTTCAGTGGCACAATTTCAAACTAATGCCATGTCGAACTATAGACCAATCCTTCATCTATGAACATTGCCCGACAGTCTGACGAATTATTGCACATTATAATCTTCAATCCATTCTTTACCTTGAGAGGCCGATCAACCTTGACTTGGTCTCTGAATTCTATAATAACATGGTGAGTGGAGAGGGCACGGGGTGGAGGACCCGTGTTGCCAGTATCGACCTTGATTTTAATCGATCTATTTTCACTTATTTTCTCGGCTGTCGCCGGTCAAAAATGATTTCTTTCTCTACCCTTATCCTCCTAATCCCCTTCCGGTTCCCTTCGATGGAGTGACTCCTGATTCCATCTACGAGTACTTTCTAGGCCATCCCATGCCAAGGGGTTCCGGTGAGCGCACCCGTGATTTTCCCACATTTCCTGCTCTTCGCCTTTCCCGTGTTGACTATGTTTTGTTTAAGATCATCACCAATTGTCTCCTTCCAACTACTTCGAAACACCTGGATGAGATTCACCCGTTCCACTGTTTGATGCTCTACGGGATGCATCAACAGTTAGATTTTGATCCAGTGGCTTCGGTCTATTTCTCTATCATTGTTCATAGTCTGTCGTACACCCAGACAGTCTACATGCCATTTGGCCATATCATCACTGCCTGGCTAGAGTTGGTTGGCATTGACGTTTCACAGGGCCGCATTGTACCCATGGTTCGACAAGACTGCCGTCTGGACCATCGCATGCTCGCTCAGTCCGACATTATTCTCGGGCCCCAAGGGCTGAGATGGAAGGATCGCAGACGTGAGGGGGAGCTACCGAGAGCACCTCATGATCAGGAGCCACCAGCTGATACTGTAGATTACGACGGGTGGGCTCCTGACCTATGCTGGCAGGTTGCGGAGATAGAAAAGATGATGGAGCATGAGCTGCATATCCCCGAGCTCTAGCGACAGGAGGTCCGCTCAGAGTGTCAGTCTTTCGATCGCCGTCTCGATGCTCTAGCATCTGATGTCTCTGAGATCAGCTCATTCCAGGACACTTGGTATGAGGAGTGGTACCATCATGCGTACCCTGGTGGTGGGTCCCCCAGCATTCCTCTATCAGAGGACGTTATCTACATTGCTGATTCCTCAGATGATGACCACGTAGGGGATTGATGACATTACCTTTTATGATAAGTGTCATATTTGTATTGTGACCGTGATACATGTGTCTTGCATCTTGATATTTGGCTGAATGTTTTATGACTTGACTTTTCTGAATTTACCTTATATGTCTATCCTACTCTAGTATGCTTATTGTTGATGTTATGCTGTACTATCTGCATATTTGATACATAGCTATGTTCATGCTTATGATGTCATGCTCATATGATACATATGCTTGTTTTGTCATGCCTATATTTGGTTGCCATATGTATTCATATGCTTATAAAAAATCAAATTGTTGTTGTTTTGGGATACCCCTAGGGTTGAGGGGGAGTATGGTTTAAACTTAACAGTCCTTCTATACCCCTTTTCGGTGTTCGACAAAGGGGGAGAGTGTTGGTTGGTTAAGTTTAGGATGATCATGTTGTAGGGGGAGGATCTGGATTCCCCTATGATTCTAAATTTGAAAAACTTGATTGAGAATCCCTAAACTTAAAATCGGGTTGTCAAACAACAAAAAGGGGGAAATTGTTGATGCAGTCTGGCCCTGATTATTGTTTTGATGTTAACACCGATTTTAGTTTAGGTGGATGCTTATTGATTATGATTAAGTCCTGATCAGAGATCAGGCATGGTATGGGAAATCCTAGCTTGGAGGGCTAGGTGTTGGAAAATCCTAACCTGGAGGGTTAGGTGTTGAATATTCTAGCTTGGAGGGCTAGGTGTGTGAAAAGTCCTAATTCGGAAGAGGTGGGTGAAAAGTCCTAGCTTAGAGGGCTAGGTGAAAAGTCCTAACTTGGAGGGTTAGGTGCAAATTTCCATCTTGGAGAATTAGGTGAAAAAGTCCTGGCTTGGAGGGTCAGGTCCTAGCTTGGAGGGCTAGGTCTGGAAAAGTCCTAATTCGGAAGGGTTGGGTGAAATGTCTTAGCTTGGAGGGCTAAGTGAAAAGTCCTAACTTGGAGGGTTAGGTGCAAATTCCCAACTTGGAGAGTTAGGTGAAAAATCCTTAGCTTGGAGGGCTAAGGTGGATGAAAACCTAGCTTGGAGGGCTAGGTTTGAGTCCCTGGATCGGTCTGGTGATTGATCAGGGAATCTGGCACGTTGCTCTGTCGTGGATCGGTCTGGTGACCGATCTAGCAATGACTGATCGGTCTGGAGACCGATCAGGGAGCACACAGTGAGGTTGGGAACCTACTGTACTGCTCCTGATCGATCTGGTGACCGATCAGGGAGTATGCGTTTCACCCACTGCTTGGCTCCTGATCGGTCTGGTGACCGATCAGGGAGCAAACAGTGAGGTTGAGTTCCCTTGCTGATCTGCTCCTGATCGGTCTGGTGACCGATCAGGATCACTATGCAGATTGTTCTGGAGAACGATCCAGCGTCGCAGGTTCCTCTCTATAATCGATCAGGACGGAGCCTGATCGGTCTGGTCACGACCTGATCGGTCTGGTGACCGATCAGGAGGTTTCCTGATCGGTCTGGTGACCGATCAGGAGGTTTCCTGATCGGTCTGGTGACCGATCAGGAGGTTTCCTGATCGGTCCGGTGATCGATCAGGAGGTCTGGACTGCGAAGTTCAGAAATCGCCCGATAAAGGGGTGGATCGGTTGGGTGATCGATCCACAACCTGGGATCGATCTAGTGATCGATCCAGGAGAGTCCCAAAGAAATCGCGATTTCTAATTGAGCGTTGGAGACCGATCAGGACGGAGCCTGATCGGTCTAGACCCAGCCTGATCGGTTTGGTGACCGATCAGGAGGCACTCTGATCGGTCCAGTGACCGATCACTTTATTTCAAAATGCACTACCAGTCACTCTGATCGCGTCTGAACGTATTCGATTCTCTGCGCTTAACATCTGATATATGATTTGTTGTTTGATATGCTGCTCTAACACTCTGATTAAGCTACAGGTGACAGGGGAGGATTCAAACACTCAAGGAGAAGTCAATGGAGGCTTTCCTTGGAGCAGGTTTGTTCATTTTCCATCTCAGGTTGCAACGGCCGGAGCTGCAGACTGGAGCTGCTGACTGGAGCTTGGCTGAGGGGAGCTCAGGAAGTCCAGGGAGGGCTCATTGGTAGCTGGCGTTGGCAGGGAAGCAGCTGGAGGCTGCAGGAGATGTTGTCACCTGGTGCTGAGTGGAGAAACAAAAGGGTGGAAGAAGGGTTCGTTGAAGTAGAGTTAGAGAAAGTGTTCTAGTCTTAGTGAACTGAGTTCTTGCTGCGCCTTGTGTTCTCCACATCTAGCTTGCGTGTTCTGAAGTTTCATCACCTTGAGCAAGCTACTGCAATCTTGAAGCAATCATCCATTACTTGATCGCTTGAAGGAGAGAACAAGAGGCTTGGAGTCCGACAGTGGGAAGACACGAGGAAGGGTTTCTTGCGTGAGATCGCCGCTGGGTGGAGCTCAGGAAAGCTTGTTGTGTTCTTGTCCTTGCTAAGTGCTAAGTAAGATCTTTCTTGTTATTTCATTGTGCTTAAACTTAAATCTGTGATTGAAACGCTGTGGAGAGATTTCTCCACCGAGAAGGAGGTTGCTTTCTATCCGGTGATAACCGGGGCTTGATCTGCCGACGATCAAGGGATCTCCCACCTTAAGGGCACGCCAAGGAGTAGGGGCAAGTTATCCCCAAACCTTGTAAACCCTCCTTGTTAGCAGATCTTGCTAGTGGTGTTGTTTTCTTTTGTTTTCTGAATTTCTGCATACTCTGTTCTTGCTACTTCCGCTGTGCTACTAACAACTCTGAGTGCAGAAATTCGATTAGTGTCTAAGTCTAAGTGATTGGCTATATTCACCCCCCCCCTCTCTAGCCATCCGGGTTCCAACAATGAGGACTTCAAGAGGCAAGCCAATGGAACAGACCTGAAGGCAGACGTGAAGGAGAAGGTCCGGAGTGGCTGGAACTATGCTGAGAGGCAGGGTAGTCGACTAGCCAGGGTAGTCGACTGGCCCAGGGCCAGTCGACTGCCAAAACTCATAGAGAGTTTTCGACCTCGGAGGCAGTCGACTGGTCTACCGCGAAAACTAGCCGTTGGCTAGCAATTAATGCTAGGCCAGTCGACTGGTGTGGGGCTGGACAGACTGCGAGTTTGTCCTGTTCTCCTATAAAAGGAGCATCTTTTTGTACGTGAGCGGTACGGTTCCGTATAGTGTCGAAGTGCTGCTCGTCTGAAGAGTGTCTTCTACTTCCTCTCTCATATTACTACATTCTGTAAAGAGGAAGATCACCATTGTAAAGGTTTCTCCACCTGAAGGAGAGTTTTCGATAGTGAAAGTGGTGCTCGCGGCGTGGATCCTTGGATTAGTCACTCATCTGGGTGGATACCAAGTAACTCTTGTTGTTAGCATTGTACTCTTTTCTTTTGCATATTATTGTTCCGCTGCGCTAACGACAATTATAGAGACCGAAATCGAAAACGTGTCATTCACCCCCCCTCTAGCACGCCAAGACGATCCATCAACTTCTTGTTCAAGCCTTGTAACTCGCCTAACCAATTAGTCGGGGAATAAACGACGAGCGGATCGCCAATTTTTGTGTTTATCATCGGGGTCCACAATAATTAATTATCTTAATTAATTAACAAATAATTAACATGCAATGATAATTAATTAACCTCATGAAATGATAGAAATCAAAGGAACCAAAGGAGAAGTTATACCTTCCCTTTTACCTCGCGATCTTCTATTATTGTACTTCTTGGACGTCGTGTGGGCGACGATCTACCAAGAAACGAAGTCACCAAGGCCACCAACCAATCCCTTCTTCTTCCTTCTTCCTTGCGCCAAACAAACCCTAAGCTCTAGGGTTTCCGCCGGCCAACACCACCACCTCCTTGCTCCTGCTAGCGCTTCTCCTTGCTTCAAAGGATCACCGGCCACAAGAGGGTGAAAAGAAGATGAAGAAGAACACTTCTCCTTCCTTGCAAAACCTAACTGTCGATCCCTTTCGTTCTCTTCCTCACCACCGACCACTTCCAAGCAAAGCGGCGCCGCCTCCTCCTATTCCAGGTGCTGCCGAGGCTGTTGAGGAAGAAGAGAAGAGAACGGTGAGGAGAAGAAGAAGAAGTGATGAGTTTCTCCCCTTCCCAAACCCTTGCGCCACCGCCTTCTTCCAACCTTGCCGCCGGCCACTTGAAACCCAAGGAGAGAGAGGGGAGGAGAGGAGAGAATTGAGAGGCTTAGGGGGCGTTTGGTTTGTTCCATTTTTCATTTTCATTTTCCAGAAAACCGCATTTTCTCATTTTCTGGAAAATAAATTTATTTCATTCTCTAGTTTTCCAGAAAACACTATGTTTTTTTTGGAAAACAAATCTGGAAAATGCAAACCAAACATGTTTTCCAGAAAACCGCATTTTCTACAGAAAATGAAAATGGAAAACAGACTGGAAAATACAAACCAAACACACCCTTAGGTTTTCTCTTGGATGAATTGGATGTCTTAGTTTCATGACACCATAGGGTATATATAGGGCTACAATACGAACCATGAGGAGGAGTTGGGTCTTAGCCACCTAATGGATCAAGGCCCGATCCATTAATAAAGATTCATTCCACTAAAGGGTCTTCATTGAACTACCTCACCAACCCCCATATTTAAATATGGGCTCCATCTATTATGAGTACAAGTATCTCCCCATGTTTATGATATCGAATGCCCGTTGATTAATTTAAATTACTGACAATTTTAATTAATCAATATCTAACTCCTTCATTAGTACCACTCATCCTTATCATCATGTTGGACCAACTCCACCTGCAGGATTTAACATGATGAACTTTATGAGCTTATCAAGGAGGCATCATTAACCTGACTCACCAGGACACGATTTTCGTCTATAAACAATGACACACCATGTAAATAATATTATTTCCCAACTTACCAGACCTATCGATTTAATAGAATAAATTTCGCTCATTGGTAAATCAAAGAAATAAATATTAAGTACATGTGCCCGATATTATATCGGGATTAAGAGCATGTACCCTATAATAACTGAGGTCTGATTCAATTATAAAGTCAGTATTTATCGAATCACCTCTATGTCGGTCCTACTCAATACACCCAAAGTGCACTACTGTAATTCTATGGTTAAGATAAACTAACACCAAATTACATTACAACCATCCCAATGGTTTGTCCAAATCCATCTCGGTTGTGATCCTCTATTTATACTTTACGAAGGACTGATAACATGATCTTCTGTGTGACACCACACACCATGTTATCTACAATGTAAAGTATCAGACAATATGCACATACTAATATAAATATGCAAACAGTGATCTTGTGATTCTCTTTCAAAATGAAAATGTCTATATAAAAGTAAGGCTTTTAGTATACATCCTAGCAATCTCCCACTTATACTAAAAGACTCTACTGTCCTCACAATGCCATACATCCGACTCTCATGCCCTCCACATGCCTATCTAAAGCTCTTGCCGGAAAGGCCTTAGTGAAAGGATCTGCCAAGTTGTCCTCCGATGCAATCTTGGCGACAGCAACTTCTCCTCGTTTTACTATCTCTCGTATCAGGTGGTACTTGCGCTCTATGTGTTTACTCGCCTTATGGGCTCGTGGTTCCTTCGAGTTTGCAACTGCACCACTGTTATCACAATAAATTATGATAGATCTGGGAAAATCAGGAATCACATCCAAGTCCATCATGAAGTTCCTGAGCTATACAGCTTCCTTGGCCGCCTTTGAAACTGCCACATACTCAACTTCCATGGTGGAGTCCACCATGCATTTTTGCTTGACACTCCTCCTAACTATGGCTCCACCTCCTAAAGTAAACACAAACCTCGAGGCAGACTTACTTTTGTCCCTATCTGATTGGAAGTCTGAATCCGTATAACCCACAGGGAGTAATTGGTCTGCCTGGTAAACTAGCATATAATCCCTAGTCCTTCTCAAGTACTTTAATATATGCTTTATCGCAGTCCAATGTCCCTATCCAGGGTTACTCTGATATCTGCTAACCATGCCCATGACAAAGCAGATATCCGGTCTCGTAACAACATAGCACACATGAGGCTTCCAACAGCCGAAGCATAAGGAACCACCTTCATCTCCTCTATCTTCTTTGATGTGTTAGGACACATCTCCTTAAATAGAGGAACTCTATGCCTGAAAGGTAGAAAACCTTTCTTGGATTTTTCCATGCTAAAACGAGCTAAGATAGTGTTTATGTATGAAGCTTGAGATAAGCACAACATCCTTTTCTCGCGATCCCTTATATCCTTGATCCCAAGGATGTGCCCTGCTTCTCCCAAGTCCTTTATATCAAACTGTTTGGACAACCATACCCTTACGTCCGATAATACTTTGACATTGTTGTCAGTGAGCAAAATATCATCTACGTATAGTACAAGAAATACCATTATGTTTCCGTCACATCTCTTATATACACATGACTCATCCGGACTTTGAACAAATCCATATGACTGGATTACCTCATCAAAACGGATGTTCCAATGTCTTGAAGCTTGCTTCAATCCATAAATAGACCAATTAAGCTTGCACACAAGATGCTCTTTTCCCTTTGTAATGAATCCCTCTGGTTGCTTCATATAGATGGTCTCCTCATGACTTCCGTTAAGGAAAGCTGTCTTGACATCCATCTGTCATACCTCATAATCCATATGAGCGGCAATAGATAAGAGAATCCGGATAGACATAAGCATGGCTATCGGCGAAAAGGTATCCTCATAATCGATACCCTCTTTCTGAGTATATCCTTTCGCAACAAGCCTAGCTTTGAAGGTCTCAACCTTCCCGTCTGATCCTCTCATTCTTTTGTAGATCCACTTGCATCCAATGACTTTTACACTATTGGGTGGTTCTACTAGCTCCCAGACGTGATTAGAATCCATAGATTCTATCTCAAAATTCATTACCCTTTGCCAAGATTCTGCATCTTTATCTTGGAGTGCCTCGTTATAGGTCCAGGGATCTGGTTCATGTTTGCCAAGGACCAAGTACAACGAATCTCCCAAGAACATGAATCTCTCTGATTGTCTAACAACCCTCCCACTACGATGAGGTACCACTTGTGTATCTTCTATGACATGCGGTGCAGTGACTTGAGGTATGTCCTCTTGTACAGTTGGTACTAAGGTTGGAACGTCCCCTCTTAATTCCTAAAGAATAATTCTACTCATGGGCTTGTGGTTCATCACATAGTCTTCCTCTAAGAATCGAGCATTCGTGCTAACGATCACCCTATGATCCTTAGGACTATAGAATAGACCACCTTTCGTTCCTCTAGGATAGCCTACGAACAAATGTACTTCTGTACGAGATTCCAACTTATCAGTATCTCCCTTCAGCACATATGCTGGACTACCCCAAATCCGAATATGTCTTAGACTAGGCTTTCGTCCATTCCACAATTCTGTGGGACTAGAGGGTACTGACTTAGATGGTACCATGTTCAATATGTATGCTGTCATTTCCAAAGCATATCCCCAGAACGAATTTGGTAACTCGGAGTAACTCATCATTGATCTAACTATCTCCATAAGAGTCCTATTCCTTCGCTCTGCTACACCGTTCTATTGGGGTATACCAGGTGCAGACAATTGGGATTGAATCTCAGCCTCTGATAAGTAAGTCCTAAACTCTCCCAAGAGGTATTCGCCACCACGATCCGATCGTAGTGTCTTGATACTTTTACCTTGATGTTTCTCCACATCAACCTTAAATTCTTTGAACTTATCAAAGCATGACTTGCGGCTCATCAAGTAAACATATTATACCTTGAATAATCGTCTACAAAGGAGACGAAGTATTCAAAGCCATCTCTAGCCTGGATAGATATAGGACCACACAAATCAGAATGAACCAACTCTAATACATCCTTGGCCCTATACCCCTTAACCTTGAAAGACCTCTTGGTCATCTTACCTTCTAAGCAAGATTCACAGGTTGGGAAGTCTTCCACAATCAATGAACCAAAGGGCCCATCGACTATCAACCTTTGAATTCTACTAAGGTTAATATGACCAAGTCTTAGATGCCAAAGATATGTTTAGTTCATCTTCGAAGGTTTTTTTCTCTTATTTTAGTTAGATGATGAGTTATTTACTTTTATTTACATCGTGAGAGATTTTGGTTCTAAAGTATACAAATTGCCAACCAATTTACTTGAATAGATAATCTCTCTATTCCTTTTTATAACAACACGGTCATTAAAAGAAATAGAATACCCATCCTTTATTATTTTCGAAACTGAAACAAGGTTCTTTCTAAAGCTAGGTACATAAAGGCAATTTCTTAAAACCAAAACTTTATTTCTATAAAAAGACAAATAAACCTCTCCCACTGCAACAACCGCCACCTCCGTAGCATTACCCATGTAGATGGTAATCTCTCAATTAGCTAGTCATCGGGTTTCTTGGAACCCCTGCAAAATATTGCAGACATGATCAGTGGCTCCCATATCTACACACTAGGTACTGGTATATAACACCGCTAAACATATTTTAACGATTAAAGAAAAAGATATACCTGAATTATTCTTCTGACGGCGGGGACAGTCCGCCTACCAATGTCCAGTCTGTTTGCATGTGAAGCACTTGCCTTTCGGCTTCTTCACACCATCCTGAGGTCCCTATAATCCAGCCAATTTCTTTGCCCCAGCTTGTTTCTTCTTCTTCTTGCCTTTCAGTTTAGAAGTAAAAACCTCTTGAACAACGAAAGTATGTGTACTCTGAGGAGAAAATCCTTTTGTCGCTTGGAGTTCTATCAGAAGTTCCACCAACGAATATGTACATTTGTTTATATTGTAACTTAGGCGAAACTGCTCAAAACTCTTTTGTTGAGGCAATCGACCCTAAAATAATTGGAAGATCATGGTTTTGTTGTGTGTGTGTGAATATGTTTAAGGTTAGTGTTATATTGTATTTGAAATGTGTGATTGAGTTTGCAGGACTTGGAGAATCACACATGGTGAACATATCTGAGGGACGAGAGCTAAGGGAGGAGGACTCCAAGGGTAAGCCGGGGAGTGGACTTTAAGGGCACACGTGAAGGGTGGCATGGAGGCAAGCAAGGGAAGGCTTGTGTGCGCATTTGAGGGACGAGAGCCAGAGGAAGATGACTTCAAGGGGCGAGCCAAGGGAGTGAACCTGAAGGCACACGTGAAGGAGTATGTGAAGAATGACTAGGAGTGAGTGGACAGTTGACTGGCTAGAGGGCAGTTGACTGCCAAAACTCACAGAAGGTTTTCAGCCTTCTACTAGTCGACTGGCCCAGAGGCAGTCGACTGGTGTACCTCGAAAACTAGCCGTTGACTAGCCATTGGCTAGCAATTAATGCTAGGCCAGTTGACTGCCCCAGGGGCAGTTGACTGGTGTGGGGCTGGACAGACTACGAGTTTGTCCTGTTCTCCTATAAAAGGAGGATCTTTTTTGCACGTGAGCGGTACGGTTCTGTACTATAACGAAGTGCTTCTCATGTGAAAAGTCTTTTCATCTTCCTCTCTCTTCAATCACTACATTCTGTAAAGAGGAAGTCAACACCGCTGTAAAGGTTTCTCCACCTGAAGGAGATTTTTCATAGTGGAGGTGGTGTACGTGCGTGGATCCTTAGATTAGTCACACATTTGGGTGGATACCAAGTAAATTTTTGTTGTTAGCATTGTTTTTATTATCCTTTGCATATTATTGTTTCCGCTGCGCTAACAACCTTGTAGAGACATCAACGAAAAAGTGCTATTCACCCCCCCCCTCTAGCACGCCAGTCGATCTATCAGTTGGTATCAGAGCCGGTTCATTTCGGAAGAACTCGCCGTCAACCAGAGCAAAGATTAAATGGTGTTTCAAGAGGGATACAACACTGCACGACCACTCTTCTTCGACGGGAACGATTTCGCGTACTGGAAAGGTAGGATGCAATATTACCTTATGAACGATATTGAAAATTGGATTAGCATGTAGATGAATTCGATGCACCCGTCGATGAAAGAGGAGAACCGACACCCATGACATCCTGGTCAAAAGAGATCATGAAGAGGGCGCAGTCCAATGCCAAGGCCACCACCACACTTCAGTGTGGGCTCTCAAAGGAGCAACTCAACAAGGTGGGGCAATTCAAGAGCACCAAAGAACTGTGGGACAAACTGGTGGAACTGAACGAAGGGTCAAATGAGTCCAGAAGAGCAAAGAAGGACTTGCTCGTGGCCCAACTCCAATTCCTGTCCATGAAAAGCAATGAGACTGTCAGCCAACTGCATGGAAGGGTGAAAGAGGTCATCAATGAACTCCATGTGATTGGAGAAAAGATCGAAAACCGAGATATCACCAGGTATGCCCTACAAGCCTTCCCGAGAACCACCTTGTGGGCATCTATGGTGGATGCCTATAAAGTATCAAGGGATTTATCTCTAGTTAAATTAGACGATTTATTTTGTGAATTTGAACTGCACGAGAAAGCTAACATTTCGGCCAAAGAGAAAGGTATAGCTTTTATTGCAGAAAAGGAGAAGAAGAAGAGGAAGGAGAAGAAGAAGGTGGTCTACTCATCCTCATCTGACTCAGATGAGTCCAATGCCTCTATGGATAGTGACCAAGAGGCTTTCATGGTAAGGAAAATACGTAAGACTTTCAAAAGTTTTTCTAACAAGTATTATGCTAGGAAAGGGTCTAAAGGCAAGGGTAAGGCCAAGGACATCATTTGCTACAACTGCCACCAAGAGGGACATATGAAGAACGAGTGCCCTCAACTGAAGAGAAGAGATGACAAGAAGGAGGAGAAGAAGAAAGATGACAAGAAGAGGTCGAAGGGAAAGGAGAAGGGTGCCACCAACCTCAAGGCAACTTGGGATGATCCTTCTCCTCGGAGGAAGAAGAAGAGCAAGTCTAACATTTTGCTCTCATGGCAATGAACCACTCAGACTCATCAGATGATGAAAGAAGCTCAAGCAGTGATGAAAGCGACTCCTCATCATCATAATCCGAGTCAGAAGCATCGGTAAGTGAGGTATACTACTTACCCTCCTCTACTTTAGTTATGATCATTTCTAGCACTAACATGGATTTAGCTAAAGCTAGAAATAAGATTAAGGATCTAAAAGATGAGATTGTCATGCTTAGAGTAGAATCTACAAAACTTAAGGAAGACTTACATGCTAGTTCTCTTACATCACATGCTTCATATTCTGAAATTGAAAATAGGGAACTTAAGAAAAAGGTAGATGACCTCACAAAGGCACCTAGGAAATTCCAAGTAGGCTCTAGCAACTTAGATATGATAATTAATAGTCAAAGGGTCGTTTATAACAAGGTCGGATTAGGATATAGGCCAAAGACAAAGGAAATGACCTTTGTCTCACTCACGGGTAGGATTGGTGCATCTAGGAGACAAGGGGCTAAGGGAAACACCAAGAGGGCATAGGTACCTAAAAGATTTTTAAATGATGCTTATGGATCAAAATTTGGGTACCAAAAGAGTATGTTTTCCATGTTGTATATGTGAAGGTGAAGGAGGCCTCAACCATGTGGATAGTAGATAGTGGATGCTCAAGACATATGACCGGAAATGTGAGCAAGTTCACTACTGTTAGCTACTTAAGAGAAAGGACGGTCTCCTTTGGAAATAGTGGAAAACTGAGAATTATTGGTAGAGGCACCATTGAGGTATCTCCTACAATTTCATACATAAAGTACTCTTAATTAAAGATATGAAGTTTAACATACTTAGTGTGAGTCAGTTATGTGATGCGGGCTTTAGGATTGAATTTCATGCTAGAAAGTGCCTAATAAGACAAAATGAATCCAATAATGTCATATTAGAAGGGTATAGAGAAGCCAACTTGTATTATCTTGATCTTACTAATGCTACTATCAATTTGGCTAAGTGTTTCATGTCTAAAGAACAAGAAGGGTGATTGTGGCACCGAAGGCTTGGACATGTCAACATGAGAAGCATTGCAAGAGTGGCCAAGGAAGAGCTGGTGAAGGGGCTACCTATGATCAAGTATGAGAATACCAAATTGTATGATGCATGCCAAGAGGGTAAGCAATCAAAATCATCACACAAAAGTAAAACCCTAACCACTACTACTTTACCATTAGATCTCTTACACATTGATTTATTTGATTGCCATAGTACTCCCTCACTTGTAGGGAGTAAATACTGTTTAGTTATAGTAGATGATTTTTCTAGGTTCACATGGGTTTTCTTTATGAAACATAAGGACGATATCCTAGAAATCTTTATAGGATTTAGTAAAAGGGTAGAGAACGAAAAACATCTCAATATTAACTGAATTAGAAGTGACCACGGTGGGGAGTTCCAAAATTTAAGTTTCACACAATTTTGTGTAGAAAATGGATACAAGTATGAATTTTCATGCCCAAGGACTCCTCAACAAAATGGGATAATTGAGAGGAGAAATCGATCCCTACAAGAAGCTATTAGGACTATGCTTAATGCATATTCCCTTCCTAACTACTTTTGGGCCGAAGTGGTTAACACCGCTTGTTACATTCAAAATCGGGTTTTGGTACATAGGTTCCTAGGAAAAACACCCTTTGAATTATGAAATAGGAGAGTACCACAAGTCCACTACTTTAGGGTCTTTGGATGTAAAATCTATATTTAAAATACCAAAGATGACCTAAAGAAGTTTGAGTCAAAAGTCGATGAGGGAATTCTAGTTGGGTATTCATTAACTAGTAGGGGTTATAGAGTTTACAACAAAAGGACAAAAGTGATTGAGGAGTCCTCAAATGTTAACTTTGATGAATCAACAAATACTTATCCTAAAAAAGCCTCAATTGATAAGGATATAGGAGAAGTCCAACCCCTTGCCCAAAGAATCCAAGACCTACATATGGAGGGCAATGATCTAGGGGGAGTAAGAAGTACCCTAGAGGACGAGGAAAAAGTAGTCAATGAACCTACAACCTCTAGGCCCTTGAGACATCACCAAAATTACCCTATTGACCAAATAGTGGGTGATATTACTCAAGGAGTAAGGACTAGGTCCTATTTTAGAGACCAAACTAGTGAAATAGTCTTAATCTCTCAATTAGAACCTAAGACTATTGATGAAGCATTGGGAGATGTAGATTGGGTCTTAGCCATGCAGAAGAGTTAAATCAATTTGAGAGAAGTGAGGTTTGGGAGTTAGTTCATAGGCCCAATGATTGCACCATTGTAACCACATGATGGGGGTTTAGGAACAAACTAGATGACTAAGGCAAAATCACTATGAACAAGGCTAGATTGGTAACTAGGGGATTTAACTAAGTTGAGGGATTAGACTATGATGAGACTTATGCCCCCGTAGCTAAATTAGAATCTATTAGAATTCTACTAGCCTATACCGCTCACATGGGTTTCACACTTCACCAAATAGATGTGAAGTCAGCATTCCTTAATGGGATCATTAAGGAAGAGTTCTATATAGAACAACCCCCCGGGTTTGAGGACCCTAATTATCCAAGACACATTTACAAATTGAGAAAAGCCTTATATGGATTGAAACAAGCTCCCCGGGCTTGGTATGAAAGACTTTCTTCATTTCTAGTGTCTAAGGGGTTTAGGAGAGGAACAATTGACCCTACATTGTTCCTAAAATCTAAGGATAAGGACATATTTGTTGCCCAAGTCTATGTAGACGATATCATTTTTGGGTCAACAAATAATGACTTCCTATAAGAATTCATCAAATGTATGGAAGATGAATTTGAAATGAGTCTTGTAGGAGGGCTAACCTTCTTTTTAAGACTTCAAGTCAAGCAAACTAATGAAGGAACACATATTTTTCAAACTAAATATGCTAAGGAAATGTTAAAGAAATTTGGCCTAGAAAATACTAAGGTAGCATCTACCCCCATAGGAACAAATGTGAAAATGGATAGTGACCTTGAAGGGAAAATGGTAGACTCTATGCAATATAGGAGCATAATTGGTAGCCTACTATACCTAACCGCTAGTTGACCCGATATACTTTTTACGGTAGGTATGCGTGCAAGGTACCAATCTTGTGCCAAAGAGTCCCATTTGGTTGTAGTTAAGAGGATCCTAAGGTATGTTAAAGGTACCCTCAATGTCGGACTTTGGTATCCTAGAACCCCTAATATTGATCTCATTGGATGCACCGACTCGGACTATGCGGGTTGTAATGTTAGTGATATGAGAAAAGTGTCCTAAGGCAATCGCCATATGATTATAATCATTTATTTTAATAAATGAATATTCACTATTTGAGTATACATGTATATGTATTTGATTGAGATCTTAAACTCATTTACTGAATGTCCGCAATACAATTCACAGCATGAGAGAATTTGTGATGAATTCACAACTAGTGATTATCTCTACATGTGCAATTGTGAAGTATTGAAATTGTCCCTAGTCGATGAATTGATAAATACAGACACTATCAATTCTGTTGAGACTAGCATGGGTTATTCTCTAATCAGCTGTTCTCACTGGCTGGTGACATTGGGATGTCCGGAGATAAACATGAATGCTAGTTAAGGGAACTAGTTCATTGGAGTGACTGGCTGTAAAACTTTATATGGTAATCTACATATAGATATGTCAATGAAGTTCTTACTGCAGCTTAAGTGTGATGTTCCTTTGACTTGCGGTGTTCAAGTCATCTTGGTCATAGAGACTTATACTTTGATATCTTAAGCAAGCATCTCCAAGGAGGTGTGGACCCAGGATGATTGGGTATAAGCCGAAGTGCCCGAAGATGTTTGAACAACCTATAAAGGATTCACCACTCCTTGCGAGGAGATGTATACCCGAGGCCTATCGTCGGATTATTACTTGAAGCCTCTGGCCAGAGCATGACATGTTCAGAGTATGAATCTCTTAAATACATGAGAGTAATTAGAATCCGTAAGACGAGAAAACGTTACTTGGGCTAGGTGTGACGTAGTCAGCCTAGTGGGGACTGACACACATAGACCATGTCCTGAACCAAGTGGGTATAAGATGGTGAAGGGAATGGGGCACGATTCATTATAGCTGCTGAAGGAATTCAGAATTTTTTCTGAGGTCAACCGTTGATCTTTCGATTAATTGGGGATCATGATGTACTACTAGGTGCCACTCATGATCGTTCTATAATTGGTTAATTATAACGACCAACATAAATCGAAAGCCTATTTAGTCATACGCACTACGAGTAATCCGAGGGATTTAAAACGAGTTGAAAATTAGATTTTCCAATCAAGAGAGATGAAGTTTGGTTAAGTCAAACGATAAGTCGAATCTGAATTTTTCATAGACGCATCGGAAGCGTAAAATGGCTAAGTCTTTTGAAGACTTAATAGATGAATTAAATGAGTTTAATTCATTGGGGCGTGGCTTGGATTGGCCGACCAAAGAGGGTCTCCACCCTCTTTGCTTGGCCGGCCACAACAAAGGGAGAGAACCAAATTATTTGGTTCAATTTATAAATAAACCAAGTGTGGTTTGTTTTATAAAATTATGGATGATATAAATTTTTTATAATAAACCAAGGTTTGGTTTATTTTTTATGGAAATTAAAATGAACCATAAATTGGTTTATTTTATTTTATAAAATCAATAATGGATTGATTTACCATGATAAAGAAATTTATATAAAGAAATTTTTTTTTCATGGAAATTAAAATGAATCATGGATTGGTTTATTTTATTTTATAAAATCAATAATGGATTGATTTACCATGATAAAGAAATTTATATAAAGAAATTTATTTTTCATGAAAATTAAAATGAACCATGAATTGGTTTATTTTATTTTATAAAATCAATCATGGATTGATTTACCATGATAAAGAAATTTATATAAAGAAATTTCTTTCCATAAGAAAAGGAGACTTGGTTGATTTTTATCATAAATTAAAATATGATAAAACTTGGCATGATGGAATAAGTCATAGAAAATTTATATGATAAATTTCTTATGAAAATTTATTCCATAAGAAAAAAGAGAATTGGGGTTGGGAGGCCACTATATAAAGGACCCAAGGCAAGGCTTGGAAATCATTCGCAATAATCAAAGTATTCTTGCCTGGGCTCTCTCCCTCTCCTCCCTTCTTTCTCTTGGCCGGCCACAAGCCTCCTCCCCTTTTCTTCTTGCCGTGAGCACAAGGAGAAGCCCCGTGGCGACGAAGTTCTTCCGTTGGGACGATCTTCCTCTCCGGCCATCATCACCTTGGGATTGGGCGCAAGTCATCTTCCTCCTTCTCGCCGGAATTATGATTCCGGCCAACCTTGGTGGTGAGTTTTTCTGATATGATTACTTCTCTCTTGGTTTTTCTTGTCGCGTTCTCGGAGAATTTAGTAGTTCTCGAGAACACGAAACTCGTGGCTTTGCGAAGTCATCCCGAAGATACTCGGCGTGGACGCGAATAGAGGCGGAGCTTCCAAGGGACGCTTATGGTTGGATCTCGTCCCTTCCTTCGAGTTACGCGAGGTAATACGTAAATTAGTTTACGTTTCTGCAAAATTTTAAATATATGATCATGTCTACACAAGATAAGGTTGCATGCTTAGATGTGTGGTTAAATAATTTGAGAAATTATTTATGCTAAACCTTCCGCTGCACGTAATTAATTTTAAAATTACGAACCCGCATCCATGTCAACATGCACCTGGTCCCATCATGTAAGCTAGATAGCAAGAGTACTAGTGGAGGGTGTCAATTCCTTGGGTATGTAGGATCGATTCCGGCAAGCTAGAGGGGGGGGGGAATAGCGTTTCTTCGGATTGTTTCTCTACAAAGTCGTTAGCGAAGCGGAAATAATATACAAATGAAAATAAGTACAATGCTAACAAACCAATTTTACTTGGTATCCACCCCGGACGGGTGACTAATCCAAGAATCTGTCGGCGGATCACTTCCCGGATAACCTCCGGCTAGCCCTCGTCACTCCTTGTGGGTGGAGAAACCTTGCCACAACACCAAGCAAACCTCTGAGCACAAAGACTACTATCTTGCTTTTAACCAAGACAAGATTCGTCAAGCATCTCAGCCACCACGAAGTCCTCTTTAAATAGGACTCGGGCTGAAACCCTCACCACCAGTCGACTGCTCCTAGGGCAGTCGACTGGTGCCATTGAAATTCGACCGTTGCACCCCAACGTTCGAATTCTCAGCCAACTCACCATCCACCTACCAGTCGACTGCCCCAGGGTAGTCGACTGGTCCCGGGCCAGAACCCTTCTGTGAGTTCCATCAGTCAACTGCCCCCAGGCCAGTCGACTGGTCTACTCACCCACCTAAGGTTACCCTTCCTGAGTACATTTCACTCCGCACTCAAATCCTAGGATTTCCCGAGTACAATCACACAGCACTAGTACCCTCACGACTCGACTGACTCCTCATCCGCAGCCTCGACTGTTGCCTTCGCGCCCTCTTCATCTTTGGCTCCCGTCCCTCGGATGCACGCAAGCCTCCAGCTTGCCTCCATGCCATCCTTCATGCATGTCTCGAAGTCCATGTCCATCAGCTCATCGTCCCTGCTCTCCAAGGTCCCTCGGGGCCTCCAACTTGTCCCCATGCCACTCTTCACCGTACCGAAGCCGTCCAGCTGAGTCAATATGTGTAACCTGTACATCCTGCACACTCACATATACATATTAGAACACAAGGGTAAACCTAACTAAACCCTTTGCCCAAACATCAAAACACTTGGTCACTCCGGACCACAGATTGCCTCAACAGGCTCTTCCTTAGTTAGTTGGATTAGTAAGAAACAACCATGCATTGCCCTATCAACAACGGAGGCAGAATTGTGGCAATGGGTGGGTGTGTTTCCCAACTCCTTTGGATCATGCACACTTTAGAAGATTATGAGTTACATTATACAAATGTCAAAGTCTTGTGTGATAATGTAAGTACAATCAATTTGTCCAAAAAATCCGGTTCACCATTCTAGGACAAAACACATTGAAGTGAAACATCACTTCATTAGAGACCATGTGGCAAGGGGAGACATAGAACTACACTATGTTGAATCAAAGCCAAACCTAGCCGACATTTTTACCAAGCCTCTTCCCGAATCGGAGTTTATATCTTTAAGAAGAGGCCTTGGAATGTATTTTGTAGAAATATAGAATGAACCTTGGGATATTACATTTGAAAAAGTGTGCTTGATCCATTAGGGTGATACACTTGGTTCACTTGTGCTTGTGGCATATTGTTGAATCATTAAAAGTATCAAAATATGAAAACTATACCAACTATGGGGAAGACAAGTGTTTAATCAATGGACACTTTGCCCAAAGATCATAGTTGGATATTTTAAACCTTTGAAAACCATTTTATGTTTTATATGCTTTGCCATACCTTTAAAAGATATTTGATTGCAAAATTAGATTGTGATTTGGATACAAAACTTAGTGGTTTTCAAAGATTTTGACTTTTTATCAAAAGTCAAGCATGTTTGAAATTTTATATGCACTGATATTTTTCCTTGATAGAGTATATCATTTCAAACATGTTTGTAAGTTTTTACAATTTTTGGATTTTTCCTGAATTTTTATGACATTTCTGAATTTAGGCACAGAACTTGAAAAATGTCACTGACAGAGTATCAATCGACTGCCCCATGGGCAGTCGATTGGCACACCTATTTTCAGATTCAGTAAACTTTTTCAGAAATCCAACTTTCTCTCATTTGATGCCCTAGGGTTGGGTTGCTTGAGGCAATCATTTTGATGGTGTTAAAGGGGGAGAATGGGTGGTTTAAGTTAAAATTTTGACTTGGAATGGATGGTTTAAGATATTTTGTCTAACTTAGTCCTTGGATGATTAAATATGGGAGAAGACATGGATTAAAGGGGAGGTTACCTCTTAGGTTTTGATATGTCTTACAATTTTAATGTTGTTTAGTGTTAAGTTGAAACTTAACTTGGATCATGAGTAGAATTGAAAATGGGAGAAGACATGGATTAAGGGGGAGGTTACATCTTAGGTTTGCTATGTCTTATGTTTTTCAATTGCTATCTATTGCTATTGTTATTGCTTGCTGTTAATTATCTCTAAACTTAAACATATTGCCACACATCAAAAAGGGGGAGATTGTTGAGGCAATCGACCCTAAATGATTGGAAGGTCATGGTTTTGATATGTGTGTGTGTGAATATGTTTAAGGTTAGAGTGTTATGTTGTATTTGAAATATGTGATTGAGTTTGCAGGACTTGGAGAATCACACATGGTGAACATATCCGAGGGACGAGAGCCGAGGAAGGAGGACTCCAAGGGCAAGCCGGGGAGTGGACTTCAAGGGCACACGTGAAGGGTGGCATGGAAGCAAGCCAAGGGAAGGCTTGTGTGCGCATCCGAGGGACGAGATCCAGAGGAAGATGACTTCAAGGGGCAAGCCAAGGGAGTGAACCTGAAGGCACATGTGAAGGAGTATGTGAAGAATGGCTGGGAGTGAGTGGGCAGTCGACTGGCCAGAGGGCAGTTGATTGCCAAAACTCACAGAAGGTTTTCAGCCTTCTACCAGTCGACTGGCCCAGAGGCAGTCGACTGGTGTACCCTGAAAACTAGCCGTTGGCTAGCAATTAATGCTAGACCAGTCGACTGCCCCAGGGGCTGTCGACTGGTGTGGGGCTGGACAGACTGCGAGTTTGTCTTGTTCTCCTATAAAAGGAGGACCTTTTTGCACGTGAGCGGTGTGTTCCGTACTATAATGAAGTGTTGCTCGTGTGAAATGTCTTTTCATCTTCCTCTCTCTTTAATCACTACATTCTGTAAAGAGGAAGACAACACCGCTATAAAGGTTTCTCCACTTGAAGGAGATTTTTCATAGTGGAGGTGGTGTACGTGCGTGGATCCTTGGATTAGTCACCCATTTGGGTGGATACCATGTAAATTTTTGTTGTTAACATTGTTTTTATTATCCTTTGCATATTATTGTTTCCGCTGTGCTAACAACCTTATAGAGACATCAACGAAAATGTGCTATTCACCCCCCCCTCTAGCATGCCAGTCAATCTATCATCTTTGATAGAGATTGGAGAATGATATCGACCTGGGTTTCCCCATCGATCTCTGCTACAAGGATTTCTATCTCATTTAGCCAAGCCATCATTTTGAGAACATGTTCCCTCACAGGCATACCCTCAACCATGGTAGTCGTCATCAAGCTCCTCATGGCCTCTTGCCTAGCGGCCCGATTATGATGCCCGAAGAGTTCTTTGAGATTGAACATCATATCATTAGTAGTGGAAGAAGCCTGATGTTGATGACACTGCGCCATCTTGTCTGCTTTTATCCACTGCCTAAAACGTTCCTTCTCCTCTTCATCATAATTCACGCTAGGCTTTTCAGCACAAAACTCAAAAAGCGCACAATTGGATTCCTCGGCAGTCAAGACAAAGTGCAGGTTGAGTTCCCAATCATTATAGTTAGGGGCATTAAGTTTGTTTTCACTTAAAATCAAATCGGTCGAAATCCATTTTGAAAAATCCTAAGAATCACAACAATCACACAATTTAGATTTCAAAAAATATTGATTCCTCAAAATAATAAATTTTAAAATCAACTAATACCTCAAAATACCGAGAATTTCGCATGCCATAATAGTGTGGACGTATACGAATTCTTCATGTGTAAGAGGAGGTTTTACCCATTAATTTTATTATCCTGTCAACCTAACTTTTTGGCAAATAAAATTAATAGTTGGTTCTTCTTCGGCCTTACAAATAATAGCAATGACTCCGATGGAGAGGATACTATTATTTGCATCTAAGTGTTTACCATTACACGATACTAAGAAAATTATTTCGGATTAGGTGTCGTCCGATGGGGAAATCACACGCTCTTCAATAATTTTCTATAATCATGTCTGACGCAGTGATCCGCTGAACAAGGTCATCCAATGGGGAGGAAGGCACTCAGAGCCAACGCGTATGTTCACATCACTTGTCAAATTAGTAATGGAGGTCATGGGACCCTTAGGGTCCCTCTCCCACTTAGTTATTTATAATTGAGGAATTTTCATGCAATCACGACAAGCACATAAACTAAAAGCAATAAATAAGAAAAATCTAATTTTTCCAACTATCATGGCTTTAGCCTTCAATGTGCCTCCAGTCGTGTCGCCACCTCGTTTGCTCCTCCTTACACCATGCGCAAGCCACCATTGAAGGGATCTCCGAGCTGAGATAAAATGCTATTTATTTACATCCATCAATCCTATACTCCACGAAGAAGTGTACATCAAATCTAGATCGAAAGTAAATAAAAAGCGCGACTAAACATGTGTCGTATTTAATTGCAAAAATCAAATACAAATTTAGCCTCGTCAACCCCGAGAATTCAAATATTACAACCATGCACAACCAATCACATACATACATTATTTCGACCATAATAGTTGGAATCTCGTGCCTGCAACTAAAGAGTTAGCCTACACACAAAACCGAATCCAAACACACAAAACCGAAAACCTTGGCTCTGATGCCAATTATTGGGTTTATGCCAAAGGGATGCCGAGTCGTGCATGGGAAACCTCTCCATATCCACGGATTAAAATTTAATCTGAATGGAAACCTATTTCCCAAAACGGTCGTCTCATCGTCGTACTAATTGATTCAAGTTACAACTTGGCTAAACTTGTTGTTCAAGCCTTGTAACTCACCTAACTAATTAGTCGCGGAATAGACGACGAGCAGATCACCAGTTTTTGTGTTATCATCGGGGTCTACAATAATTAATTATCACAATTAATTAACAAATAATTAATATGCAATGATAATTAATTAATCACATGAAATGATAGAAATCAAAGGAACCAAAGGAGAAGTTATACCTTCCCTTTTACCTCCCAATCTTCTATTGTATGACCTCCCCTTCTTGGACGTCGTGTGGGCTATGATCTACCAAGAACCGAAGTCACCAAGGCTACCAACCAATCCCTTCTTCTTCCTTCTTCCTTACGCCAAACGAACCCTAAGCTCTAGGGTTTGCGCTGACCACCACCACCACCACCTTGCTCCCGCCAGCCCTTCTCCTTGGATCAAAGGATCGTCGGCCACAAGAGGGTGAAAGGAAGATGAAGAAGATGATGAAGAAGATGAAGAACACTTCTCCTTCCTTGCAAAACCTAACCGCCAATCCCTTTCCTTCTCTTCCTCACTGCCGACCACTTCCAAGCAAAGCAGCGCCTCCTCCTCCTATTCCAGGTGTTGCCGAGGTTGTTGAGGAAGAAGAGAAGAGAAGGGTGAGGAGAAGAAGAAGACGTGATGAGTTTCTCCCCTTCCCAAACCCTTGCGCCACCTCCTTCATCCAACCTTGCCGCCGGCCACTTGGAACCCTAGGAGAGAGAGGGGAGGAGAGGAGAGAATTGAGAGGCTTAGGTTTTCTCTTGGATGAATTGGATGCCTTGGTTTCATGACACCATGTGGTATATATTGGGCTACAATACGGACCATGAGGAGGAGTTGGGTCTTGGCCACCTAATGGATCAAGGTCCGATCCATAAATGAATATTCATTCCACTAAAGGGTCTTCATTGAACTACCGCACCAACCCCCATATTTAAATATGAGCTCCACCTATTATGAGTACAAGTATATCCCCATGTTTAAGATATCGAATGCCCGTTGATTAATTTAAATTACTGACAATTTTATTTAATCAACATCTAACTCCTTGATTAGTACCACTCATCCTTACTATCATGTTGGACCATATCCACCTGCAGGATTTAACATGATGAACTTTATGAGCTCATCAAGGGGGCATCATCAACCCGACTCACCAGGGCACGATTTCCGTCTATAATCAATGACACACCATGTAAATAATATTATTTCCCAGCTTACCGAGTCTATCGATTTAACAGAATAAATCTCGCCCATTGGTAAATCAAAGAAATAAATATTAAGTACATGTGCTCAATATTATATCGAGATTAAGAGCATGTACTCTATAATAACTGAGATCTGATTCAATTATAAAGTCAGTCTAAATTGAATCACCTCTATGTCGGTCCTGCTCAATACACACAAAGTACACTAGTATAATTCTATGGTCAAGATAAACCAACACAAAATTATTGGTGCAAGTTGCATCAGTGATATCCTCCTCTAAATGTTTTAATGTTTGACAATATACTTAAGTCAGTGATACATTAAACAAGAGAATGGGAGTTAAGAGAGGAGTAACAAAATGGACCAAAGTCCTAGTAAACCTAGGCAATAAGTCCTGGTTCGAAGAATTGGGCACTAAGTCCTGATCATGGATTGGGCACTAAGTCCTGGCAAAGGGCTGGGCACCGAAGACCTGCTCAGAAGGTGGGCACTAAGTCCTGGTCGAGGAATTGGGCAAGAAGACCTGGCCGAGGGTTGGGCACCGAAGACCTGGTTCGAGGAATTGGGCAAGAAGATCTGGCCGAGGGTTGGGCACCGAAGTCCTGGACCTAGGGTTTGGGCATGAAGTCTTGGTCCGAGGGATTGAGCAACTTAGCTGAGTAATGACTAAGGACAGAAGTAGAGATGGGTCGGGGTTTGGACGTCTCAAGATCCGGGAGTATCGGCGGCTAAGTAAAAGTCCACTCGAAGGACTGGGGTGGCAACCGTCTCCTGAAAGGAGTAGGTGAAAGGCGCATTCTCGGGGGTGGGAACTTGTGTCGGTTCGACCTTGGGTTTCATGGAAATCTGAAGTCAGAACCAAGTCCTTTAGGTTAAGAATATGTGTATACTTGCTTTGTATTTGTGTATCTTGCAGGTACCAAGATTGGAAGACAATGCAGGCAAAAAATAGGGCTGAAAACCTTAAAGTTAGGCGCCCCCATCAATAGGGGCGCCTGGCTCAAAGAAGGAAAATAGCAGGGGCTGGAAACCTTGAAGCTAGGCGCCCCCACCAATAGGGGCGCCTGGCCCAAAGAAGAAAAAAAAGCAGTTTCGTGAAGAAGGTAGAATATGCTTCCATTCAGGCGCCCAGGATGATACGGGCGCCCAAGTTGAAAGATGTATTTGCTGTTTCGAGTTTGAAACATAGATAAGCCTTCACTCAGGCTCCTGGGAGGTCCTGGGTGTCCTGGTCAAAGGTTTTATCAGCTGCGACGAGTTGGGTGCAGAGATAAAGTTTGACCAAGTCGATAGGGGCGCCCCCATCATCACATGCGCCCGAATGAAGCCTATAAAAGGGGCTTCGACCCCTCTACTTCAGACACAACTTCTGAGATCCATTCTGAACATTCTGACCGACGACAAAGTGCTAAAGAAGAGGCTCTACGACCGGGAGGCTCCAGGAGGAAGTGTGCGGCACTTCGGAGATCCAGATCGGCTGAGCTTCAAACCTTGTTCTATTCGGTTTGATTTTTATTATTCCGCATTAAATTTACTTTAATTTTGTTTGTAATCACTGCACTATAAGATAGGTTTCTCCGCCTCCGAAAAGTCCGGAAAGGAGACCAATAGTGGACGGACATTCCCGTGCTTAGGCCTTGGATGTACTGATCCTGGGGGGTTGGGAACCAAGTAAATCCTACGTGCGCTGTGTTGTTATTGTTTTTCTTCGTTCTATTTATTTTCCGCTGCACTAACGCTCTGAGTCTAGAACGTAGATTTGAAAAGGTTACGATTTCCGCGAGAAAGATTTTTGGTCGATATCCCCCCCTCTATCGACGGCACCGGTCCTACACAAATTACACTACAACCATCCCGATGGTTTGTCCAAATCCATCTTGGTTGTGAGCCTCTACTTATACTTTACAAGGAACTGATAACATGATCTTCTGTGCGACATCTTACACCATGTTATCTACAATGTAAAATATTAGACAATATGCACATATTAATATAAATATGCAAACAGTGATCTTGTGATTCTCTTTTAAAATGAAGATGTCTATATAAAAGCAAGACTTTTAGTATACATTCTAACAAGTTCTTCTAGATTCTTGACAAAGGAAACATCTTTGATTGCTTCATCAAATCATAGATTCCAACTCTGAGATGCTTGCTTCAGTCCAAAAATAGACTTCTTGAGCTTATATAATTTATTTCATTATTGGATGTTATAAAATTGGGAGGTTGTATCATATATATGTTGGATTGAGAAAACCGATAGAGGGGGGGGGGTGAATATCGGAAATCGTTCTTTTTCGGAAAATTAAGAGTAAGTACGCAGCGGAAAAAAACACAACACAAAGACACAGTGGATTTTACTTGGTTCGGAGCCTGTGTCGACTCCTAATCCAAGGCCCACAGTCGTTGACCGTTTACTTTGGGCAATTCTATATGAGCGCAAAATCAGTTTACAATTTTGAATACAAAGTAAGTGCAGTAAACTTTAATAATAAAAAACTGCTCTTCTTTTACCGACGTCCGGTTGTAGGTTGACTTTCCGGAGCAGCAGGATGTCGTCGGCTCGAGTTGGGCAGTTTCTGGAGCAAGGTGTGAGCACAGAAGAGCGTGGAAGCGTTGAGCGAATTGATGTTCGAAGCCTGGGGTCGAGGGCCCTTTATATAGGGCCTGGGGGCGCCCGGGACGTCGGGGGTGCCCCCCACGTGGCCTTTGATCAGGCAAAGTCTCGGTCGCGTCTGATCCTCTGGATCCGCTTTGACCGGGGCGTCTGGAGCGCTCGGGGCGCCCGGATTGACCGGGTCAAACTCTATCCGCTTGGCTTCGAGGGCTTTTGGTTCGATGCATGCGCATGGGGGCGCCCGGGAGCACGGGGCGCCCGGGATTTGAACTGTCGAAGCCCATCTTGCTATCTTGTGTTTTGTGTTTACCTTGGGGGCGTCCGGGACACTCCGGGCGCCCTGGTCAGCTGTTGCCTCATTCCTTTGAGGCTTTCTGAGCTACAGACACACGTTCCTTCGGTCCTATATCCAGGGTTAGTCCAAAACACAATAGAACAATAAAGTATTAGATTATACAGCCTTAGCTGTCTTGGTTCTGACTTTGGTCTCCAAAATGGAGTCCTAGGTCGAACCGACGCCTACTGTTCCGTCGACGGGGAACGTGTCCTCACCTACTCCTCTCGGGAGAATTTACCTGATGCCAACCGCTCCTTTGGCTAGACTTTTGCCTGACGGTCCTTTGTCAGGGCTTGGATGCCGAGCTGTCCTTCGCTCGATGCCTAGCATTCCTTCGCTAGGGCTTTGATGCTGGCAGTCCTTCGCCAGTTGCCTAGCAGTCCTTCGCTAGGGATTGGATACTGGCTGTCCTTCGCTAGTTGCCTAGCAGTCCTTTACTAGGGCTTTGCTACTAGCAGTCCTTTGCCAGTGCCTAGCAGTCCTTTGCTAGGGCTTTGCTACTGGCAGTCCTTTGCCAGTGCCTAACAGTCCTTTCGCTAGGGCTTTTCCTACTGGCAGTCCTTTGTCAGTGCCTAGCAGTCCTTCGCTAGGGCTTTTCCTGCACACTTGATTAACTTGTTAGAAAATAAGAAAGACTTAACTTTTGACCTATGTTGCCATTATCAAAACATAGGTTTGACTTAGGTGCATTCTGCACCAACAATCTCCCCCTTTTTGATTTATGGCAACCCTAGTTCAAAAACTTAAGTTTAAGCAAGACATGAAAAAGTTTTAACTTTTGTTCCCTCCCCCTGGAAGGAATCTCCCCCTAGATTTTTCAAAAGTTCGTGGGGTAAAAAGCTTTACTTGTACTTTGAAGACTTAAGTTTTAGGTACTTAGGAATCTTAATTTAAAAGTAGGAATATTTTTGAACCAAGATTTTTGAGTACTTAAAAAGTTTGAGGCTTTAAGTTTCCAGGTACTCAACGGTTTTGAAAATGTTAGCTTAAGTACTCTGGTAGAAATAAAAACTTAAGTACTTAACAATTTTGAAAACTTAATACAGTACTTGATAACTTTGTACTTAACCAATTTTGAGAGCCTTAAGCTTAAGGTACTTTATAAAAGTTTAAAACTTTTGACAAGCTTAAGTTATAAAATTTTGAATGGCTTAAGTACTTAGCAAAATTTTGAAAGCTTAAGTATTTTTCAAAAAGGTTAAAAAAAACTCTTGAATACTTTTTGAATAAAGGAAATTTTTGAAAGACTAATGCTTAACAAGATTTTGAAAGCTTAAGTATTTTAAAAAATAATTTTGAAAGCTTTTCAAAAGAGTTTAAAAAAAAACTTTTAAATACTTTTTGAATAAAGGATAGAGTTAAGAACATTAAATTTTGAAAATTTTACTTTTTCCTTTCCTATCTCTCCCCCTTTGCCATATATCAAAACAAATAAATATAGCAGAAATAATGTAAATAACTAAGAATTTGTTGTACTGAACCAATTCATAATTAGATTTACACTAAATCAATCAATTTTCTCTGTAGGGACATGTCTAACCCAGTTAGCTACTTACTAACTGTTATATACAGTAGTTTTTGCTAGGGTTAGTCAAGTTAAGTGTTTCTGTTCAAGTTAGATTTTCTAAACTTGACACTTAACTTGATTGCTGTATTAGTTGTATTTAGTGCCCCAATTTCTGCAGATGCACTGACTTAAAGCATCTTGAATTAAGGCAAAGACCTAAGCATCTCAACCCTTTCTAGGTTATCAATCAAAAGTACCCTAAGGTGCTTGTGAGATGCTGGCTTCTAAGTCTATAGGTGCATGCAGTTCTAGGGTTAGGGCCTAGGCTAAGTCCATTTTCGAAAAAAGCCCTAATTTTTGAAGGGGGTAGTTTTTGAAAAGACTAAGTCGAAAATGAAAACTGATTTTGAAAATTAAGTAAAACAATTTTTCAAAAAAAATTTTAAAAGCAATTTTTAAATCAAGTAGAGAAGAAAATTAACCTATTCTACAAAGCACAGTCCTAACTGCCTTCTTAGTGAGCTGAACTCAGACTCAGGTAAGGGCTTTGTGAATATATCAGCTAGGTTGGATTTAGAGTCAATGTATTTAAGTACTATTTCACCCCTGGTTACATGGTCTCTTACAAAATGATGTTTGACTTCTATATGTTTGGTTCTTGAGTGTTGGATTGGGTTCTTGGTTAAATTAATTGAACTTATATTGTCAATAAATACTTGAGTTTGAGTGTAGTTGAGCTGGAAGTCCTTAAGTGTGTGCATCATCCACAAAAGTTGAGCAACACACTCTCCTAAGGCCACATACTCAGCTTCAGTTGTGGATAGAGCCACACAGTGTTGTTTTCTGCTGCACCAACTAACTAGACTTTGTCCTAATAGTTGGCAGCTACCACTTGTGCTCTTTCTATCTAATTTACAGCCTGCATAGTCAGAATCTGTGTACCCTGTTAAATCAAAAGTTGAGGTTCTAGGATACCAAATCCCTACATTTAGGGTGCCCTTTACATATCTTAAAATTCTTTTTAGGGCTGCTAAGTGC
The DNA here is from genome assembly GCA_024364735.1 of Boesenbergia rotunda. Classification (NCBI taxonomy): domain Eukaryota; kingdom Viridiplantae; phylum Streptophyta; class Magnoliopsida; order Zingiberales; family Zingiberaceae; genus Boesenbergia; species Boesenbergia rotunda. The sequence continues at coordinate 165,107 of JAGFNQ010003177.1, read as the reverse complement.
GTTTCCTTAGCACAAGTTTGGTATCTAGCACATATTCCTACCACAAAGAGGATATCAGGTCTGCTGGCTGTAAGGTACAGTAGGCTACCTATCATACTCCTATAGAGTTTAAGATCCACTGGTTTACCATCAGGGTCACTATCTATTTTTACATTAGTGGCCATGGGGGTACTTATGCTTTTAGAGTTATCCATTTTAAATTTCTTTAATAATTCTTTAGCATATTTGAATTGATGAACATAGTTACCATCCCTAGTTTGTTTGATTTGTAGTCCTAGGAAAAATGTAAGCTCACCAACTAAGCTCATTTCAAATTCATCTTCCATTATCTTGACAAATTCTTTTAGAAAGTTGGTGTTGGTGGATCCAAAGATTATGTCATCTACGTAAATTTGGGCAATAAATATATCTTTTCCTAGGGTTTTAATGAATAGGGTTGAGTCAATTTGGCCTTGTTTAAATTCTTTAATAGTTAAGTAAGTTGATAATCGTTCATACCAAGCCCTAGGTGCTTGTTTTAACCCATATAGGGCTTTAGTTAGTTTGTAGACGTGGTTAGGTTTGTCTAAGTCCTCAAACCCGGGGGGTTGCCCTACATAAACTTCTTCTTTAATAAATCCATTTAAAAAGGCTGACTTTACATCCATTTGATATAACTTGAATCCTTTATGGGATGCAAAGGCTAATAACATTCTAATGGACTCAAGTCTAGCTACTGGGGCATATGTTTCATCATAGTCTAGTCCCTCTACTTGGCTGAATCCCTTAGCTACTAAGCAGGCTTTATTTCTTACTATTTCTCCTTGATCATTTAGCTTGTTCCTAAAGACCCATTTAGTATCTATGATGGACTTACCTTCCGGTTTAGGCACTAGTTCCCAGACTTGGTTCCTCTCAAATTGGGCTAATTCTTCTTGCATAGCTATGATCCAGTCAGGGTCAGGTAGGGCTTCATCTATAGTTTTGGGTTCTATTTTTGATATCATAGCTATTTGACTGAGGTTTCTATAGGAGGACCTAGTCCTGACACGTAGAGTTGGATCACCCACAATTTGATCGGTTGGGTGACTAAGTCTGGGTTTCTTTGTTCTTCTAGAACTTGGTTCAGCCTCAGGTCCGGCTGGTCGGTTTGTTTCGACTCTTTGGGCTGGTTGATTTGTTGGTTCAATACTTGTTTCAGTTGACTCATTAATTGGTTCAATAGTTAACTCGTTTAAGGGTTCAATTAAGGGTTCAATTAAGGGTTCATTATTTTCTTGGTCAGAGTGTGATGAAGTTAAATCTGAATTATTAGATGTTGAATTGATTTCTTCATCAAAAATTAAGTTTGTTGTTTCTTCAATTTTCTTAGTTTGTTTGTTATAAACTCTATAGGCTCTACTTGTGGTTGAATATCCTAGGAAGATACCTGGGTTTGACTTGGATTGAAATTTTCCTAAATAGTCTTTGGTGTTTAGGATATGAACTTTACATCCAAAGACCCTTAGGTAATGTAAATTTGGTAGTCTATGGTAGTACAATTCATAGGGGGTTTTGTTGTGTCGCTTATTAATTAAAACTCTATTTTGGATATAACAGGCTGTACTAATTGCTTCTGCCCAAAATTGGTTTGCTAGATCAAATTCGTTGAGCATAGCCCTAGCGGCTTCTTGTAAGGTTCTATTCCTTCGCTCAACTATCCCATTTTGTTGGGGGGTTCTAGGACATGAAAATTCATGTAAATACCCATTTACCTTACAAAATTCCTCAAACCGTTGATTCTCAAACTCTCCCCCGTGATCACTCCTAAGTCTTTTAATTTTAGTGTCGTTTTGATTTTCAATTAGTTTACAGAATTCAATAAACAGGTTTAGGGTTTCATCTTTGGTTTTTAGGAACCTAACCCAGGTAAACCTAGAGTAATCATCAACTATTACTAAGCAGTAACGGTTCCCGCTTAGTGACTTGGCTCCATGTGAATCAAATAGGTCAAGGTGCAGGAGCTCAAGTGTGGTTTGAGTTAAATTAGACTACTGGATTGTTGGTGTGGGAAGTGAAGGAGGTTCGGGTGCCTTTTATAGGCAAACTAATGGGGGCGCCCGGGAGATTCCGGGCGCCCGGGTCAGCAGCTGCTACCAAGGGCAGTAGCTTTTGGCTGTTGGGGGCGCCTTGGGACAGCCCAGGCGCCCTCAACAGAGAGCTTTTGCAGCTTTTGCTGCATTGGAGGTGATCGGGGCGCCCGCGTGGTTCCGGGCGCCCGGAATAGTGTGGGAAAGGACAAACTTTTGTCTTGTCTACTTTTAACCATGGTTTAATCGGTTTGGCCATGGTTTGAATTGATTTGACCGTTTTGACCGTGGTTTCATCGTGGTTTTACTGTGGTTTGACTATTTTGGCCATGTTTGAATATTTTGACCGTGGTTTGACTGTGGTTTGACTGTGGTTTGACTATCTTGACCATGTTTGAATATTTTGACCGTGGTTTTGACAAATATAAGAAAAAAATTTCAATTGAGTCTTAATCCTACCGTCTCACCCAGGTGTAGGGTTTTCAATCACGTTAACCTTATGGCTTTTGTGAGACAGGTTTTGATGGTTAAAAGTTATTTTGAAAATTTTGATTAATTTTGAAAACAGTTAAATTTTGAAAACTTAATTAAATTTTCAGAACTTACTTAATTAATTTTGAAATGTTTGAAAAGATGTTAGACTCTACACTTAGCTGAAATTTTGTGTTAGATTCGAATTTGACAAAAGTTAATTTGAATTTGAATTTCAAAAATTGGCTTCCAGGTCTTGGCGAGGCACTAGGCCTTCTTTGGCCGTAGCCTTATGGGATCATCCACCCTTTCCTTGACAAAGCCTTTTAATGAAATTTCATTTTCAAAATCAATTTTTGAAAAATTTCTGGTCTAACTAGTTTGGGTTTTGGATCGGTAGCTTCGGCTAGTTCCGCCAGTCTAAAGAGACCAAGTGAACTTGATCTTATTAGAATTGGTTTCCCCAACGTACTATCATCTCACCTCCACCCAATACTATGTTGTCAAATTTCAGCTAAGTTTGTTTAGTCCTTAAGCTAGCCTAAGTCTAAACATGGCATATTGCAGAAATTAAATAACTAATCAATCAAGCAATTGCAATCAAGAATTAAAATTATTTATCTAATAATGAAAATAGTTTTCAGTTTGGCTCCCCCTGGACTAAAGCCACGGTGATGGTTAGGCAAGATGTGAATCTTGTCCTTGGGGATCCAATACTGATTTGATCCAGTCGGTTTGTTCAGGCATAGTTTAGGTACCCATGCCTGAATTTTGCCTCTGGACTGATTCAGTACAGCAAAGTAAGATCTTTGCCGAGATTTGGTTCTATAGCCCAATCCGGATCGATTTAGAACTGATTTCTGTTTTCCAAGGATCATGTCAAGACCCTTGGAACCAGATGTAAATCGTTCTAATGCTGATCTAAGATCCTTAACCTGAGTTTTCAGGGAGGAGTTTTCCTTTTCAAGTTTTTCAACTTGAGTAGAAGTTCCTTCCTGAACCTTCTCGGTTATGGGTTTAGAGTCAGCTCCCTCTTTCAGGAGTTTTACTTCCTGTCGGAGGGATTCGACTCGGAGTTTGGCTTTTGCCAAATCTCGAGAAAGAAATGAAATTAAATCAACTAATTGACATCTATTAAAGCCAGTTACCTTAATTTCGCCGTCTTCAGTAAAGGTTAGTTCGCCGTCGTCCTGTTCTGATTCTGATTCAGTCTCGACCTTTTCTGAGGCGGTCAGAGCTAGAAGGTTGGACTGAGGTGCTTCTTCTTCTTCTTCTGAGGACGATTCATCCCAGGTTGCTTGCAGTGCCTTCTTCCGTCTTGTTTTCTTGGACTCCTTTAGATTTGGACATTCTGACTTGTAGTGGCCCTTTTTCTTGCACTCATAGCAGGTCACATTGGGCCTGTTCGCGGGTTTAGTTGGTTCGTCCTTTCTTCGGCCGGTTTTCCGTTTGTTGGTTCGGTTTTTCAGCTCCTTGTAGTAACTTCGAGCGAGCCGGACCAGCTTAGTTTGTTCTCCATCTTCTTCTTCTGAGTCTGAGTCAGAGTTAGACTCAGGTTCGGGTTCAGGCTTCTTCTTCGTTGTCCTTCCAGTTTTACCTGCAACGAAAGCAATACCTTTTTCGACCATATTGGTGTTAGTTTGTTCGTGCAGTTCTAGTTCAGAAAATAATTCGTCTAATTTTATTTTAGAAAGATCTCTAGAGACCTTGTATGCATCTACCATAGATGCCCACAAGGTGTTTCTAGGGAAGGCGTTTAGAGCATACCTTATTAGGTCACGATTTTCAACTTTGTGACCTATTGTATGAAGACCGTTCATTACCTCTTGGATCCATGCGTGGAGTTGGGCTGCTGATTCGTTGTCAGACATCTTGATGGTGTAGAGTTTGTTTAGTAGCAGATCCCTCTTGCTGATTCGAGTATCTGAAGTCCCTTCATGTAGCTCGATCAGTTTTGTCCACAGCTCCTTTGCACTGTTGAAGGAGCCCACGCGGTTCAGCTCCTCTTTCGTCAATCCGCATTGAAGAGTCTGAGTAGCTTTCGCGTCGGCTTCTATCTTGCGTTTTAGGGAGTTGTCCCATTCGGAGTAGTTCTGAGGAAGTCCTTCGGCATTCCGGGGGATCTCCAGACCGGACTGGATAATGATCCACATGTCCACCTGAGTTTTCAGGTGGACCTCCATGCGGCTTTTCCAGTAGGAAAAGTCTTCTCCACTGAAGAGTGGAGGTCTTGCGGTGCTGAAACCCTCTTGCATGGCCATTTAGACTGAAAAAGAAAACTAAAAAAAATTTCCCAAGACTAGGTCTTGGATTAGCAGTGCTGGATAAATTAAAGACAAGGGGTGTTGCACCAACCTTGCCAAAAAAAACGAATGAAATATTTATCGAAAAATTCGTAAGATAAAGAAAAAAAATAGAAAGATAAAAATCCGAAAAAATTTCAAACTGGTGGTTGCACCAGGTTTGAACTTCCCCGCTCTGATACCACTTGTTGGATCGAGAAAACCGATAGAGGGGGGGTGAATATCGGAAATCGTTCTTTTTCGGAAAATTAAGAGTAAGTACGCAGCGGAAAAAAACACAACACAAAGACACAGTGGATTTTACTTGGTTCGGAGCCTGTGTCGACTCCTACTCCAAGGCCCACGGTCGTTGACCGTTTACTTTGGGCAATTCTATATGAGCGCAAATCAGTTTACAATTTTGAATACAAAGTAAGTGCAGTAAACTTTAATAATAAAAAATTGCTCTTCTTTTACCGACGTCCGGTTATAGGTTGACTTTCCGGAGCAGCAGGACGTCGTCGGCTCGAGTTGGGCAGTTTCTGGAGCAAGGTGTGAGCACAGAAGAGCGTGGAAGCGTTGAGCGAATTGATGTTCGAAGCCTGGGGTCGAGGGCCCTTTATATAGGGCCTGGGGGCGCCCGGGACGTCGGGGGCGCCCCCCACATGGCCTTTGATCCGCCAAAGTCTCGGTCGCGTCTGATCCTCTGGATCCGCTTTGACCGGGGCGCCCGGAGCGCTCGGGGCGCCCGGATTGACCGGGTCAAACTCTATCCGCTTGGCTTCGAGGGCTTTTGGTTCGATGCATGCGCATGGGGGCGCCCGGGACGCTGGGGGCGCCCGGGAGCAGCGCGGGCGCCCGGGAGCACGGGGGCGCCCGGGATTTGAACTGTCGAAGCCCATCTTGCTATCTTGTGTTTTGTGTTTACCTTGGGGGCGCCCGGGACACTCCGGGCGCCCTGGTCAGCTGTTGCCTCATTCCTTTGAGGCTTTCTGAGCTGCAGACACACGTTCCTTCGGTCCTGCATCCAGGGTTAGTCCAAAACACAATAGAACAATAAAGTATTAGATTATACAGCCTTAGCTGTCTTGGTTCTGACTTTGGTCTCCAAAATGGAGTCCTAGGTCGAACCGATGCCTACTGTTCCCTCGACGGGGAACGCGTCCTCACCTACTCCTCTCGGGAGAATTTACCTGATGCCAACCGCTCCTTTGGCTGGACTTTTGCCTGACGGTCCTTTGTCAGGGCTTGGATGCCGAGCTGTCCTTCGCTCGGTGCCTAGCATTCCTTCGCTAGGGCTTTGATGCTGGCAGTCCTTCGCCAGTTGCCTAGCAGTCCTTCGCTAGGGCTTGGATACTGGCTGTCCTTCGCCAGTTGCCTAGCAGTCCTTTGCTAGGGCTTTGCTACTGGCAGTCCTTTGCCAGTGCCTAGCAGTCCTTTGCTAGGGCTTAGCTACTGGCAGTCCTTTGCCAGTGCCTAGCAGTCCTTTCGCTAGGGCTTTTCCTACTGGCAGTCCTTTGTCAGTGCCTAGCAGTCCTTCGCTAGGGTTTTTCCTGCACACTTGATTAACTTGTTAGAAAACAAGAAAGACTTAACTTTTGACCTATGTTGCCATTATCAAAACATAGGTTTGACTTAGGTGCATTCTGCACCAACAATATATTGTTGGTGCCGAAAGCACCAGATCGAACCTAGTTATAATGTCAAATGGTTCAAAGTTATGTTTATATGGTGATCTGATGATTTTACTAAGTGTGTAGGAAAGCCCTAATTGAGCTAGGCATGATGTCTGACCTGCAAGGTTGAGCACGAAGTCTTGGTCGAGGACTGGGTACGAATTCTGGCCGAGGCCTGGGCATCGAAGACCTGACTGAGGGTTGGTCACGAAGACCTGGTTTGAGGAATTGGGCAAGAAGACTTGGTCGGGGACTGGGCAGCGAAGATCGGGGCAGAAGACCTAGCCGAGCGAGGACTACGGACAGAAGTAGAGATGGGTCGAGGTACGGACGTTTTGAGATTCGGGAGTCTCGGAGGCCAAGCAAAAGTTCAACCAGAGGAGCCGGTTGGCAAAAGATAACTTCCCCAGAGTGGAGTAGGTGAGGATGCATTCCCCAAAAGGGGGAAAAGTAGGCGTCGATTTAACCTAGGATTTCATTTGAAATCCAAAGTCAGAATCAAGACAGATCTGGCTGTTATTCATGCATACATTTATAATATTCTATTGTATTCTTGGTCTAACCCTGGTTGCAGGCTGGAAGGAGTTGGTTGCTGCGAACCCAGGTGCCTGAAAGGGATCAGGCACCAGAGAACCCAGGCGCCTGAATGGTATCAGGCACCCTAGAAAGGGTTTTTCCAGCAGATGGAGAAGTTGAGTTGGTAGTCGGCCACGCCAGCTCCTAGGCGCCTGATTGATCCCAAGCACCTCAATTCTCACAGGCACCCAAGAAGGATGATAAATTTTGGCCAAGTCTTCGAATAAGGATGCGGTTGAAATGGGTGACGTGGAGGGCGCCCCATACCCTATCAGGAGCCCGAGAAACAACTATAAAAGGGGCTTCACCCTTTTGCTTCCAAAACGAATTCAAGCTCTCGCATTTCTCAATGTTGAAGCTTCCTTGCTCGAATTCTTTGCTCCCACGAAGTTCAAGATCGATGACACGTCGACTCTGCAACAAAGTTCTTTTTATTAAAGTGTATACTTTCTTTATTTATGTACTTAATTATTGTACATCATTCACGATTTATAGTATTTCTCAATGAAAATGGTCAAGGACTGTAGACCTTAAAGTAGGAACCGTTATAGACTTCGAACTAAGTAAAAAGAAAGGTGTTAGCCATGTTTTACTTATTTCCGCTGCGTCTTAATTCTGATTCTCCGAAAAATTTACATTATCGATATTCACCCCCCTATCAATCACAACGATCCCACATATACTTCCTCTTGTAACCTTCCATTTTGGAAAATAATTTTAACATCTATTTGTCAAATCTCATAATCCTTGTAAGCTACTATAGCTAACAAAATCCTAATGAACTTAAGCAGTGCAACGGGTGAAAATGTTTCATCATAGTCAATTCCTTGACGTGGATTGAAACCTTTTGCCATAAACATTGCTTTATAGGTACTTGTGTTCCCATTCGTATCAATCTTCTTCTAGATGATCCACTTGCACCCTATGAGTTTTACTCTAACTGGCACATCAACTAACTCTCATACTTGGTTGGTATGCATAGAGTCCATCTTAGATTTCATGGCTTCTAGCCATTTCTTGGAATCATTTGAAACAATTGCTTCCTTGTAAGTCGGTGGTTCATCTTCCTCGATGAGTAGTACTTCCTCATCTTATGTTACCAACCAACCATATCTGTTTGGCTCTCAGTGTATTCTTGTAGACTTATATTGATCTTGCATTTCATGAGCAGTCTCAGATAAAGGAGGCACTTATACTTGTAGTACTGTCTCATCGTCCAATTGTTCATCTACCAACTTATTTGTAGAGTTTGAAATTGTTTCAAGGCTTTCTTTACTCCCACTACTTTCTTTAGATATAAACTTTTTTCCAAGAAAGTGGCAAATCGAGTAATAATAACCTTGTGCTCACTTGGGAGATAAAAATAGTATCCCATTGTTGCTATGAGATAACCTACAAACATACACTTTATAGATCTTACTACAAGCTTATTAGAATTTTCATTCTTTGCCTAAGCATCACAACCCCATATATTAAGAAAAGACAAATTTGGTTTCTTTCCAAATCATAATTCATAAGGAGTCTTATCTATTGACTTAGTTAAAACTCGGTTAAGTATGTATGTTACTGTTTCTAAGGCATAGCTCTAGAATGACATTGGAAGACTTGCATGACTCATCATTGATTTAACCATATCCATGAGTGTGTGATTTCTCCTTTTCGAAATACTGTTCAACCTCGACATTCTAGGATGAGTAAGTTGAGAAACTATCCCAGACTCTTTTAGGTAATCAATGAACTCCTTGCTCAAAAACTCGCCATCTCGATCACTCCAAAGAGCTTTAATCTTCTTGCCACGTTGATTTTCTACCTTATTCTTGAACTCTTTAAACTTGTCTAGAGTTCCAGACTTGTGCCTCATTAAGTAGATATATCCATATTTACTTAAATCGTTGGTAAAAGTCATGAAGTAGGTATAAACTTCTCTAGCCTAAACTTGCAATAACCCACACACATCACTATGTATGACTTCTAGTAGTTCCTTTGCCCGTTCACCTATCTTGGTGAAAGGCTTCTTGCTTATTTTTTCTTGTAAACATGCCTCACATGTATCTATGGGCTATAATTTAAAAGAGTTGAAATACCTATTACCAAGTAATCTAATGATTCATTTCTCGGTTACATGACCAAGTCTACAGTGCCAGAGATATGTCAAGTTTGAGTCATTCAATTTTTGTTTCTTACTTTCAATACAATAAATTGATTCGTCTAAGTTAAGAATATATAGACCATTATTTAATGAATCATTCCCATAGAACACATTGTTCAAATAAAAGGAAATTAACTTGTCGTTGAATTGAAATACAAATCCCTTGGCACCCGAACTCGACATTGAAATGATATTTCTTGAAAAACTAGGAAAAAATAACAGTTTTCTAAATTCAAAACCAATTCACAAGGCAAATTTATTGAATAAGTTCTTATAGTTAACACAACAACAGTTGCTCCATTGGCTACTCGTATGTCCATCTCGCCCTTGGACAACGTCTGCAGTTACTTAAGCCTTGCATATTTGCACAAATGTGAGAGCTACTTCCAGAATCTATAACCTATGATAAAGAAATAGAAACATTGCACTCTATCATAAAGATACCTAAAACATCTGCTCCACTACTATTCTTCTTCATAAAAATATAGCAGTTTTTCTTCTAGTGACCTTTCTTGCCACAATGGAAGCACATGACCTCCTTCCCATCTGATTGGGGCACCTTCATCCCTTTCATAAGCTTCTTCTAGTTTGATATATGGGATTCTTCATTGCATTAGCCTTGGGATTAAATTTCCTAATACTAGGGCGCTTGTTGGTCTTTCTAACCATCATAGCATATGGTAAAGGATTTACCGTCATATCCTTCTTAGCAGCCTTCAACATTGCTATCAAATCAGTCAAACTCTTATCTATGCTATTCATATTGAAGTTCAACACAAATTGGGAAAAAGATAGAGGTAGTGATGATAAGACCAAATCAATTGCCAAGTCCTGGTGCAACCTGAAACCAAGCTCTTGAGTCTTTCTATGTACCCAATCATCTTGAGTACATGAGGCCCAACTTGGTTTTCTTCCTCTAGCATTGTACGGAATAGTGCTCGAGAAGTTTCATACCTCTCGACTCTTTCATTCTCTTGAAAGAGCTCATGCAAGTGTTGATCAATCTCCATAGCACTCATGTTCTCATGTTATCTCTGCAACTCGGGAGACATAGAAGACAACATGATGTATTGCACATCCAGTGCATCTTCTATATACTAAGAGTAATATGACTGATCTTCCTCCGAAACGTCAAGCACAATCTCTTTCATAGGTTTATCTTCGAGCACGTAAATTTTTCTCTCATGTATCAAGACAAATTTTAGTTTCCTATACTATTCTAGTTAGTTGAAATCGAGGAGGGTATTCTCTTTCTCGAGAAAGCTTCGCAACGAAAGGTTACTTATATTTGCAGAATTTTAGTATTTATAGAATATTTTAATAAACGATTTTATAACTTCTATTATTTTATTCAAGCCTAACAGTCCCCACTGTTAGAATTGGGAATTAGTTGGTAATAATTCCTAGTAGGATCGAAATCCCGAATCATATAGTATTCACATAGATAAGCTGTACCTACATGCTATATTCATCAAGTAGGTCTTAACTTGCCAATAATAAGTCTATGAGACTTTCAGTATATTCTTGTCGAGTCTCATATTCCTAACTATTGCCCCTCAAATCAATTAACCTTAGCTGAGTTAAATAAGTCAACGAATTTAAATTAAGTCGACCCACTAATAATTATAATAAATTATAGATGTTTTAACACAAACCTACGACTCCATGGCCGAGCTGTACCGACTCATGTAAAAACTATAACTATCATCATAGTTATTAATAGAAGACTTTTATTTAAATCTTGACTTAATATATTTAAGAGATTTCATAATTATTAAAATATATCAACATTAATTAACTTGTGTATCTACATAATCATATTACAATATTTATCTCTATTAATCTTGAAGTAATAATATTCTTCATTGTATCTTGATTCTTGGTTTATTATTCAAAATAATCCTCAATAACATTTTTAAAATGCATAGGCCTTAGAGATTTAACATGTTAACATAATTATGCCATAAGGAATTTATAACTAAATTGTAATATGTATTTCTTTACATATTTGACAGACAAAATTTATAAACTTCATTTCTATCTTGAAATGTTTAAACATGAAACTTGAAATAAAGAAATCAAAATTTCTTTGAAATCTCTCTAAGCACTAATCTTTAAAAATTTGAAGAATAGGTTTCATACTATATGATCCAACCATGAATGACTCAAATACTATTGTTGGGTTCGGAGCGCAACGAAATACTTATAATAAAGCAGATTTTGTCCTTAAATCATGGATTTCTTCGTGGTACATATAGTTTTAAATAAAATAGCATGAAACATAGCATTAAACGAAAACATACCTCGTAATCATTGAGTTTTTATGAATGATATTACGAACAAATAAGAGCCCACATGTGACTCCTTTAGCGGTATCCATGCGCACTAGATCACGAACTAGATATGATCCGTTTGGTGTTAGCTGCTTGGATCGACAAAATCTTTTGGAAATACTATGGATCTGAAGGGAGAAGTGGAGAGAGTTCGCCACAAGCATCAAGGGAGAGGTGGAGAGCATTGTCACAAGCTTCGAGAGAGAGGTGTATCGAGAGAGCTCTATACAAACCTTCCAATGCTGGCTATTTATAGTCTTCAAGGAATATAAAGAGGTAAGACTTAAAATTTCTATTAATCCTCATAATTGTGACTTTTCATCTTTTCCATTAATCATCATGATTATAACTTTTCTTCTTCTTCATTAATCATCATAATTAAAATTATTATTGTGGCAATTCAAATTCTATTTTCTTGGAATGAAATAAATCCATATTTGATCCGTTCTAGTTTTTAATATTTGAGAATCAATTAATAATCTAATTAATTCTAATTCAGAAATAATAAATTGATTAATTTTAGTATCCACTAAAATAATCAATTATAGATGTTGCTCATATCTATGTGTTATACGTACGACCCTCTAGGTTCTATACATGAAAGCAGTGTAAATCCATACACAGACAAAGATAATCATCTAACAACAATTTTTAACCACCCAACGTGATTGAAAGTAGTCATAAACTAAAAATCATTATGAACTAATTATTATGTAATTCAATCTCTTTATCTATACCCTACATCCCAATTAATTCGGTGCACTATGCATCATCACCAAAATAATTATTTTACTTGATTTCCAAGATATAATAGACTTCTCTTGAATGAAAAATCATTCCTCCCATAGCCATAAATTTTGAGTCACTAATATTTCTATCAAGTGGCCAGGATGTTAATTCTCAAATTCAAGAGAGCGATGAATCATATATTGACTCAATAATATTCTCTCTATGCTTTATCATATAACCGACTACCATATTAATTACAATCTGATTAAAGATTATTTTTAACGGCGTCAAAGTACCCTCAAATAAGGTCTCAAGTCAAAAGATCAGTTACATTTGTTCATATGAGGAATAACCAATGATGCATAATATGTGATTTCCTCTTTAGTGTGTCGTGTCCAGTGTATATCTAAACTCAAGGCACCCCCAAATACATGGATATTCATCCCTTGGTCTCTCTTGACCTAGTTATAGTTAGCATTGATCTAGATATCTATGTCCACTCGTATATTTATCAAATCATGGACTACTTTTCAGATCAATTAATCCGTCCGTAAGACTTTATCATTATATATATATATATATATATATGGTTAATGATAAGTACTTGACCCTGGCCTATTAAATAAGGGAAGGGCTTCTGGAGGTCAGAGTCACCCCTGACAACGCCTTCACCTACGAGCACTTGAATGGCACCAAGGTTGGGGGGACCACGTTCGACCCAACCAACCATCGCCACACTGCCGCCAATCCACTCCGGATTCTCTGTCCCGGCACAGGGGCCTGTCCCGGAGTTTTGCTCGCCGACGATCGCCGGTGAGCGATCCGATCGACGATCGGACTCCACCAATAATTTTTGATCGTCGTCCCGAATAAGACGATATCCTTGGGGAACAGTGAATCGGTCGGAATCGTCGCATTACAATCTCGTCGGATTCGACGGTGAATATGACAATATCACAATTACGACGATACCCGACGGGTTCACTATCACGCCCCCAGAGGCATATGCTTGCTCGAAAATCGGGAAACATCTCCCATGTACGGCAGACAATATGGGGATGTAATATATATATCTTACCATAAAAGCTTAGCCACATGCGACTAACATCACATATACAGAAGTAAACATAACCACGCAGTTTATATTAACATAAAAGATAACGAGTGACTCAGCCACCTTAAATAGAAAAGAACTACAATCCCAAAGAGAACACAAAAGTCTCTGATATCGATAAAACCCAATAACGAATAAAATGCAACTCCAAGTACTGAAACAAATAGCTAAACCAAATACGGAAAACTAACTCAACTCGACACTGGGGACTGGCAACTGGATCCTCTCCTGGCTCCAAGAAATACGTCTACCTGCTATCTGAAACAACAAAAAGAAAAGCAGGGGTGGTGAGTCCGGCGGACTCTGCGGGTATATGAGTAGACAAATAAGCATGACATAATAAGGATAAACAGAATAGAGAAATCAACAGTGTACAGTCCATAAGATTTATAGAATTTACCTAATCATGCATAACCAATATAATACGACATGGTATAAAACCGAATAATAACCAAACAGGTGTAAAACGATGCAATAACAATAAAGCCAAGATATACATGTATGTCAATCATGTGCAACAACCATAGCTCATATAAATGCAACAATCACAAGAAAATGCATAAACGAAATATGTATGCACATGATGCAATGACATGTGTCACCCCTGACGCCAGTCAAGCCGTCAACACATCCCATCTGTGTAACCGAGTGGGTAGGGCTGTGACAATTGTACCACTCCAACAACAAATACCACAGAAGGTGTGGTTGAGTGGACAGGATGCTGGGGAGTCCACACTCCAGATCCACGATACATCAGGGGAGCTATCACAGCTACAATATCCCTCATAAACAAACAACAGTGAGAGTGAGCCACCAATGGCTCATCCCTCTAAAACAACGGTGAGGGTGTCACTGTCTGGCATAACAGGATAGATGCTTGCACTCTAATAACTACCACGATAACAAGTGGTTGAGTGAATCGAGCAACAATATGACTAACGACGGCTTAACTAAATGTAAGCCTAATAGTCGTTAGTATGCAACGTGCAAGTATGGTGCATGTTATACGATGCACAAACCACCGAAGAAACAACGATGCAACAAAATCCAACAAGTATACGATGCATCAATACAACCAATTAGAAATCGCAAACCAACGATTATGCACCTACACTAAGAGGTAGGATATTTCTAATGTCAATTAAACCTAATTGTGTTAAATGGACTTCTAAGTACTCACGTACAAGCGGCACATTACAGAATAGAAAACCAATAGAGGACTGTACGGATACAAATTTGGAATACTCGAAGATCAACGAAGAATAAGTCTCAACGACGATGTTTAAAATAACGACAAAGAACAAGGTCAAGCAACCTATCAGACATAATATAGTCATGCTTTTAAGGCAAAGAAAACTACTCGAGTACAAAGGAGAAGTACCCGCCTTTATTTGTAAAACATGTCTGAAAGAACCTCCGAGATCAACACACGCAAATGATCAATGTCCTGTATCAAGGACCAAGTTTAGCTATTTATAAAATTAAATACTTAGCTAAACTACTACATATAAACATAATTAGGATATGTCCTAATTACAATATATATATAACAAAGATGTATATAACAATAAGTTCTTCCTTGACTTAATTATCACAACTAAATTATTAGGTTAATTCCCGAATTAGCCTAAGAAACTTCCACGGACTACAACCCAATCCTCGAACCCCAACCATACTAGTTTCATGATGATCAAGATCAACTCCTAAGCTACGACTCATGTTTGATCACACAGTAAAATCAAGATAGCAACCCAAAAACCACACATATGACAATTCACCCCCACACGAATCTAAGGGCAGAGAATTCGATAAGGCTCAAAGATACAAACCACATATTAACAACAAAAAAACCCATCCAACATCTAAGCTCTAACACATTCTCATAACCAGAAATCATTACCATTCCAACTTATTCTTCCCAAGCCCTTGGTTGCTTACGGGTAACCTTATCACCACAAAACCAATGCAAAACATTCCACTGTACTGAACCAATTTCAATCACCATGTTGGAGCAAGAACAATTGCGTAAACCAAATCTAATCAGTTTCCTGAATTACCACCACTGATCAACCTAAATCCTCACTCCATGCTCAGTTCAACCAAAAGACACTATACAAACAAATCTTTACCTTGATGATGGTCGGCGCGGCTTATTCCGGACCGGCAAGACGGAGAGGGCCGGCGGCCTTGGGTTGTTGCGCAAGGAAGAGGAGTCCCGTGACTTCCACGGCTGCTCGATTGCGCGGTGACGATGAAGAGGCCTAGGGCTTGCGACAGGGAATTAACAAGAGGGAGAAGAAGTCGACGGCTTCAAAATCTCTGGGGCGGCGTCCGAAAAATTGAAGGAGGCACGCGAGAAGAAGGGCTCGCGCGATGGGGAACCGTCCACGTGAGGAGTTCGACGTCGGGGAGAAACCGCAGCGTGCGGGCTGCGGGCGGCGTCGAGGCAGAAATGAGGAATCGGGGAAAAGAAAAATGGTTTAGGGTTTATAACCTATTTTTGGCCTTTGGCAATTAAACCCTCCAACTTTCGCTATTCACAACTAGGCCCTTTATTTTAAAAAAAATTATGTTTTCAACCCTTTAAAAAACCAATATTTAACATTCTCCCCCACTAACATAAATTTGGTCCCCAAATTTAGCTAGTGAACTATAACAAATACTAATCACCCCAATAGGTACTAGTCAATCACAACTAATATCAACAACCTGTATCAACAACGTAGACATAACATAAATACACAATGCAACTCAACTATACGCACCTATACGCACCTCAACCAAACAGATGAGGATAACAAGCTCTGATCGTATCTTCGAGCTCCCAAGTAGCTACCTCATCAGAATGGTGCTGTCATCCAACTTTAACCAA
The DNA here is from genome assembly GCA_024364735.1 of Boesenbergia rotunda. Classification (NCBI taxonomy): domain Eukaryota; kingdom Viridiplantae; phylum Streptophyta; class Magnoliopsida; order Zingiberales; family Zingiberaceae; genus Boesenbergia; species Boesenbergia rotunda. The sequence goes on along the minus strand of JAGFNQ010003177.1, from coordinate 148,857 downwards.
CCGAACTGTCTTGTTCTACCGAGGCTCTTTGCGGTCCAGAATCCGCATAGGCACCTCCTCATAAGTCGCGTCCGGCTGAAGTGTGACCAGCACCTCCGATAACACATGTGTAGGATCGGGTACATATTTCCTTAACATGGAAATATGAAACACATCGTGAATTCCAACCAAAGACAGTAGTAACGCCAAACGATAAGCGACTGCTCCAATCCGCTCCAAAATCTGGAAAGGTCCAATATAGAGGGGAGCTAACTTACCTCGCAACCCAAATCTCTTCACCCCTTTCGTGGGTGACACTCGTACAAACACGTGATCGCTCACGGAGAACTCTAAAAGTCTGCGACTCCATAGTCAACCTTATCATGATTGCAAGTTGCACTTACTCTACTATTGTCTGATTTAGTATCAACGGAAAGAAGCTTTCACAAACTGTTGTAATTGATTAATGATTATCTTTTGAAAGTTCAAAGTATTCCCTAGGTTAGGTAAATTAGGTAATAGCATCTAAGACCCACACATTCTGCTATTGGCTGATGTTAGGAAAGAAGCTTTTTCCTGGAAACAGTGATGATTGGTTATCATTGGAAAATTCACAGTACCTTTCAGTTCCAGCATAACAGTTGCAGAAGGTGAGCTATACTTCTGTAGTCCCACTACTACAACGTCTTGCTCCAACACAGAATTACAAATTAACAAAAATTATTATGGACATGACTATTCACTTGTTGCTAAAAGCTCCTTTAGGAAGTAACAAAGTTAGCTTAAACAAAATAATCCTACAGAAAAATATTAGACAACCCACGAGTCCAATTGAGATTCTCCTGTGGGCATGGTGCACTAAGATGAGCCAATTACTTGACGCACACCACTATCCAGACCAAAACCTTGAGTCTATTACAACACATATTACAAGCCATTAACATGATCTACCACGTCAAAGTAAAAGCTCCACTAAGTACCCAATATCAAGAAGCCGGGATAGCATGCTTTGCTGAAGAGTGGTGTGCCAGGTGATAATTGCGTTTTGCCGTGTTACGGTTTCAAATACAATTAAAATATCGAACTCCTCTAAACTAATATAGCATAGAGTAACTCGAGTCGTCTCTCTCAAGGAATATAGTGATAGGTTAATAATCCTAGGATTCTGAGTTATTGCTTTTGGATTTTGGATATTAAACTGGGAGGTTTGGATTTGAAAACTAAGACTACGAAACAAAACAGCGAAGCAAGTATGAAATCTAATCCTGATTACTGAAAGACAATGCAAGTAAAGAGAATCTAATTTAACCTAACTACACTTGGCAAGGAAACGAAAGGCAACATAAAGAAAGCAATTGAGGAAATAAAGCATTAATGAAACTTAATCTAATCTAACCTAATTGCATACTTAAACATAAGAAAAACTTGAACCATTCAATTAATAATACGTAGCAAGAATCTAAGCTACGAAATTATAAAACTAAAGTAAAACAATTGGTTGGGGCATTTCATCGAACACGTAACAAGCATGAATCAAAATGAGTCAAATGCAAGGAACATTAAACATAGGAGACAGAAATTGATTACAAGCATTCAACAATCAACAAAAACATCAATTATCAACACAACAACCCAAGCTGAAAGGCCGCCGGAAGGGCTGCTGATGGCCGGATGCATTGAAGAAGGAGCTGCCGGAAATGCTGTGAAAAGCTGCAGTGAAGAGAAACTAACTGCTGGCCGAGTGCATTGAAGAGGAACAAAGCTTGGGAAAGCAAGAACTAGGGTTCGCGTTCAAGCTCCCTGTGCCATGGCGTCTAGGGTTCGCGAATGAGGGGTGAAGAAGAAGGAGTTGCGTCTGGGAGCGTCGGCCGAAGGAGAGGAGAAGTGGTGGCTGCCGACCGGAGGTGGTGATGAGAAGAGATGGAGCGGAGGCGCTTCGGCCGGCGGCTGTGAGGTTCAGAGGAGATGGAGTCGGGATCGGTTGTCGCGGATATGATGAGGGAAGATGGATTCAGTCCATCTCTCAGGTCGGGATCGATGATTTCGCTGCGCCATCCGGGTTCAGCCCATTGAGCAGGGATCAAATCCAGCCCTAGCCTTGTGTGCAGCCCAGCTTCAACGGTTCTTCAACTCAGCAGCTCGGGTTCAGCCCATTAGCTGGGTTCGGTCCAACTTCAGCTTTTGGTTCAATTCAATTTGGTTCAGCCTCAGCTTGGTTCAGCCACAGCCCAAGCCCTATCAGCCCAGCCCCTTTGGTTCAGCCCGTGGAGAGATCAAGTCCAGTCCAGCTCCCCAGCAGCCAGCACTTCGGTTCAGCCTGGGTTCAGTCCAACCCATTCAACCAAGCCCAACAACCTTCAAATTACACCATAGGTCCAATTTCTTGGATTCAAGCCTTGATCCAAGATCAATCTTTAATTCCTTACAAAAATCATGAAATAATACCAAAATTAGAGGAAATTATAATGAGCTCCAAAAATAAATCCTAATCGTAAAATATGATATAAACATGATTTAAACGTACGAGAGGATGAAAAAATACTAAGAAAATGAGCAAATAAAATGACACAAAATGCTAGTTATCACCAGGTCATCCTTAATAATAACTCTTCCATTTTCTTATATTGAGTTGGATTAGGAAACAAAAAGGAAACGGTGTTCCCACCAATACTTCCAAGCATTTTAAGCACATTGAACTACTATGCCAATATAGAATTTTGTCAAAAGAACCTTTTGATACACGAAGGAAACAAAACTACAAAAGGGAAAGGCATTGGATGCACATTAGCTCATGTGGGATTCAAGAATATACACGAGCAAGTCAACGAGGAGAATACTATAGGCTGATAAACTATAGGCTGGTATGTTGGATATGACTGAATTTTACATAAATTTAAAATTAGGATAGATCCTAACCACAATATCTGCTTTATTAAATTATAAATAACAACATGTTACTTTCTAATCTAATCATCATAATTAGGTTAATTTCCTAAACTCAAATATGATTAACCCACCTCAAATTTTCCAAGAATTATGGTAATGAATGTTGAATAGTATTAAACCAGCCTCCAAAAACGCAATTTTCGCTAGGTCACATTTTACAGCTTGACGTCAGTATTCTAGATCATAGAAAAAAAACTGCAGTGTGTTCCCTCCTAATCATTCAGCAGACGAACACCACAACATTCTACAAAAATAATGGCCTTACAGCCGAAGCCTGGAGACTTAAACACATTGGTCAGTTTTCAATCATGCTAAGGAAAAAAAAACATGAATGATGAATGGCTGAAATTGGATTAAGGATGATGGGGATAATCCATGGATGGCCTGAAGCTATGAAATGCCATGCCCTGCCATTACATAAAACTCGAATCTTTATTTCCTCCAGTGCAATAAAAACTGTGCAAGATTATCAAGGGATTGACCAAACAACTAATCTAGAATCAAGGAGCTATATTGAAATACTATTAATGGTATTAAGCACTCCCCATATCAAATATATTAAGCCATGTGAACTCAAACCTCTGATAAGTCCCAATTGGAATAGCATACTAGCTGTATCCAAATAAGTGAGACACATTAAGTGAACTAATTCACATTTACAGGTTATTGAGCAATCAACCTTAAATACAAAAGTAAAAAGATCCTAGCATGGTACAAGAATCAATCTAACATATGAAGAACATGCAATGAAGAAAATGCAATAATCCATGTTATAGAAAGTCAAGTTCAGGATTTGTTGCCCCATGTTGAAATAGAGAAAGGATCTAAGAAACACACCAGAAGGGATGACACTGAAGACAAGAAGAAACGGTTAGAGGATAGTAGAGATGTTGATGGTAGATGACTTTCTTCTAGAGATCATAGCAGAAGTAGAAGCCATAATGATGAGAGGCACAAAAACACCAAGTACAAAGGTAAATACAGGATTTACTATGATCATCATGATGACAAGAACCAAGAAGAGCGACCTTCAAAAGATCGCTCAAGTGCTAAATTTGATAAATTCAACCTTAGAGATGAAAATAAATCTTTGGATGGCTATAAAAAAAAACTAAACCTCAGGGCACTAACCAGGATGACACTTACACTGATGCTCGTGACACCAAGCTAAAGTGTCCAAAAGGAGGGAATAAAGAACACCAATGGCATAGCTAAAGATAACACAAATGGATGATCAGTATTGAGTGCTAGGGAAACTATAGCCATTAACTAATCTGATTTTTTTTTTTTTACTATTGTTCCTTCCAAAATTAATTGTTGTTATTAGTTTCCAACCTTTACCAAATCACTTATAGTTTCATCATTTAGCATGAACGTGAACGATAGTGCTTTCACGTTTTATTCATGCAATGCATCCTATCATTATGTTGGATGCTTCATTTCATTCTTTCCATTTATAACAGCAAACAAGATTGAAGGATGAGTCATTAATCAGTTGAGACAAGCTTTTCCTAAGGCTTGGGTTCAATAGCATTTCACCGTGCTGACACAGTAACAACATTGGTTAAGCACCAAATCAATATGTTTCAATTTGCTAACTGATGTCAATTTCACTAAACTTCCACTAGCTTGTTTATCTTCCTAAATAAGCCTAAGTGTTCTTAGGTCGAATGAATTAAGATTTTAGAATACATTAAAATATGTAATTATCATCTTGACTAATGATTAAATTTGACTAACACCAAAATGAAATATGTGTATGTTTAGTCGCTAGCATATATGTCTGCTTGAGGTATCCCGTAGGTACTTACACTAACTGTCGAACCACAAATTTCCAATGTCCTGATCCAAGTGTCAAGAGGTCGCTAAACAAATGAGTGAACCATCTTATCATGACAACTTAAGAAACAACATTCTACTACAGTCTTCAGTAATGCTATACCAAAGAATGACAACAATACAATACCCTAAAGATATTCAAGTAGAACTTGATATACAATTCGATCTAAACAACAAAATTATTACAGGAGTTGATTCTTAACCTCCCATAAATGATTGTCGGTTTAGGCCCTTGCCTTTCGACTTGTCATCGGTATCGAACAGATATACCATTAAACTAGGAAATATCTAACCGACTCTATACCAGATAATGAATATCGAAAATGAAGAGAATTCCAAAGAGATATACCTCCTGTCGCCAGGAGAAGTCCATCGTCGCCAAATCCCATTACAACCATAACCAGAAAATGACTCCGAAAAAAAATAAATCCTTAAACTAACTCCGGAAAATAAATCCATAAAATACAGATAGACCTCGTAAAACAAAACAACTTCGTCAACCCTCAAGAAAAAGACTTCGCAAAAATAAACAAATCTGTAACATACAGATTGACCTCGTAAAACAACTCCGTAAACCCACAGACATCAAAACATCACAAAACTTTGACAAACTGCTGCTTTAATAATCCACCAAAAACAACATCATCACAGATCCCAAAGGAACTCGCAAACTTGGCTCTGATACCAAAAATTATCACGCCCCCAGAGGCACATCCTTGCTCGAAAATCGGGCAGCATCTCCCATGTACGACGGACAATATGGGCAGTAATACATATATCTTACCATAAAAGCTTAGCCACATGTGGCTAGCATCACATATACAGAAGTAAACACAACCACGCAGTTTATATTAATGTAAAAGATAACGAGTGGCTCAGCCACCTTAAACAGAAAAGAACTACAATCCCAAAGAGAACACAAAAGTCTCTGATATCGACAAAACCCAATAACGAATAAAATGCAACTCCAAGTACTGAAACAAATAGCTAAACCAAATACGGAAAACTAACTCAACTCAACACTGGGGACTGGCAACTGGATCCTCTCCTGACTCCAAGAAATACGTCTACCTGCTATCTGAAACAACAAAAAGAAAAGCAGGGGTGGTGAGTCCGGGCGGACTCTGCGGGTATATGAGTAGACAAATAAGCATGACATAATAAGGATAAACAGAGTAGAGAAATCAACAGTGTACAGTCCATAAGAATTATAGAATTTACCTAATCATGCATAACCAATATAATACGACATGGTATAAAACCGAATAATAACCAAACAGGTGTAAAACAATGCAATAACAATAAAGCCAAGATATACATGCATGTCAATCATGTGCAACAACCATAGCTCATATAAATGCAACAATCACAAGAAAATGCATAAACGAAATACGTATGCACATGATGCAATGACATGTGTCACCCCTGACGCCAGTCAAGCCGTCAACACATCCCATCTGTGTGACCGAGTGGGTAGGGTTGTGACAACTGTACCACTCCAACAACAAATACCACAAAAGGTGTGGTTGAGTGGACAGGATGCTGGGGAGTCCACACTCCAGACCCACGGTACATCGGGGGAGCTATCACAGCTACAATATCCCTCATAAACAAACAACAGTGAGAGTGAGCCACCAACAGCTCATCCCTCTAAAACAACAGTGAGGGTGTCACTGTCTGGCATAACAGGACAGATGCTCGCACTCTAATAACTACCACGATAACAAGTGGTTGAGTGAATCGAGCAACAATATGACTAACGACGGCTTAACTAAATGTAAGCCTAACAGTCGTTAGTATGCAACGTGCAAGTATGATGTATGCTATACGATCAACAAACCACCGAAGAAACAACGATGCAACAAAATCCAACAAGTATACGATGCATCAATACAACCAATCAGAAATCGCAAACCAACTATTATGCACCTACACTAATAGGTAGGATATTTCTAATGTCAATTAAACCTAATTGTGTTTAATGGACTTCTAAGTACTCGCGTACAAGTGGCATTTACAGAATAGAAAACCAATAGAGGGCTGTACGGATACAAATTTGGAATACTCGAAGATCAATGAAGAATAAGTCTCAACAACGATGTTTTAAATAACGACAAAGAACAAGGTCAAGCAACCTATCAGACATAATATAGCCATGCTTTTAAGGTAAAGAAAACTACTCGAGTACAAAGGAGAAGTACCCGCCTTTATTTGTAAAACGTGTCTGAAAGAACTTCCGAGATCAACACACGCAACTGATCAATGTCCTGTATCAAGGACCAAGTTTAGCTATTTATAAAATTAAATACATAGCTAAACTACTACATATAAACATAATTAGGATATGTCCTAATTACAATATATATATAACAAAGATGTATATAACAATAAGTTCTTCCTTGACTTAATTATCACAACTAAATTATTAGGTTAATTCCCGAATTAGCCTAAGAAACTTCCACGGACTACAACCCAATCCTCGAACTCCAACCATACTAGTTTCATGATGATCAAGATCAACTCCTAAGCTACGACTCATGTTTGATCACACGGCAAAATCAATATAGCAACCCAAAAACCACACACATGACAATTCACCCCCACACGAATCTAAGGGCAAAGAATTCGATAAGGCTCAAAGATACAAACCACATATTAACAACAAAAAAACCCATCCAACATCTAAGCTCTAACACATTCTCATAACCAGAAATCATTACCATTCCAACTTATTCTTCCCAAGCCCTTAGTTGCTTACGGGTAACCTTATCACCACAAAACCAATGCAAAACATTCCACTGTACTCAACCAATTTCAATCACCATGTTGGAGCAAGAACAATTGTGTAAACCAAATCTAATCAGTTTCCTGAATTACCACCACTGATCAACCTAAATCCTCACTCCATGCTCAGTTCAACCAAGAGACACTATACAAACAAATCCTTACCTTGATGATGGTCGGCGCGGCTTATTCCGGACCGGCAAGACGGAGAGCGGCGGCCTTGGGTTGTTGCGCAAGGAAGAGGAGTCCCATGGCTTCCGCGGCTGCTCGATTGCGCGGTGACGATGAAGAGACCTAGGGCTTGCGACAGGGAATTAACAAGAGGGAGAAGAAGTCGGCGGCTTCAAAATCTCTAGGGCGGCGTCCGAAAAGTTGAAGGAGGCATGCGAGAAGAAGGGCTCGCGCGATGGGGAACCGTCCACGCGAGGAGTTCGGCGTCGGGGAGAAACCGCAGGCGTGCGGGCTACGGGCGGCATCGAGGCAGAAATGAGGAATCGGGGAAAAGAAAAATGGTTTAGGGTTCATAACCTAATTTTGGCCTTTTGCAATTAAACCCTCCAACATTCGCTATTCACAACTAGGCCCTTTATTTTAAAAAAATTATGTTTTCAACCCTTTAAAAAATCCGATATTTAACATTCACCGTACCTCCCAGGGTATAGTTTTGTTCGGGACGACGGCCGGAGGCCGCCGATGGCGTCCGATCGTCAATCGGACCGCTCGCCGGCGATCGCCGGCGAGCGGGACAGAGGGACAGAGGCCGGATCCGAGACAGAGGATCCGGCCTCCCGCCAATCTGCTTATGTACGTCGATCCCGCTAGGATCACCATGCTCTTTCGCTCCACGACACAGAGGATTTTGTTTAGGACCGTTACCTGCCAGAATAAGAACCCTGGGGAGTGAGGCATGGTGTATAAGGATGACAAAGACGCAACATCCATGAGTCCCCCTTAAGGGCTTCTCTGAAGGCGAAATCATATTGTCAACCGATACTCTTGGCAGCCCGCAATTGCTCTTGTTGAGTGTCGTCGGCCCCGTAGACCACCTCGAGTCCTTTGGCATCGAAGTGGTCTTGGACCAACCGATGGTCGGCCATAGAATTGCCGACAACCCATTGAACATCTTTGTCGTGTCGTCTCCAGAGCCGCTGACAATCACTGCAGCTCAAGTCGTCAAAATCCAGTCGGGCTACTACATGGAGTCCTTGACGGGCTTCTTGGTCACAGCACTTTTGGGAGACAACTCCCTCCAAAGCAGCGTAGTACTGAGAAATAGGCAAAGCCTCTCTCCCGAGGATATCTTCGTCTCAAGAATCTCGACCCAAAGAACAATTCATCAGTAACCTACAATTACTTCACGGAGCCTGAGGATCTTAGAACATGTGTGGAAGCATTGCAAACGGTCATAAGAATGCTCGATACCCAAGCATTGTCCAAATTCAGATTCCCGAATCAAACGGTGGTCCACTTGTTGGCTCTCACTGCAAGCTTAGTCATCAGTAACAGAGCAAGAAGTGTGCAGGACATCACTTCGCTGGAGCAATACTGCAGAGACCTCGTGCTCACCCTTAGCCATTTCCATGGCAGGTGTGAAGTAGGGAAGGTGGTCGACCATGAGTACAGAGTGATCGACGTGGATGGGCTCAGGTTGATTGACGGATCCACCTTTAGTTTCTCCCGAGGAACTAATCCTCAAGCTACTCTCATGATGTTAGGCAGGTAATGATCATTTGGATTTCAGTGATCATGAAATTATACTATAGCTTACATCCAATTTCAATTATTATAAAAGCATCACTAATCACTAATGAATGAGCTGCTATTGATTTTTATAGCACTTTTTATTGGGAGACGTGCATAAAAATAGGTATTTATCAAACGCATCCTGAATTTTTTTTTATCAAAAGGCGTATGTAAAATCAGCTTATTCTTCTTATACCTTCTCGCCAATAATCGTCTTTTCACAATTCACTTTCTGAGACATCCGAATCACTTTTTCATAATTTTAATTTTAAAATAATAGATTATGGTCCGGATATAAATATTCTCCTTTTCTCCCTTCTCTCTCAACGCGGGCAACTTACTTCTCTTTGCCGAAAAGTGATAGTTGTGTTATAGTCGCTAGCTCATCTCCCCCCAACCAAAACTCTAGGAAAGTCTGTTTGTGTGTCCCTCATGAAACATTAAGGGTTTCAGTGGAGGTGTACACTGATCGGTACTTTCCAAAGAAGCATTTAGGGTTTCAGCAATACTCTATTTTCATAATGGTGGAAAAAAGTTCTACGGGTGTTTTAGGCCTTCCTTTACGTATATCCACCAGAGTATGTTAGTGAGCTAATTAGGTAAACATATCATTGTTTCTGATCATTTTTACAAAAAACTGCATCTTAATTTTGTAAAGTTCAACAAGTTTGGGTTTGACTCTTAATAAATTTTTAATATTTATAACCTGTAGGCTTCAAATGACTTTTAACAAAAATTACATTGGTGTAGTATTTTTGGTCACTTTAATAGTTTTTTAAAGCATTCAGAATTTTACATGGTGGACACAATGCGAAGATCAAAAAATCTCCCTTCAGTCTTTTCTTGGATATATAAGAATTACAGCATATCCATGGAAATTTGGTCAACATATTTGAAAATTGGGATTCAACTTCTCAAACTTTTAGATTCTCAGGTCCATCGATCTTTTAGTTGTGAATTTTAAACACGAACTATAGTAAAATAAAATAGGGATAAAGATGGCCTGATATGATCATCATATGAGGCTCAAAGACGACCTGATTTGAGATCATATCAGGGCCTCTTTGGGCCTGAAATGAAATAATTTTAGGACTTCTTTGGGCGTGAAATGAAATAATTTCAAGCCCAAGAGGTCTTGGTATTGGTTATGGCTTCTTCTTCTTCTGTTTCCCTAAGACTTTACCTGCAAAAAGAGCTATACCTTTCTCGATATGTGCAGTGTTAGTCTGTTCATACAATTAACTCAGAAAATAATTCATCTAGTTTAATTTTAGATAAATTCCTCGAAACCTTGTACGCATCTACCATAGATGCCCACAAAGAACTTTGGGGAAACAAGTTTAGTGCATACCTGATTAAGTCACGGTTCTCTACCTTATGACCTATGGTGTGTAGTCCGTTCATCAATTCTTGAATACAAGCATGATGTTGTGTAGCTGTCTCGCCATCTTGCATCTTGATATTATAAAGTTTGTTGAGTAGAAGGTCACGCTTACTGATCCTCGTATCCGATGTTCCTTCGCGTAGCTCGATGAGGTTGTTCCACAATTCCTTTGCACTACTAAATGGGTCGACATGGTTGAGTTCTTATTTCGTTAGCCCACACTGAGGGGTCTGTGTAGCTTTGGCATCTGCTTCAATTTTCTTTGTGAGTGGGGCATCCCACTATGAGTATCCCAGAATTTCACCTTACGAATTCTTCGGGATTTCCAGTACAGCCTAGATAATAATCCACATCTCCACCTGTGTTTTCAGTTGGAACTCCATTCTGCTCTTCCAGCAGGAGAAATCTTCTCCTGAGAAGAGAGGTGGTCGTGCAGTGTTGTATCCTTCTTACATGACCATGGAAAATCCTAAAAAAGGGACAGAAACAAAAAACTAGTTCCAAGACTTGGTCTTGGATTAGTAGTGCAGTATATAAGAAAAGAAAAGTAAACCTCGAGTGGTGTTGCACCAACTTCGATAAACGATAAAATCTTACGAACGAAAAATAATTAACAAAATATCAGAAAAAGGTAATAATATCATTTTGACAGAAAATAATGATGAAATCCGAAAAAAATGCTCTATTGGTGGTTACACCAAGATTGAGACACCCACTCGATACCACTTGTAGGATCGTTGTAATCAATAGAGGGGGGGTGAATATCGATATCGTAATTTTTCAGAAATACAAAATTAAGATGCAGTGGAAATAAGTAAAACATGGTTAACACCTTTTCTTTTTTACTTGGTTTGGAGTCTATAACGCTCCTACTCCAAGGCCCACGGTCCTTGATCATTTTCGTTAGACAATTCTATAGCTCGGAAAATGATGTACAAGTGTAGAGGATTAAGTACAGAATTAAATATAAGAACTTATACCAATGACACTTAAGAAGTGATTGAAGCTTTGTCGGAGCGGCGTGTCGTTGATCATGAACGTTGTCGGCGCAAAATGCTTGAGCATGGAAGCTTAGCGTAGCGTGTTTGAATGCTTGAGTTGATGTCCGAAGGCAATGGGGTGAAGCCCCTTTTATAGCTGCTTCTCGGGCGCTTGATAGTTGTTGGGCGCCTACCACGTCACCCGAAAAAGTCTCATCCTTATCTGCAGACTGGGCCAACGCTTATATGCATTCTTGGGTGCCTGGGACAACTGAGATTCCTATAAGCTCACGAGCACCTAGGAGTTGATGTGGCGCAGCCACTATAAGAACACCTTTTGGGACGCCTGATACCATTCAGGCGCCTGGGTTCTCGGGCGCCTGAACCCTTTCAGGTGCCTGGTATCGTAGCAGCCAACATCTTTCAGCCTATAACCAGGGTTAGTCCAAGAACACAAAAATATAATAAATATGCATGAATAACAACTAGAGTTGTCTTGATTCTATTTTTGGATTTCAAAATGAAATTTGGCGAACGCATCTTCACCTACTCCTCATAGGAGAAGTTACCTTTTGCCAACTGATTCCTCCGGTTGGACTTTTGCTCGACCTCCGAGACTCCCAGATCACAAGACGTTTGTACCTAGACCAGTCTTTACTTCTGTCCGTAGTCCTCGCTCGGCTAAGTCTCCTGCCCGATCTTCCGGATCAAGTCTTCGGTGCCCAGTCCCTGACCAGGTCTTCTTGCCCAATTCCTCAAACCATGTCTTCATGCCCAACCCTCGGTCAGGTCTTTGGTGCCCAACCCTTGGCCAGAACTTCATGCCCAGCCCTCAACCAAGACTTCGTGCTCAACCCTACAGGTCAAGACTTCGTGCCTAGCCCAACCAGGACTTTCATGCACACTTAGTAAAATCATCATATCATAATATAAATTTAACTTTGAACCCTCTGCCATTATCAAAATCAGGTTCGATCTGGTGCTTCTGACACCAACAATCTCTCCTTTTTTGATTTATGGCAAGGCAATTCAAAAGTTAAGTTAAAAAAATGAATAAGAAATAAACACAATTAAACACTTAAAAGATAAGACATAACAAGTTTAAAACAAATTCTTTTCATCTTCCCCCTTGATTAGTATTTTCTCCTTTTAGGGCATTTTGAATTTTTGAAAAACCTTGGAAAATTGAAATATTGCATGAAACTCACCCTTGATTTGAAATCCTCCCCCTAAGCTTTTGAAAATAAGCAATTTATATTTTGAAAGTTTTTCTAAGTTTTCAAAAAAAATTCTATGTATGGAAACATTCATTACTTTGAAATTCTAAGTTCAGTTTTGAAAAAGTATTTTGAAAAAACTTTTGAGTATCACAAAAGAGATTAAAACAACTTTAAGTTAAAAAAAACTTTTGAAAGTTTCTAATATAACATTTCTTTGAGAAAGTAAAAATTTTAACGAAAAATTTAATTTTTAACTACACTTTTCTTACTCTCCCCCTTTGCCATATATAAAAATATAGTAGATATTCTTTTGGAAAAAAATATATATTGAAAGTGAATTCTAATTAAGAGAAAAATTGTGTATCAGAGCCCATTAGTTTTGTAAAAAAAAATTTTAAAAACATGTCAAGTGTTTAAGGAAGCAACTGATATGCAACAAATACTGAATTATGAATTAAGCAAGAATTAGTAAAGAACCAAGTAGGCAAGAATTAAAAGTGTCAAGATTTGAACCAAGTTGACATTCTTAGTAAGTCCAAGCATGGAGAAAAAAATTATGCAATTAAGAAATTTGAAAATTAATCAAGTCATAATTCCTTGGGTCCCTGTTTACCCCAATTTGTTACTTATTAACTGTCATAAAACAGCAGCATTCACTTAGATTAGTCAAGTTATGTAGTCTAATTAAGTTAGACTTTCTAAGCTTGATTACTTAACTTGATTATTGTTCAACTGTATTTATTGCCTAAACTGCTCTTGATGCACTGACTTAAAACATCTTGAGTCAAGGCATAGACCTAAGAATATCAACCCAGTCTAGGTTATCAACCAAAGTATCCTAATGTGCTTGTGAGATACTGGCTTCTAAATCTATAGGAACATGCAAACTAGGGTTAAGTCCTAAGCTATGTCCATCACGAAGAAAGACCCTAGTTTTAAAGGGGGTAATTTTTGAAAAACTAAGTCAGAAAATAAAAATTTTAAATAATATGAAATTTTGAAAAGCAGTAAATAGTTTTAAAAATGATTTTAAAAAGAAATGATAGAAATCCAAAATTATATAGATGAAAGCTAATCCTATTCTACTGAGCGTATTCCTAGCTGCCTTCTTAGTGACCTAAACTCAGACTCAGGTAGTGGTTTGGTGAAAATATCAGCTAGATTAGATTTTGGATCTATATGTGTAAGTATGATTTCTCCCCTGGCTACATGATCCCTAATAAAGTGATGTTTAACTTCAATATATTTAGTTCTAGAATAGTGAATAGAATTTTTTATAAAATTAATTGAACTAATATTATTAATATATACTTTAGTGTTGGTGTAGGTCAAATAAAAGTCCATAAGGGTATGCATCATCCATAATAATTGAGTTACACATTCTCCTAGGGCTATATATTCGGCCTCAGTTGTGGATAATGCAACACAATATTGCTTTCTACTGCACCAACTAACTAAGCTGTGACCTAACATTTGGCAACATCAACTAGTACTTTTTCTATCTAACTTGCACCCTGCATAATCTGAGTCAGAGTAGCCTAGTAGGTCAAAATTTAAAATTCTAGGATACCAAATTCCTACATTTAGGATGACTTTAATGTACCTAAAGATTCTCTTGACAACACTTAGGTGAGATTCCTTAGCACAGGTTTGGTACCTAGCACAAATACCTACTGCAAATAAGATGTCAAGTCTACTAGTAGTTAGGTAAAGTAGGCTACCTATAGCACTTCTCAAATGCTTCAATTCCACTGGTTTTCCTTCTGGGTTATTATCTATATTAATGTTTGTTGTCATGGGAGTATTTATGACTTTAGGGTTTTCCATTCCAAATTTTTTAATTAGTTCTTTTGCATATTTAAATTGATGGATATAATTTCCATCTCTAGTTTGTTTAATTCGAAGTCCTAAGAAAAAGGTTTGTTTACCTACAAGACTTATTTCAAATTCACTCTCCATTACTTTTATAAACTCTTTTAAGAAATTTGTATTGGTTGAGCCAAAAATTATATCGTCTACATATATTTGCGCAATGAAGATGTCATTTTCTAAGGATTTAACAAATAGGGTTGGGTCAATTTGGCCTTAGTTAAATCCCTTAGAAACTAAGTAATTGATAGTCTTTCATACCAGGCTCTAGGTGCTTGTTTAAGTCCATGCAGGGCCTTTTTAAGTCTAATCACATAATTGGGATGATCTAAGTCTTCAAACCCTGGAGATTGACTTACATAAACTTCCTCTTTTATAAATCCATTTAAAAATACAGACTTAACATCCATTTGATATAATTTGAATACCTTATGGGTTGCATAAGGTAGAAGCATCCTAATTGACTCTAGTTTAGCTATAGGTGCATATGATTCATCATAATCCAATCCTTCAATTTGACTAAATCCTTTAGCCACTAAGCAAGCTTTATTTCATACTATTTCTCCTTTATCATCCAGCTTATTCCTGAAAAACCACTTAGTATCTATCACAGACTTACCTGCTAGTTTTGGTACTAAGTCCCAGACTTGGTTTCTTTCAAACTAAGCTAATTCCTCCTGCATAGCTATAATCCAGTCTGGATCAGGTAATGCCTCTTCTATTGTCTTGGGTTCAATCTTAGAAATCAGAGCAACTTGACTTAGGTTTCTATAGGATGACCGTGTTCTAACACCTAAGATTGGGTCATCTAAGATTTGATCAGTTGGATGATTTGACCTAGTCTTAGGAGATGGTTCAGGTTGTTTAGGTTCAGTTGTCAGAGTTGGTTCAATTACTAGTTCAATTATCTAAGTTGGTTCAATTACTGGTTCACATTCTTCTAAGTCTTGATCTGAAGTATTTAGGCTTGGTTGAACATTTGGTGAATTGATTGGGTTAGGCAAATTAGTTGATGTTGTTACAATTTCCTCATCAAATATTACATTTGTGGGTTCTTCAATTTTAAGGGTATGTTTATTATAAACCTTATATGCCCTACTTGTGGTTGAGTATCCTACAAAAATTCCTAGGGTTGATTTTGATTGAAATTTTCCTAAGTAATCTTTAGTATTTAAGATATGTACTTTACACCCAAAAACCATTAGATAATATAAATTAGGTATTTTGTGGTAATAGATTGCATAAGGTATTTTATTGTGTCTTTTGTTAATTAGAACCCTATTTTGAATGTAGCACGCTGTGTTTATCGCCTCTGGCCAAAATTGATTAGATAAATTATATTTGTTGAATATGGTTCTAGCAGTTTCTTGAAGGGTTCTATTTCTCCTTTCAACTATTCCATTTTGTTGGGGGGTTCTAGGGCAGGAAAATTCATGGACATATCCATTAATTTTACAGAATTCATTAAATTTTTAGTTTTCAAATTCTCCCCCATGGTCACTTCTAATTCTTTGGATTTTTGTATCCTTTTGATTTTCAAGTATTTTATATAAATTGTTAAATATTTCAAACGTTTCATCTTTGGTTTTCAAAAACTTAACCCAGGTAAATTTAGAATAATCATCAATAATTACTAAGCAATATCGATTTCCGCTTAGTGACTTGGCTCCGTGAGAATCAAATAGGTCAAGGTGTAGGAGCTCAAGTGTAGCTTGAGTTAAGTCTGACTAGATAGGTTGTGGGTTGACTTTGTTTGTTTTCCTTGTTGACATGGATTACAGATTGAATTTTCAAAGCTTCTATGTTTATAGATACCTTTAACTAGTCTATTTTGGCTTAGTTTTGAAATTAATTTTGTGTGAGTGTGGCCTAGTCTTCTATGTCATAAATTAGTTTCTTCTAGTTGGGTTAGAAAACATTTATGTGTGAATGGTAGATTAATAGTATAAACATTATTTTTTCTAATTTCCATAAGGGTTATTTCTGGGTCTTATAAGCTCCTAATAAGACCGTCTAAGTTAGTGAAGGTAACTACATATCCAGTATCACATAGTTGACTTATGCTAAGTAAGTTAAACTTAAAATTATCAACCAATAGCACCTTCTTAATAATGAAATCGGAGTTTAGTTCAATATTACCTGAACCAATTACCTTAAGTGTGACATTGTTGCCAAATGCCATTGAACCTAAATTCTTGTACTTGATTTTGGTGAACTTCAATTTATCTCCAGTCATATGTTTGGAGCATCCACTATTCAACATTCACTGGTCCAAATCTTTATGTTCCTACACATAAAATACCCTGATTTAGATCCATTTATGTAGAAGTAAAAGGATAAATTAATTGACTTCACTACCTAGTCTGTCTCTCCCAATCTGAGTTATCAGTCAGTTACTCCTATGGGTGTTTTTGTGAGACAGGTTTTTTGTTCTATTAGTTAGGTTGAGAAAGACTAAGTTGGATTAATTTTGAAAAGGTTGTTTTAAGGTTAAATTAATTTTGAAAAGAAATTGTTAAGTTACATTTTGAAAAATTAATCGAGTTGGATTTTGATAATTATTAAGTTGAATTTTGAAAATTATTAAGTTGAATTTTGAAAAAAATTAAGTTGAATTTTGAAAAAAAAAATATTAAGTTGAATTTTGGAAAAAAAATATTAAGTTGAATTTTGAAAAATATTAATTTGATTTTTTTAAAAAATATTAAGTTGAATTTTGAAAAAATATTAAGTTGAATTTTAAAAATTATTAAGTTGAATTTTGAAAAAATATTGAGTTAAAATTAAGTTAAATTTTGAAAATTATTAAGTTGAATTTTGAAAAAATATTGAGTTAGATTTTGAAAAATTAAGTTAAATTTTGAAAATTATTAAGTTGAATTATGTTGCAAATTAAGTTTCATAACTTAAAGGTGAGATTGATTCAATTTGTAAGGTTGGTTGGGTTGGACTAAATTTTTAGGTCCTAAGCATCTCACCTATTTCTATGTGACAAAACATGGAATCCTTATCTTTTTTTTAGATGCATTAATTTTATCTTTTAAATTTAGGTTAAAAATTATGATTTGATTGAACCATGTGTTAGATTCAGGTTTAATAATTAGTAAGTTGAAAATAGATTTCAATAATTGGCTTTCAGGTCTTGGCGAGACACAGGAGCCTTCTTGGTTATAGGAGCAACGACCCTTTCCTAAACAAAGTCTTTTAAAGAAATTTTATTTTCAAGTTACTCTTTGTGAAACTTTGGTCTAACTAGTCGAGGATGTGGCGAGGTAGCTTCGGCTAGTTCACCGGGCTAAAAAGACCAAATAGGGTACGCCTTACCTACCTGACTCCTTAGACAAGCTTCCTTAATGTACTATCATCTCGCCCCGCCCTAATACTAGGTTTAGCAAGTGTCAAACAAAAATTTAGTGAAACATGCAAAAGATTATCTAATTATGTATATTGATTTTCTATTTCCCCTTGGACTGAAGCCTCGATATTGACTATCTAGGATGTGAATCTTATTCTTGGGGATCCAATACTGATTTGGTCCAGCTTGATTAGTCAAGCTTAACTTTGGGACCCATGCTTGGACTTTGGGTTCTAGTTTGGTTCAAAATATAATAGTAGGATATGTAACGTGAGATGGTTCGATAACCAAGTCCGAATCGATTTAGAACTGATTTCGATTTTCCAAGAATCATGTCAAGATTCTTAGAACTCGAAATAAATCGTTCCAGTGTAACTCGAAGTTCCTTCACTTGAGTTTTCAAGGAGGAATGCTCTTCCTCATGTTTCTGGACTTGAGTTGAGGTTCCTTCCTGAACTGGCTCAGTTAAGGCTCTTGAGTTGACCTCCTCCTTTAGGATTTTGACTTCCTGTCGAAGGGATTCAACCCAAATGTTGGCTTTGACCAACTTACGGGACAGATAAGAAATTAAATCATATAGTTGGGATTCAGGATAACCTCTTTCCGTGATTTGCCCGTCTTCTGATATTGATAGTTTTTCGGGTCCTCCGCTTTCTTCCGGTTCCGACTCTGATTTGTTGTTGAGTTCTTCTGAGGCTGTTAGTGCGAGGAGGTCGGATTGCGGAGCTTCTTCTTCATCTTCCGAAGATGACTCATCCCATGTGGCTTGGAGTGCTTTCTTCCTCCAAGTCTTCTTAGCCTCCTTCAAGTTGGGACACTCTGATTTATAGTGACCCTTCTTGTTGCACCCATAACAGGTTACTTTGGTCTTCCCCTTCTAACTGGTACTTGGTTCATCTGGATCATCCTTTTGCTAAACCTTCTTCTTCTTCTTCTTTTGACCCTTTATCATTTTGTAGTAGTTTCGGGTCATTCTGACTAACTTAGGATGATCGATTCCATCGTCATCAGATTCTGAGTCAGAATCGGACTCCGGTATCGGTTGCGGCTTCTTCTTCTTCTGTTTCCCTGAGACTTGACCTGCAAAAAGAGCAATACCTTTCTCGACCTGTACAGTGTTAGTCTGTTCATGCAATTCTAACTCAGAAAATAATTCATCTAGTTTAATTTTAGATAAATTCCTCGAAATCATGTACCCATCTAGTAATAATACCTTTTCTAACAGAAAATAACAACGAAATTCGAAAAAATGCACAATTGGTGGTTTCACCAAGATTGAGCCACCCGCTCTGATACCACTTGTTGGATCATTGTAATTTATAGGGGGGTGAATATCGATATCGTAATTTTTCAAAAATACAGAATTAAGATGTAGCGAAAATAAGTAAGACACGGCTAACACCTTTTCTTTTTTACTTGGTTCTGAAATTGTAACGGCTCTTACTTCAAGGCCCATGGTCCTTGACTATTTTTGTTGGGCAATTCTATAGCTCGGAAAATGATGTACAAGTGTAGAAGTTTAAGTACAGAATTAAATATAAGAACTTATACCGACGACACTTAAGAAGTGAGCGAAGCTTTGTTGGAGCGGCGTGTCGTCAATCTTGAATGTTGTCGGCGCAGAAGCCTTGAGCACGGAAGCTTAGCGTAGAGTGTATGAATGCTTGAGTTGATGTCCAAAGGCAAAGGGGTGAAGCCCCTTTTATAGCTACTTCTCGGTCACCTGATAGCTGTTGGGCGCCTACCATGTCACCCAAAAAAGCCTCATCCTTATCCGTAGACTCGGCTAGCATTCTTGAGCACCTGGGACAACTGAGGCACCTATGAGCTTGTTAGTGATATGAGAAAAGTGCCCTAAGGCAATCGCCTTATGATTGTAATCATTTATTTTAATAAATGAATATTCACTATTTGAGTATACATGTTTGTGTATTTGATTGAGATCTTAAACTCATTTACTGAATGTCCGCAATACAATTCACAGCATGAGAGAATTTGTGATGAATTCACAACTAGTGATTATCCCTACATGTGCAATTGTGAAGTATTGAAATTGGCCCTAGTCGATGAATTGATAAATACAGACACTATCAATTCTGTAGAGACTAGCATGGGTTATTCTCTAATCAGCTGATTCTCACTGGCTGGTGACATTGACATGTCCGGAGATAAACATGAATGCTAGTTAAGGGAACTAGTTCATTGGAGTGACTGGCTGTAAAACTTCATATGGTAGTCTACATATAGATATGTCAGTGAAATTCTTACTGCAGCTTAAGTGCGATGTTCCTTTGACTTGCGATGTTCAAGTCATCTTGGTCATGGAGACTTATACTTTGACATCTTAAGCAAGCATCTCCAAGGAGGTGTGGACCCACGATGATTGGGTATAAGCCGAAGTGCCCGAAGATGTTTGAACAGCCTACAAAGGATTCACCACTCCTTGCGAGGAGATGTATACCCGAGGCCTATCGTCGGATTGTTACTCGAAGCCTCTGGCCAGAGCATTACATGTTCAGAGTATGAATCTCATAAATACATGAGAGTAATTAGAATCCGTAGGACGAGAAAACGTTACTTGGGCTAGGTGTGACGTAGTCAGCCTAGTGGGGACTGACACACATAGACCATGTCCTGGACCAAGTGGGTATAAGATGGTGAAGGGAATGGGGCACGATTTATTATAGCTGCTGAAGAGTTTCAGAAGTGTTTCTGAGGTCAACCGTTGATCTTTCGATTAATTGGGGATCATGATGTACTACTAGGTGTCACTCATAATCGTTCTATAATTGATTAATTATAGACGGTCAACACAAATCGAAAGCTTATTTAATCACACGCACTACGAGTAATCCGAGGGATTTAAAACAAGTTGAAAATTGAATTTTCCAATCAAGAGAGATGAAGTTTGGTTGAGCCAAACGATAAGTCGAGTCTGAATTTTTCAGAGATGCATCAGAAGCGTAAAATGGCTAAGTCTTTTGAAAACTTAATAGATGAATTAAATAAGTTTAATTCATTGGGGCTTGGCTTGGATGGGCAGGCCAAAGAGGGCCTCCATCCTCTTTGCTTGGCCGGCCACAACAAAGGGAGAGAACCAAGTTTTTGGTTCAATTTATAAAATAAATCAAGTATGGTTTGTTTTATAAAATTATGGATGATATAAATTTTTTATATAATAAACCAAGGTTTATTTTATTTTTCATGGAAATTAAAATGAACCATGGATTGGTTTATTTTATAAAATCATCATGGATTGATTTACCATGATAAGGAAATTTATTCCATAAGAGAAAAGAGACTTGATTGATTTTTATCATGAATTAAAATATGATTTTAACCATGATATAAAATCAAACTTGCCATGGTGGAATAAGTCATTCCATATTTGAGAGACTTGATGGTTGAGAGGCCACTATATAAAGGACCCAAGGCAAGACTTGGAAAATAATCGAATTAGGCTCTCTCCCTCTCTTTCTCTCCTTCTCTTCTCCCCTTCTTGTCGTGCGCCAACCAGCCCCAAGAAGGATCTTTTGCCGACCACCACCTACTGCCGGAGAAGGAAGCTCCGGCCATCC
This sequence comes from Boesenbergia rotunda, assembly GCA_024364735.1. Lineage (NCBI taxonomy): Eukaryota > Viridiplantae > Streptophyta > Magnoliopsida > Zingiberales > Zingiberaceae > Boesenbergia > Boesenbergia rotunda. The sequence continues at coordinate 127,180 of JAGFNQ010003177.1, read as the reverse complement.
TTTTGTTGTTAGTCTTCGACTTCTCTCTTGGTTTTTCTCGTCGTGTTCTCGAAGAATCTAGTAGTTCTCGAGAACACGAAACTTGTGGCTTTGCGAAGTCATCCCGAAGATACTCGGCGTGGACGCGAATAGAGGCGGAGCTTCCAAGGGACACTTACGGTTGGATCTCGTCCCTCCCTTCGAGTTACGCGAGGTAATACATAAATTAGTGTATGTTTCTGCAAAATTTTAAATATATGATCATGTCTACACAAGATAAAATTGCATGCTTAGATGTGTGGATAAATAATTTGAGAAATTATTTATGCTAAACCTTCCGCTGCACGTAATTAATTTTAAAATTACGAACCTGCATCCATGTCAACATGCACCCGGTCCCAACAGAGCTCATGGGCACCTGGAAGTTGATGTGGCGTAGCCGCTGGAAGAACCCCTTCTGGGGCGCCTGATACCATTTAGGCACCTGGGTTCTCGGGCCCTGAACCCTTTCAGGCGTCTGGTATCGTAGCAGCTAACTTCATTCAGCCTGCAACCAGGGTTAGTCCAAGAACACAAAAATATAATAGATATGCATGAATAATAGCTAGAGTTGTCTTTGTTCTGACTTTGGATTTCAAATGAAATCCTAGGTCGAGCCGATGCCTACTGTTCCCTCTTCTAGGGAACGCGTCCTCACCCACTCCTCTCAGGAGAAGTTACCTTGTGCCAATCGGCTCCTCTGGTTTGACTTTTGCTCGGTCTTCGAGACTCCTGGATCTCAAGACGTCCGTATCTTGACTCATCTCTACTTCTATCCGTAATCCTCGCTCGGCTAAGTCTCCTGCCCAATCTTCTGAATCAGGTCTTCGATGCCCAGTCCCCGACTAGGTCTTCTTGCCCAATTCCTTGAACCAGGTCTTCGTGCCCAACACCCTCAGTAAGGTCTTCAGTGCCCAACCCTTAGCCAGGACTTCGTGTGTTAAATCCGACACGTTTATTCCGCTCTGGGAAATTTTCGGAAAGTCCCAAGAATTATCCAGGCTCTGGGACGAAGTTTAAGGGTTTAATGGATAAGGAATTCTAAACCCTAGGGGTGGTCTTGCAATTAGATGGAAAGAGTGTTGGACTAAACTGCAAGATGGACCTCTTAAATACCTTGACCTAATCCATTGTTGCGGCCGAACACCCTCACTTCACGCGAACGCAACCGCTTCCCCCTATTGCCTTCTTTCTCCTCTCGGATCGCCGGGGCCAGAAACTGGCCAATCGACCGGCGTAGACTAGCTGTCATCTTCACCTTCCTAGCCTGGAAACGAACGGGAGACGGTAGGTGGTTCTTATTGTGCGGATGTGAGAATGCGAGGTTCTTCTTCCTAGTTTCAGTGGATCTGGTGTACTGATCTCCGATTTTGATTCCAGGAGGCATTCTTGCTGTGCTGTGAGGTCGGATTGTGTCAAAGTTATGCAGGGGAGATAGGGTTCCGACGCATCCTCAGGTGAGCTGGGTTTGGATTGGTTCTATACACATCAAGAACTAGTGGAATTTAGTGTAGGTTGTTCAAATCTGTTCTGTTGATTGGATTTGGATCGATTTGTGAATTTGAACTTTGCTATGTTGAGGAACTGTGATGATTTGGGTTTTGGAATGAACGTTAGCTTTCTACCCTATGTTACTGCCGTAAGTTGTTAATCTGCATTTGGAATAGGTTGTAGGAATTGAAATCAAACCTAATCATGTATGTACATCTCGTTTATTTGATCTATTGTGACTAGATTGAACCAGATGGTGAGATTGGGTTGAGTATGAAACTTAACCCTAATGATCTAGTGTGGGGAATTTGAATTGAGGATTGGACCTAATTTTAATTACAAGGAGTAATTAGAAACCGTACCATTTAATTGGACGTAATTAAATGGGAAGGAAACAATTGGGTTAACCCTAATATGGTTTAGGGATTTATTAGCTAGTTATCATTTGTATAATTGCTAATTAAATACATCCTTGATACATGAGCTTGATTGGATTATTGGCGGGTGGTTCTATCTCATTTGATACGGACTTCTACACTTTTGGAGGCGGGTACCTTTTGACTTATCTTTTCTGATATTGTCATGTGGTTATGCATAGACTGTTATAGATAGCAGTAAATTATACGCTATCCTTGTTTATTATGCCTGTTCTGGATACTTGTTGTTTATCCCTGAGTTATTATGTTGTTAGTTCCATACAGTCTCAGGTATTGTCATATCTATATGTATGCTTAGATATCGGGATGTATCTCTTGCATTTGACATCGAGGGATCTGTAGTTTCAGGCCAGTATACCTTGTAGGTTACCTGTATTTCCTGTTGTAGGATTTCAGACTGATACCTAGTATACTGAGGACTTGGGGAGGGAGGTATGTGTATCTATCATAAACCATCCTTGCATTATTGCATGCCGGCGATCAGCGACTCCCTTATGGTTGAGCCTATCGTCTTCCGGTACATGATATGCACACACGGTCACTCATGGGTTAGTAGATACCGTAGGATGTGTGCATTTGCCCTGTATTGCTCCGTTCGGCCACTATGTGGAGGGTGGTTCCGGGCGTGGTAGCAGCCAGGGATCCCTTCTCGTACTGAGCCACGAGGAGATGAGAGCTAGACTCCCCCATTGCTTGGGGTAGGAGCGGAGTCTCCACCAGCATCCTATCCACCCGGTCACTCAGGAGCAGTGATAGCAGGGTGCGTACAGTTGTCATAGCTCTACCCTCTCAGACGTCACCTATGACAGGTGTACGATGATCTGACTGGTGTCAGGGGTGACACATGTCATTGCACCATTTGCATATTTTACATCATGCATTATTTGTTGCACTTGATTTCTGCACTTGTTTGACCTGCATATACTGGAGACCTGTTATCTGAGATTATATGTCTATTGGTGTTCCATTGATATTTATTACCCTCTTTTCAGGTTAGATGGATTCTGGTATGTATCTACCTCAGTACTTTTAGTACCAGTTTTTCCCTATTGTTGATATGAGACTGTATTAGCGGAACTCTTGTTGTTAGTATAACTTTCTATGCATATCTGTTAGGTATTCGCTGAGTTATGGACTCACCCCATTGCCATACATTTTTTATTTCAGGTTGATGCTGCCAGGAGAGCCCTAGCCGCCAGTCCCCAGCTCGAGAGGAACTTTGCTTTGTTTTTATTTTATGTTGATTTACGGTTATGGACCCTGTATTATGTACCTTACTTCCGTTGCCATGTTTTGGACATGTATTCCTATTTTATTCGATGGGATTGTACTTTTGAGTCCTATGTTGGACTTCGTGGGGTTTTGGCTTTGTTCCTGCCCCCTGACAGCTCAGGTGAGTTCGTACTTTGGTTTTACGATGGTTATAGTTATATATCCATTGTTTCTGCATGGATTTGAGGCCTGAGGCCATTTAACTGCGTGGTTGTGCTATTTGTATCTGTGTGTTTGTGTAAATTTTCCGCCGGACAGGGGAAGTGCTGTCCGATTTTCTATTGGATCAGCGGCTCCAGGGTCTCGGGGCGTGATAATTTATTTTTAGTATCAGAGCCTAAGTTTTTGCGATCTATTTTTGTTTTTCGGATTCAGTTTTACGGAAACCTGATACCAACTTATTTTTGGTATCAAGCCCAGGATGCGAGATACCAGCGATTCGTGATTTCTCGGAATTTAAATCTGACACTGAACTGGTAGGTGTCGGAGCTCGGGTCTGATGTTATTCATCTGAGTACATTACGGATCTTTAAGGTCGTGGTTGCGATGCGACGGCAATTTGGGACTGGGCAGCAACAGGACTTCTCCAGGCAGCAAGAGGTATATCTTTCTAGAACTATCCTACTTTTAGTATGCACTATTAGAGTTAGGATTGGGTAGAGTATCCCAGCTTGGTGGGATCATATATTCACCACTGGACGGATATATATTTATAGACTTGGTATTAGTTGGATTGATATGTTGTCAATCTATCTTCTTCATGATCGTTCAGGTGAGCGATTTGTGATATGATGCAGATGAGACCTTGGAGCGGAGAATGTTAATTCTCTAGTAGTACCGATTGTTGAGTCGGAAAGCCAAGATTGAAAATGTTGGCAACCTATTGTAGGATAAGGATTTTGGTTTTCCTAGACCTTACTATTTATAGTATGTGTTCTAGCTATTATTAGCTGAGCGAGAACTAGGGTTGCTTGTGCCGGGTTGGGTGACCTGGGAGGCACGTGTAGTGTACATATCCTACATTAATGTAGAAGGGTAACATTAGCTATACGCTATCATCGTTAGTGGAGGATTGATACATCCTATTCCATGGGAATTTTGATCATGGATCACCTGTACCTGGTTGATGACCTAGAAGGTACAGTTTGATGGGTGATTTGAGCTGATACAGAAAAGTGTGAAGCTAATGGCTGAAACTTATGGGTTACCGTTGGTACTTGGTTTGGATAACCTAGGAAGATACCATTGGACTTATGATTTGCGCTGAGGCGAATCCCTTACGAGGCTAGACCACCTTTGGGTGGAAAATGTCTATGATGACTTCCAGGGAGACCTATCAGTACTGGAGTATGAGGCGGAGTTTAACCGCCTATCAGAGTATTGCCCTCACTTGGTTGCAGACGACATAGAGAGGATGACTCAGTTTCATCAGGGTCTAGCGGCATATATTCAGACCCGTATGTCAGGATTTGTCCCGACCTCCTATCGAGAGGCATTAGAGCGAGCGCTCATTATTGAGATGACTCAGCACAGATTGTTTGGGGGTAAGAAGAAGGGGAAGCAGACTGCGACGGACTCAGCTCAGACGCAGCAGCCGCAGACTACTGGACAGAAGCGCGGCAGCCACACTCAGGCAGCTTCTGGCACTTCTGGGGCATCCTCTAAGCCCCAAAAGCCGAGACATTCTTCCACCGGATCCTTCCAGGCTTCTCAGCAAGATCGGAAGAAGACTGCACCGACATCTTACTGTACCCGTTGTGGATCCCGAGAGCACGTAGTAGCAGACTGTCGCCTGGAGCAGGTCGTATGCTACTACTGCAGACTACCAGGACACTTGAGCAGGGACTGTGCCTTGAAGGCACAGAATGAGAGGACGGGAGCCACTAGCCAGACTGGACATTCGGGACAGTCAGGAGCTCATAGAGGCGAACGGAGGACTCAGCCTTCATTCCGCCAGCCGTATGCTACCCCACCAGCACATGCATACGGTATGCTAGGGCACGAGGCCAGTTACACCCCAGCCTTATCTCAGAGCCCAGCTTCAGGACTTCTACAGCAGACTTATCCAGCTTATCAGTCTGTGATGCAGCAGCCTCAGTACCCGGTAGGAGGGTCAGTTCAGCAGCATCAGTCTCAGTTGCAGTTCCTACCTCAGCAGTACCCAACCGTGCCACCACCACCACCGCCTGAGACTGGACAGATTTATGCTGTCACTCGAGAGGAGGCCCAGCGGGCCGACGGAGCGGTATTTCGCGGTACTATTTCTCTTTATGCCTTTCCTGCTGAGCTATTAGTTGATACTGGTAGTTCTTACTCTTTCATATCGCGGATATTCATGAGTAGGATTGGTAGATTGCCTACCGCTAGATTATAGCAGTTATCTGTATCCTTACCCTCAGGAGAGATCTTGAGTATTACACAGAGGTCAGAGCATGCCCATTAGATTTCGGTAGTATTACCCTCACGGTTAATTTGTTAGTTCTGGAGATGGTGGACTTCGATATTATTCTTGGTATGGATGTTCTTACCGCTTATCATGTCACAGTCGATTGCCAGATGAGGGTGGTCACTTTTCGGCCTCCGGACCAACCCTCGTGGGATTTCACTAGCATCAGGGATGAGGGCTTATCAGTTATTTCTGTGCTTCAGGCACAGAGATTGCTAGCTCACGGTTGTCAGGGTTTCTTACTGTCATTTATTAGCACCGACGACAGCAGTAGCCCTCCGCTCTCGGACGTTCCAGTGGTCCGAGAATATCAGGACGTATTCCCAGAGGAGCTACCGGGTTTCCCTCCCAGGAGGCAAGTGGAGTTCACTATTGAGCTGATACCGGGGACTGCGTCGGCATCGAAAGCTCCGTATCGTATGGCACCGAGAGAGTTGGACGAGCTGAAGGTCCAGCTCCAGGAGTTATTGGACAAGGGATTCATTAGACCTAGCGTCTCACAATGGGGTTCCCCAGTTCTCTTCGTGAAGAAGAAAGACGGTTCTTTGAGGTTGTGCATCGACTACAGACAGTTGAATGCAGTGACCATCAAGAACAAGTATCCCCTGCCATGGATTGAGGACTTGTTTGATCAGCTTAGGGGCACATCTGTGTATTCCAGGATTGATCTGTGATCCGGATATCATCAGTTGAGGTTCAGAGAGTCAGATGTCCAGAAGACAGCGTTCCGCACCAGATATGGACACTACGAGTTTTTGGTAATGCCATTTGGGCTTACCAATACTCTAGCGGTATTCATGGACTTGATGAACCGCGTATTTCTGGAGTATCTGGATCAGTTCGTCATAGTATTTATTGATGACATCTTAGTCTACTCTCATTCCGAGGAGGAGCATGCACATCATCTTCGCATCGTACTGGAGATTATTAGATGAGAGCGTCTATATGCGAAGTTCAGCAAATGTGCCTTTTGGTTGTCATCAGTAGGTTTTCTGGGACACGTGGTATCTAGCCAAGGCATCTCAGTAGATCCCCAGAAGATCGAGGCTGTTACTAGCTGGGAGCAGCCGAAGTCTGTTACTGAGGTTCGCAGTTTCTTGGGACTAGCCGGCTACTACCGATGTTTTGTTGAGGGCTTCTCGAGCATAGCTATGCCGCTGACACGCCTTACCAGGAAAGGCGTGAGATTCACATGGACAGAGGCTTGTGAGGCTAGTTTCCAAGAGCTGAAGCAGAGATTAGTGTCGGCACCCATCCTCGTTCTTCTATCAGGAGAGGACAGATTTGTGCTTTATACGGATGCATCTTATCAGGGACTGGGCGCCGTTTTGATGCAGCACGGGCGGGTAGTGTCTTATGCTTCTCAACAGCTGAAGGAGTATGAAAAGAACTACCCAGTTCACGATTTAGAGTTAGCAGCTATTATCTTTGCGCTGAAGATTTGGAGGCACCACCTGTACGGTATTACTTTTGAGATATTCACAGATCATAAGAGCCTTAAATACCTATTTACGCAGAAGGAACTCAATCTTCAACAGAGGAGATGGATGGAGTTCCTTAAGGATTATGATTGCACCATTAGCTACCATCCAGGGAAAGCTAATGTTGTGGCGGACGCATTGAGCAGGAAGTCCCGAGGGACTTTGGCCTGCCTCCGGGCATCAGTTACCGAGCTAGTTCAAGGATTCGCAGAGTGGGCTTAGAGGAGCAGGGACGAACTGAGCAGGGTATTCTTGTGACTATGGTTGCTCAGTCGTTGATCCGGACGAGGATTCGAGAGGCCCAGGCCACGGATCAGCACCTGCAGTCCCTTGGCAGCCAGATAGCTTCAGTACCGCAGACTGAGTTCACCAGAGATGATGAGGGTACTCTCTACTTTCGAGGGAGACTATGTGTAGCCGAGTCACATCCGGTCCGAGAGGAGTTACTTCAGGAGGCTCATCGCTCCCGATTTGCTATCCACCCGGGCGGGACCCGTATGTACCGAGACCTGAGGCGTTCCTACTGGTGGAATGGCATGAAGAAAGACATCGTGGATTTTGTAGCTAGATGTCTAGTTTGCCAGCAGGTTAAGGCTGAGCACTAGAGACCTGCTGGACTACTTCAGAGGATTCATATTCCCAAGTGGAAGTGGAAACACATTACTATGGATTTCGTGGTGGGATTGCCTAGGACCAGACGAGGCCTTGATGCGATTTGGGTAATCGTTGATCGATTGACCAAATCCGTGCACTTTCTAGCTATTCAGAGGACCGATTCATTGGATAGATTAGTAGAGGTGTATTGTAGAGAGATCATCAGATTGCACGGCATCCCGTTGAGTATCATCTCCGATCGAGAGCCGCGTTTCACCTCACGTTTCTGGCAGAGTCTGCTGAGGGCCATGGGTACCGAGCTCAGATTTAGTACCGCCTTCCATCCGCAGACCGATGGTCAGTCAGAGCGTACCATCCAGACCTTGGAGGACTTACTGCGAGCCTGTGTTATGGATTTTGGAGGCAGTTGGGAGGATCATCTGCATCTTGTTGAGTTCGCCTACAACAACAGTTATCATGCGGCTATCCAGTGACACCGTATGAGACGTTGTATGGTAGGCCTTGTCGGACACCCACCCTCTGGGAGGAGGTTGGGGAATCCCAGCTATTAGGACCTCAGAGAGCTCAGCACGAGGCAGAGTTAGTCCATACTATCAGACGCAGGACATCTGAGGCGCAAGATCGTCAGAAGAGCTATGCCGACAGGAGACGGAGACCTCTGGAGTTCTCCGTAGGTGATCATGTGTTTCTGCGAGTTTCACCCACGAAGGGGGTGAAACAATTCGGTCTTCGAGGTAAGCTTGCTCCGCGTTACATCGGTCCGTTCCAGATTCTGGAGAGGGTTGGAGCAGTTGCTTATCGTTTAGCACTTCCACCATCTATTACCAGTGTACACGATGTATTTCACGTATCCATGCTGAGGAAATACATACCAGACCCTTCACACGTATTGTCGGATGTCTCAGTTCCACTCTAGCCTGACGCTACTTATGAGGAGATTCCTGTACGGATTTTGGGTCACCGAGAGCGTCAGTTGCGGAACAAGACAATCCGGTTGGTTAAAGTCGGATGGCAGCATCACTCAGATGAGGAGGCTACTTGGGAGCTTGAGGATGTCATTCGAGCTCGCTACCCCCACCTGTTCACTTGAGGTATGTACGAGTAGTTACTGTTCAGTATTTATATCAGCATACTTCTTGATAGTGTCTACCATAGTGAATATCGAAATTTGGGGACCAAATTTTTATTAGTGGGGGAGGATGTTAAATCCGACACGTTTATTCCGCTCTGGAAAATTTTCGGAAAGTCCCAAGAATTATCCAGGCTCTGGGACGATGTTTAAGGGTTTAATGGATAAGGAATTCTAAACCCTAGGGGTGGTCTTGCAATTAGATGGAAAGAGTGTTGGACTAAACTGCAAGATGGACCTCTTAAATACCTTGACCTAATCCATTGTTGCGGCCGAACACCCTCAGTTCACGCGAACGCAGCCGATTTCCCCCTATTGCCTTCCTTCTCCTCTCGGATCGCCGGTGCCAGAAACTGGCCGATCAACCGACGTAGACCAGCTGTCATCTCCACCTTCCTGGCCTGGAAATGAACGGGAGGATAGGGGGCGTGCCGCGAGCCATCACTGCAACGCACCTACCCATTCCACACCACCTCGAGCTTAGGCTGACCAGGTGCTGCGATTGCGGTGTTTTTCATTCGTCTTCCGCAGACGCCCTTGCTCCGATCAAGCATCGTCGGGAGGGAGGAGTGTTGGGTACTAATAACACTCACCGATCATCAACAAGACGGTAGGTGGTTCTTATTGTGCGGATGTGAGAATGCGAGGTTCTTCTTCCTAGTTTCAGTGGATTTGGTGTACTGATCTCCGATTTTGATTCCAGGAGGCATTCTCGCTACGCTGTGAGGTCGGATTGTGTCAAAGTTATGCAGGGTAGATAGGGTTCCGACGCATCCTCAGGTGAGCTGGGTTTGGATTGGTTCTGTACACTTCAAGAACTAGTGGAATTTAGTGTAGGTTGTTCAAATCTATTCTGTTGATTAGATTTGGATCGATTTGTGAATTTGAACTTTACTGTGTTGAGGAACTGTGATGATTTGGGTTTTGGAATGAACGTTAGCTTTCTGCCCTATGTTACTGCCGTAAGTTGTTAATCTGCAATTGGAATAGGTTATAGGAATTGAAATCAAGCCTAATCATGCATGTACATCTCGTTTATTTGATCTATTGGGACTAGATTGAACCAGATGGTGAGATTGGGTTGAGTATGAAACTTAACCCTAATGATCTAGTGTGGGGAATTTGAATTGAGGATTGGACCTAATTTTAATTACAAGGAGTAATTAGAAACCATACCATTTAATCGGACGTAATTAAATGGGAAGGAAACAATTGGGTTAACCCCAATATGGTTTAGGGATTTATTAGCTAGCTATCATTTGTATAATAGCTAATTAAATGCATCCTTAATACAGGAGCTTGATTGGATTATTGGCGGGTGGTTCTATCTCATTTGATATGGACTTCTACACTTTTGTAGGCGGGTACCTTTTGACTTATCTTTTCTGATATTGTCATGTGGTTATGCATAGACTGTTATAGATAGCAGTAAGATTATACGCTATCCTTGTTTATTATGCCTGTTCTGGATACTTGTTGTTTATCCTTGTGTTATTATGCTGTTAGTTCCATACAGTCTCAGGTATTGTCATATCTATATGTATGCTTAGATATCGGGATGTATCTCTTGCATTTGACATCGAGGGATCTGTAGTTTCAGGCCAGTATACCTTGTAGGTTACCTGTATTTCCTGTTGTAGGATTTCAGACTGAGACCTAGTATACTGAGGACTTGGGGAGGGAGGTATGTGTATCTATCATACACCATCCTTGCATTGTTGCATGCCGGCGATCAGCGACTCCCTTATGGTTGAGCCTATCGTCTTCCGGTACATGATATGCACACACGGTCACTCATGGGTTAGTGGATACCGTAGGATGTGTGCATTTGCCCTGTATTTGTTGGTGCAAGTTGCATCAATGATGTTCTTCTTTAAATGTTTTAATGTTTGACAATACACTTAAGTCAGTGATACAATGAATAGACAAAGGGGAGCAAAAGTGAAGTAACCAAAGCTAAAGAAAAGTCCTAGTTAATCTAGGCATCGAAACCCTAAGTCCCAGCGAAGGGCTGCTGGGCACCTAGCGAAGGGCTGCTAGGTATCGAAACCTCAAGACCTAGCGAAGGGCTGCTAGGTATCAAAACCCTAAAGACCTAACGAAGGGCTGTTAGGCACCTAGCGAAGGGCTGCTAGGTATCGTAACCCTAAGACCTAGCGAAGGGCTGCTAGGCACCTAGTGAAGGACTACTAGGCATAGAAGACCTAGCGAAGGGCTGCTAGGCACCTAGCGAAGGGCTGCTAGGCATAGAAGACCTAGCGAAGGATTGCTAGGCACCAGGCGAAGGACCGCTTGGTAAAAAAGACCTAGCGAAGGGCTGCTAGGCACCTGGCGAAGGGCTGCTAGGGAATGAAGACCTGGCGAAGGACTGCTAGGCACCTAGCGAAGGAGTGCTAGGTAATGAAGTCTTGGTCCAAGGGACTGAGCAACTCAGCTGAGCGATGACTAAGGACAGGAGTAGAGACGGGTCGGGGTTCGGGCGTCTCGAGATCCGGAGTAATCGGAGGCTAAGCAAAAGTCCATCCGAAGGACTGGGTGGCAACCATCTCCTGAAAGGAGTAGGTGAAGGGCGAGTTCTCGAGGACAGGAACTCGTGCCGGTTCGACCTAGGGTTTCGTGCAAATCCAAAGTCTGAACCAAGTCCCTAAGGCTGACATTATGTGTATCTATGCTTTGTGTTTGTATATCTTGCAGGTACCAAGATTGGGAGAAACAAGAGGCAGCTGGAGGCCCTATGCAGGGCGCCCCCAGTGTTGGGGGCGCCCCCATCATTCCGGGTGCCCCCAGTGTTGGGGGCGCCCCCAGCTAAAGGTAAAAAGGGCAGTAACTTAAAGCAGGCAAAACAGGTGTCAACCGGGGCACCCGGATTCGAACCTGTTTGTGCTGTTTCATGTTCGAAATGCAGATAAGCGCTCAGGAGGGCGCCCAGAGCGTCCGGGGTGCCCTGGTCAAAGCTGTTATCAGCTGCGGCGAGGTAGGCGCAGGGATAAAGTTTGACCGAGTCTTCCGGGGCGACCCCAGCGTCCAGGGCGCCCCCAGGAGTGTTATAAAAGGGGTGTCGACCCCTCTGCTTCAGACACGACTTCGAAGTACTGTTCTAATCATTCTGACCAACGGCAACACACTAGAAACGAGGCTCTACGACCGGGAGGCTCCAGGAGGAAGTGCGCGGCACTTCGGAGGTCCAGATTGGCCGAGCTTCATCCTTGTCTTGTTGGTTTGCATTTTGTTAATTACCGTACTTAAATTTCTATATTATTGATTGTAATATTGCACTGTAAGTCGGGTTTCTCCGCCTCCGGAAAGTCCGGAAAGGAGACCAATAGTGGACGGGCGTTCCCGTGCATAGGCCTTGGATGTACTGACCCTGGGGGGTTGGGAACCAAGTAAAAATCCGCTGTGTCTTTTGCTCTGTTTTTCGTTCTATTTATTTTCCGCTGCGCTACTAATATTTTAAGTCTAGAACGAACGAAAGCTTTACGAAGATTTCCGAAAGATTTTGAACGGTCGATATTCACCCCCCCCTCTATCGACGGTACCGGTCCTACAATTGGTATCAGAGCCGAGCCGCTCTTCACCGGACTAACAGCCGACGGAGCAACGACGCTAGGAGTTGAGGGGGAGCTCAGGGGTGAATCAGGTATTTTTAGTTTAAAATGTCCAGTTTTAAATTGCATATTATTTGTTTCAAGTGCAGGGAGAGAGGGCACTACAAAAATCAGTGCCCTACTCGTAAGAATCGTTCGTCACCGGCGGCAAAGGAGGTACCAGCGCCAGGAGTCCGAAAAACAAAAATCACATCAGATGTTTCAAATGCGAGAAATACGGGCACTACAAAAATAAGTGTCCGGCGAAGGTACGTAAGATTTACGTTCCAAAATTTTTAAAAGTTCCTGCATTGTCTTTAGATAATTCAGTTAATTTTTCTAAATTAGATTTACTGCATAGTAAAATTAGTATTTTGCATGAAAACTTAGAAAATATAGACATGACTAAAATTTCAGAAATTAATTATTTAATTCAGAACATTAATTTAGCAATTACTAAAATAAATTGTGATAATTTTAATTCAGATAAATCTGATAATTTTTCAGATAAATCTGAATTTAAAAATCCTAAGGACAAATCTGAATTTAAAAATCTTAAGGATGATCCTAAATTCGAAGATCCTTTAGATAATTATGAATTCAAATTTGAAAATCCATTGTATAATTCTAAATTCGAATTTGAAAATTCTAAATTTAATCCAGAATTTAATTCAGAAAATCTTAAAGATAATTCAGAAATTAATTCTGAAAATCTTAAGGATAATTCTAAAGATAATTATAAGGATAATTCTGAAGATGATATCTCTTTAGATAATAATTTAATTATCCCCTTAGATAATCCTGAAACCTTAATTAGTGGCCCAATTTACTCCACCTACTGTGAGGATATTGAAAAATCTAATCTTAAAGAGGATATGGAACTATCCAAGATTAGGGCCATAATCAATAAAAATTACAAAAATTCAAATAAATCAAAATTATTAGAAAAACTTGAAAAGAAAGATAAAGATGAAGAAGAAATTTTTGAAATAATGAAAATGATGAATTTAAACCCACAATTATTAATTAATCATTATAACCTAAAAAAATTTAAATTAAATTAAATTAAATCCTAATTCTAAATTAAATTAAATTAAATTAAATCCTAATTCTAAATTAAATTAAATTAAATTAAATCCTAATTCGAAATTAAATTAAATTAAATTAAATCCTAATTCGAAATTAAATTAATTTCAAATTAAATCTTAATTAATTTCAAATTAAATCTTAAATTAACTTCAAATTAAATCTTAATTAATTTAAATTAAATTCAAATTAAATCTTAATTAAATCATAATTAAATCCAAATTAAATTCAAATTAAATTAAAATTCAAATTCAAATTAAATCTTAATTAAATCCTAATTAAATTCAAATTAACTCTTAATTAAATCCTAATTAAATTCAAATTAAATCCTAATTAAATCCTAATTAAGTTCAAATTAAAACTTAATTAAATTCAAATTAAATCTTAATTAAATCCTAATTAAATTCAAACTAAATCTTAATTAATTCTTAATAATTTAAATAAATCAAATTAATTAATTCTTAATAATTCAAATTCAAATTAATTAATTAAATCTTAAATAATTCATTATAATTCAAATTAATTAATTAAATCTTAAATAAGTCAAATTAATTCAAATTAATTAAGTAAATCTTAAATAATTCAAATTAATTCAAATTAATTAATTAAATCTTAAATAATTCAAATTAATTAATTAAATCTTAAATAATTCATTTTAATTCAAATTAATTAATTGAATATTAAATAATTCAAATTAATTAATTAATTCTTAATAATTTAAATAAATTCAAATTAATTAATTCTTAATAATTCAAATTCAAATTAATTAATTCTTAATAATTCTAGTTTAATTCAATTAAATTCGAATTAATTCAAATAATTTAATTAAAATTCAATTAAATTCGAATTAATTCAAATAATTTAAGTAAAATTCAATTAAATTCAAATTAATTCAAATAAACTTAATTAATTCAATTTACTCCAATTAAAATTTGCCTTTAAATTCAAACATCAATTAATTCTTAATTAAATCCAATTAAAACTTAAATAACATAAACTCGAACTAAAACTAAAACCTTACCCAAACCGCAACAATTAAAATTAATAAAATTAAATATGTCAAAATGGGTTGACATATTCGCCGGTTCACACGACATGTATCAAATCGGGAATTTGATACATCTTTAGAAACATAAGTAAAATGATTTAAATTGTTTGACTCATGCATAATTGACATGACATGCATTTGCTATTCTTTTAAAATATATGACATGTTATTCATATTTAAATTTTATGCATATATTAGAACGGTTATAGGAAAAAGAATAATTGAAACTTGATCAAACTGGTATTGGGTGGCGGTGAGATGATAGTACGTTAGGGAAGCCAATTCTAATAAGATCAAGTATACTTGGTCTCTTTAGACTGGTGAAACTAGCCGAAGCTACCGATCCAAGACCCAAACTAGTTAGACCAGAATTTTTCAAAAAGTAATTTTGAAAATGAAATTTCATTAAAAGGCTTTGTCAAGGAAAGGGTTGATGATCCAATAAGGCTACGGCCAAAGAAGGCCTAGTGCCTCGCCAAGACCTGGAAGCAAATTTTTGAAATTCAAATTCAAATTACTTCTTGCCAAATTCAAATCTAACACAAGCTTCAATTAAATCTTAGAGTTAATAAATTAAGAAAAATGATTCAAGCATCTCACAATACACCTATAAGGCAACCATGCTTGTTGTATTGATACATCTAAAATGGGTGAGATGTTAAGGACTAATGAATTGAAAAATATTTTTCAAAATTGTTAGAATATTTTTCTAAAAATATATTTTCAAAATAGTGCTTTAACATAATAATGTTTTTATGGAATTCATGCTTGTCTGATTGAATATATATATATTATACATTTTTTCAAAAATATATCTTTTCAAAAATTTGTTTGACTCACTCAATTAGACACAAGCCTCTTAGGACAACACTAAAGTTCCTTAAGGCACTTAGATAGAGTCACGGTATCGGGTACAGGGGGAGTACTTTTTATTTTTTTTGTTTTCAAAAATTTGCACTTTAAAAATTACTATTATTTGAAAATACTTTTCGAAAACTCAGCTTTAAATCGTTATCACTTGTGTTTTTCGAAAAAAAAGGGTTTATGTTGTAAAATTTACCTGTCTTGTTTGATTTTGATAAACCCTAAAGACACAGAGGAAAGTCTACTTCATAATCTACAAGGACTCCTAGGACGTGTCAGATTTAGGGGGAGTCTAAATCAAACTTCTGAAAAAGTTTCTTTTAATTAATTGTTTTGAAATTATTAGATAATTCCTTTGATTTGAATCAAACCTTAAGACTCAGAGGAAGAGTACTTGTGGTCAACAAGCTTCCCAGGACTGGGTCAAGTTTAGGGGAGGTCAAATTAAAAGAAGTATTGGATATTTCAAATGTTTTCATGCGCGGTATTTTCAAATCCTGTTGAAAACATAAGTATGTTTTTTTTACTATCAATTTGTTAATAAAAATATATACACTATTACTTTCAAAAATTCATCTGGTGTTGATCAATTTGATATAATATCTTGAGTTTGAAAAATCCTCCAGGACACTTAGGAAAATGCCCTTGTAGTCAACAAGGTTTCCTATGATTGTGTCAGACTGGAAGATAAACCAAATCAAGTATTATAACTTTAAAATTCTTATATTATTCAAAATTAACTTACATTCTGTAACTTATGAAATTTTTGAAATAATATTTACTTGAGTTGGAAAACTTCCAGGACACTTAGGAAATGTCCTTGTAGTCAACAAGATTTCCCAGGATGGTGTCAGACTGAAAAGTAATCCAAGTGAAGTCAAATATTATGCTTTCAAAAGTACTTATATCTTTCAAAGTCTAATATTCTTTCAAAAGTACTTAATTTAAAAAAAATAATAATAAAAAAAATATTTTTCAAAAGTACCTACTCTTTAAAAAAAACTCAATATATTTTTCAAAGGTACTTATATTTTTCCAAAATTACTTATTATTTTTCAAAATATCATTTTTCAAAACTGCTGAATCTATTATTTTTCAAAAGTAGTTGCATGCCTCAAAGATCATCTTTTAAAATATTTGGCATTTTTCTCAAAGATATTGTCTAAGTTGTCTAAGTTCAAAATACTTAAGTAGTAGTTTTATGCTATGCTTTCAAAATTTTACACTAAGTATTTTCAAAAATACTCTCATTGTTGGTGCAAGTATTCTTTTTTTTGATGTATGACAAAGGGGGAGAGGTAAGTGCTTAAGTTAGAATTTTTTTTTTGGATTCTTACCAAAAGACCATTTGATCAAAATGTATTTTTCAAAACTAAGGTCATGTCTTAGTTTGATCCCAAGGATGGTAAGTTAGCCCCTTAAACCAATCTAACTTAAGTTATTGTCAAACATCAGAAAGGGGGAGATTGTTGGTGCAAGTTGCATCAATGATGTTCTTCTTTAAATGTTTTAATGTTTGACAATACACTTAAGTCAGTGATACAATGAATAGACAAAGGGGAGCAAAAGTGAAGTAACCAAAGCTAAAGAAAAGTCCTAGTTAATCTAGGCATCGAAACCCTAAGTCCCAGCGAAGGGCTGCTGGGCACCTAGCGAAGGGCTGCTAGGTATCGAAACCTCAAGACCTAGCGAAGGGCTGCTAGGCACCTAGCGAAGGGCTGCTAGGTATCAAAACCCTAAAGACCTAACGAAGGGCTGTTAGGCACCTAGCGAAGGGGTGCTAGGTATCGTAACCCTAAGACCTAGCGAAGGGATGCTAGGCACCTAGTGAAGGACTACTAGGCATAGAAGACCTAGAGAAGGGCTGCTAGGCACCTAGCGAAGGGCTGCTAGGCATAGAAGACCTAGCGAAGGATTGCTAGGCACCAGGCGAAGGACCGCTTGGTAACAAAGACCTAGCGAAGGGCTGCTAGGCACCTGGCGAAGGGCTGCTAGGGAATGAAGACCTGGCGAAGGACTGCTAGGCACCTAGCGAAGGAGTGCTAGGTAATGAAGTCTTGGTCCAAGGGACTGAGCAACTTAGCTGAGCGATGACTAAGGACAGGAGTAGAGACGGGTCGGGGTTCGGGCGTCTCGAGATCCGGAGTAATCGGAGGCTAAGCAAAAGTCCATCCGAAGGACTGGGTGGCAACCATCTCCTGAAAGGAGTAGGTGAAGGGCGAGTTCTCGGGGACAGAAACTCGTGCCGGTTCGACCTAGGGTTTCGTGCAAATCCAATGTCCGAACCAAGTCCCTAAGGCTGACATTATGTGTATCTATGCTTTGTGTTTGTATATCTTGCAGGTACCAAGATTGGGAGAAACAAGAGGCAGCTGGAGGCCCTATGCAGGGCGCCCCCAGTGTTGGGGGCGCCCCCATCATTCCGGGTGCCCCCAGTGTTGGGGGCGCCCCCAGCTAAAGGTAAAAAGGGCAGTAACTTAAAGCAGGCAAAACAGGTGTCAACCGGGGCGCCCGGAGCATCCGGGGCGCCCGGATTCGAACCTGTTTGTGCTGTTTCATGTTCGAAATGCAGATAAGCGCTCAGGAGGGCGCCCGGAGCGTCCGGGGCGCCCTGGTCAAAGCTGTTATCAGCTGCGGCGAGGTAGGCGCAGGGATAAAGTTTGACCGAGTCTTCCGGGGCGCCCCCAGGAGTGCTATAAAAGGGGTGTCGACCCCTCTGCTTCAGACACGACTTCGAAGTACTGTTCTAATCATTCTAACCAACGGCAACACACTAGAAACGAGGCTGTACGACCGGGAGGCTCCAGGAGGAAGTGCGCGGCACTTCGGAGGTCCAGATTGGCCGAGCTTCATCCTTGTCTTGTTGGTTTGCATTTTGTTAATTACCGTACTTAAATTTCTATATTATTGATTGTAATATTGCACTGTAAGTCGGGTTTCTCCGCCTCCGGAAAGTCCGAAAAGGAGACCAATAGTGGACGGGCATTCCCGTGCATAGGCCTTGGATGTACTGACCCTGAGGGGTTGGGAACCAAGTAAAAATCCGCTGTGTCTTTTGCTCTGTTTTTCGTTCTATTATTTTCCGCTGCGCTACTAATATTTTAAGTCTAGAACGAACGAAAGCTTTACGAAGATTTCCGAAAGATTTTGAACGGTCGATATTCACCCCCCCCCCTCTATCGACGGTACCGGTCCTACAGTATTGCTCCGTTCAGCCACTATGTGGAGGGTGGTTCCGGGCGTGGTAGCAGCCAGGGATCCCTTCTCGTACTGAGCCACGAGGAGATGAGAGCTAGACTCCCCCATTGCTTAGGGTAGGAGCGGAGTCTCCACCAGCATCCTATCCACCCGGTCACTCAGGAGCAGTGATAGCAGGGTGCGTACAGTTGTCATAGCTCTACCCTCTCAGACGTCACCTATGACAGGTGTACGATGATCTGACTGGTGTCAGGGGTGACACATGTCATTGCACCATGTGCATATTTTACATCATGCATTATTTGCTGCACTTGATTTCTGCACTTGTTTGACCTGCATATACTGGAGACCTGTTATCTGATATTATATGTCTATTGGTGTTCCATTGGTATTTATTACCCTCTTTTCAGGTTAGATGGATTCTGGTATGTATCTACCTCAGTACTTTCAGTACCAGTTTTTCCCTATTGTTGATATGAGACTGTATTAGCGGAACTCTTGTTGTTAGTATAACTTTCTATGCATATCTGTTGGGTATTCGGTGAGTTATGGACTCACCCCGTTGCCATACATTTTTTATTTCAGGTTGATGCCTGCCAGGAGAGCCCTAGCCGCCAGTCCCCAGCTCGAGAGGAGCTTTGCTTTGTTTTTATTTTATGTTGATTTACGGTTATGGACCCTGTATTATGTACCTTGCTTCCGTTGCCATGTTTTGGGCATGTATTCCTGTTTTATTCGATGGGATTGTACTTTTGAGTCCTATGTTGGACTTCGTGGGGTTTTGGCTTTGTTCCTGCCCCCTGGCAACTCAGGTGAGTTCGTACTTTGGTTTTACGATGGTTATAGTTATATATCCGTTGTTTCTGCATGGATTTGAGGCCTGAGGCCATTTAACTGCGTGGTTGTGATATTTATATCTGTGTGTTTGTGTAAATTGTCCGCTGGACAAGGGAGGTGCTGTCCGATTTTCTATTGGATTAGCAGCTCCAGGGTCTCGGGGCGTGACATCGTGCCTAGTCCTCGACCAGGACTTCGTGCCTAGTCCTCGACCAGGACTTCATGCATAGTCCTTGACCAGGACTTCGTGCTCAACCCTATAGGTCAAGACTTCATGCCTAGCCCAACTAGGATTTTCCTGCACACTTATTAAAATCATCAGATCACAATATAAACTTAACTTTGAACCCTTTACCTACCAAAACCAAGTTCGATCTGATGCTTTCGACACCAACATTATCTTCGTCTAGTACATATAAGGTCCCTTTAGGTCTTGTTGATATGATTGATGATTTTGAGAAGCTTGCTAGATTCAATTGAGTTGAAGTCATCATCAATTTTTGTCCCCACAACTACCTAAAATTGGGGACTTATTTTCATCAACTCAGAGATAACACACCAGCACCACCCTCCCTTATCTAAAGGGATTTGCTGAGCTTTTGACAGTGAGTATATTTTTGATGTTAAATTTTATAATTTTTTACGATCATTTATGTATTTATATGTAACACTTGGTATGCTGAATTAGACATGATTTTTGGAGAATCTTCCAATTCAAAAATCATACAATATTGAAGGACCCTGAATAAATAAGTGGAGGAATATTCCTTCACATATTAGTAAGGTGAGGACCCTTGTCGACCAACTCTCACCTAAAGAGGTAATTATTCAAAACTATAACCTATTTTAGTTTGATATAGAGTTGTTAGTATTTGTGTACTTGTTATTTGATAGGTTATGATTGAAATAATCTCTACCTAAAATGAAAAATCATTGGTTGAGAACCTTGATATCGGTGATGCCATTCTACGTCCAATGCAGACATCACAAATATACGACATAGAAGTTGGAAGACAAAGTAGTAAGGAATGTGGTAACTGCATTATTAAAAGCAATCGAATCAAGGAGCTATCAGTGTAAAACATGGCCCCCGGGGCTATGGTGCAGCGGTAAGGTAATTAGTTGTTAACCCAGGCATCCACGGTTCGATCCCCAGCTACGGCGCATTTTGCAGGAATTTTTCCTCCAAATGGGGCGCGAACCCTAGGACGTTGGGCTTCTAGATTGCCACCGCGAGCGCTTCCCGATTTACCCTGGTGACTGGTGGGAAACTTCCGTGGGGCCGGGCCGGTCACCCCAGGTTCAATTTGTCTGCTGCCTGGTTCATCATTTTATCAGTGAAAAACATGCATTTGAATGAAAGGGTTAATGAATTACTCGCAATATTTGAAAATAAGGGCATGGAGGTTCATCCTGAACCATGCCGATGATGCCTCGGTGCCAAAGGCCTCCAGTAGCTTGTAGAACAAAGAGTAGGAGAGGACGTGATCGAAGTCGATATGATTATAGGGATACTCCAATTGATAGTCCATTGTGACACCAGCTATTACCTAAGGGGAAGCGAAGCAAGAAACAAATATAAGATGTAGAGGGTAAAAAATTTGAATAAGAACCTATTTTTATGGACAAGGGAAAAAGAAAAATAACTGGAGATGATATAGATGAAGAAAGAAAAATCATCACTGTAATGAAAGTCAGGTCGAAAAAGAGGTAGAGGAGGAAACAAATAGGATTGCCGAACATTACAAAATGAGAAAACAAGCCATCGTCGTATGTGATTTATTTGCATATAAAATAGTTAAATTAAGTTGATTTTATTCATTAATTCATTCTTTTTTTATCTTTATGGATGTAGTTTATGAAGAAGTATTTTATGACTTTAAAGAAGAAAAGTCAAGATGAAGATGTGACCTACCTGCTAAATAAATTGGAGAACCTAAAGTATGATAGGACACATAATTTATTTAATTATTTGATTTGTTAATATTAGTATTTTTTTTCTTTAATATATTATCTTATAGATTAACTTTGTAGGTTTACAACTGAATTAATTTGGGATGATACACCCTTTGGTTTGAATATGCATTCCTACTTATCTGTTCTAAATGGAGAGATTTTTACAAAAGACGAGGTAATTGATGCCTACTATAAAATTTTGTTTAGGAGGGCATCCGCATCTGGTAGGTTATACAATAAGGCAATATATTATTCAACTTTCTTCACAGTAAAAATCTAAATGAATTTAGAATATATATTATTAGAATAAATTATATTATTTGATTATTAATCATTTTGTCTGTGCATATTTGTAATCATCAATAATATCCTCAAAAAAGTTTGGTTTGCAACAAGTAATGAAGACAGATATAATAGATGAAGGGTTTAGATATATTTTAATACCTTTGTGCAATAATAATGTACACTTTCACTTGTTCTCGGTGGATCCAAAATCAATGATCACTACGACAAATATGACTTTCCGCAGTACACGATTTTGCTATCCGCAACATGCATTGCATGCTGCACAACTGCAAGTTGTCAAAAGTCATAAAACAACGACAGCATGGGATGCACACTACAGTTAAGAGCATTGACAACGCGCAGTGTGCACTACGATTAATACAATTTGCTGCGCACTAGACACACTGTGAATAACTACGATTAATACTATTTGCATTGTGCGGCGCACTGCAATTAATACTATTTGTAGTGTGCGGCATGCGCTGCGGTTAAGAACAATCAGCAACATTGACAACGCGCATCGCATGCTGCGATTTAGAGCATTCGCAACGCGCACTGCAATTATAATCATTCAAATAACACACATAAATTATAATATCTCATACATATGCCACATATAATTATAATATAACACAAATTATAATACCACATACAAGTACCACATACACACAATTGTAAAATTAAAACTCAAACAATTATAATATTACATTTAACCATAATCATCACTTAGGTAAATCAATCCAACTAGTAATAAAAAATTCACTTAGTAACATAATTCTTTTTCTACAAAAGAGTATATAACTTTAAAATAAATAGAATCTATATCAGTCGTATAAAACTCATGAGTTTCTCTAAATCAACTACAAAAATAATGAATTACTTAACAATCAAAGATTTTACTATCAACAGTATTCCCACACTTCTTCAATCTGATATGTATCCAAAAGTGTTCCACTAGCCACCAATATTTGTTTCGTTATCAAGGTTCCATCTTAGCCTTCATCTTCTCAAAACCTCAATAATATCTAATTCAAAATGATAGACGATTTGAATTTCTACGCAAGATATAAAGAAAAACATTATTCAGCAAGACCTAGTGAAGAGATCATAAACAAACGATAAATAAAATAAAAAAGAGAGGATAAATAGAATGAAAAAATAGAGGGTACTCAACCTTGTATTTGATATTTAACTGCCAAAGGAAATAATGAATTTGATAGATAAAAAAAATCTATTCATTTGAAAGAAGACTAATGCATATTTCGCTTCAACTCCATAAGTTAAGTAGATGATTAGAAGTGCTACTAATGCATAGGAAAAATAATATATGGCAACTAGGGAAAATATATAAAAGTTTTCAAGTCTTGTAACTTTCATGTTGTTTGGTAGCAACTAGAGCACCCAATATTTGCCATGATTGAAAGGATCTTGATGGGAGACAAAGGACCACCTTCTTCACTCAACAGTAAAGCATGTTGCTTGAGTTCACACATGAGGCACCATTCTTTCATACAACCTTAGAAACTAATCAATGTGTAAAACTGAAGATATTATGAAATTATGCAATTCTCATTCATAAGAATTAGTAAAACATTCAAATGTACATGTCCGAGAATGCTCTTCAAAGCAGGTAGACCATAAGAGGTTTTGTGGAAGTTAGACATTGAAAAACTTGATTGGCTAATCACTTTATACCAAAAGCTCAACGTGTCATAAAAGTGGCCAATCTTAATAGCGGTATACTTAATACTAGCCCCTCTTGTGGCGGTGAGTATACCAGTTCAATTTGCTTCAACTACACAGAACAACAAATGAAGCTAAAAAATGAACAACTCAATCTGATTACAACATCACAAGAATGACCTTGCCTCCCGTCATGCTTTAGAAACATTTACCACAAAAATGGTTGGGTAATACTAATTAAAGTGTATAGCCTATGTTTCAAATTGCAATTGATAGTTTAAACATTTTTTAACTCATACCTTGTAATGACCCGGCCCCTTGGGCGGCACAACTTGGGCGGCCCAACTGGCAACCCCTTATGTCGCCGACCGACGACCATCGGCCGTGCCATTACTCACTAGGTCTTCCCACCCCTCGCCAGTAGATTTTTGTCTTCCCAGGATTCGAACTCTAGACCTCCAGGCTAAGTACTAGAGTTTATGAATCCTGATAGCCAAGTGAGCCACTCACTTGGCTACCAGATTCAAGGAACTTTAGTATTTATCCTAGAGGTCTAGGGTTCGAATCTGGGGAAGACAAAAACCCACCGCCAAGAGTAGGAAGATCGTAGGACATGACCTAGAGAGCCGCCTGATAGGACTAGAGGGGTCGTGTCGCTACATAAAAAGGCTCCTTTTATGTAGCGACATGACCCCTCTAGCCTCATCAGGCGACTCTCTAGGTCATACCCAACGGTCTTCCCACACCCGACGGTGGGTTTTTGCCTTATCCATATTCGAACCCTAGACCCCGGGACAAGTACTAAAGTTCCTTAAATCTGGTAGCCAAGTGAGCCGCTACCAGATTCATGAAACTTTAGTACTTGTCCCGGAGATCTAGGGTTCGAATCTGGAGAAGGCAAAAATTCATCGTCGGGTGTGGAAAGACCATAGGACATGACCTAGAGAGCCGCCTGATGGGGCTAGAGGGGTCATGTCGCTACAGATACTCTCGACTACATACCTCACGATTTCACGTCGTTATCGCTACGCACTGGGTTAAATTTGCGACTTACCTTTGTAAATCCTCAATCTTCAACCATCTTTCATGATGCTCGGCTTCCTCAATTGAAACATGTTGTTGTTGCGACGCAACCACGATGACCTTCCATTGGATCTAACATTCCATTTCCTCAATCAGACACTGTTAGCTTTGATACTTACTAATGCTAGAAATGGTAATAATTTTCTTGCGGGAGGAGAGATTTGAGAATAAGGTAAAAAGAGATAACTGTTGTCCTTCGAGTCTTTCAAAAAAAAAAATTATTTAATAATCAAGGATTATTTCTTTTATAGCTAAATAGATATCTATATAAAGTCTAAACTTAAGACCTAAATATACGAAATAAATCTTAAAACTATTATTTCTATCTTATAAAGAAAGGATAGAAATTCTAAAAGTAAGGAAAAATTATTATCCACAATTCTAAAATTTCTAAACGGATTCAAATCCGAAAAATATGCAACAAAGTGAAATTATCAAAATTAATTAAAATACTTTAAATATAAGAAAAATAAAAATTTTAAAAAATAATAATAATAATCTTTGAATCCTCTCACAAGCATATTAGAATTAGTCCGAATCAATTTTCTATGATACTTGAATAAGAATTAAATTTAACATAGATCATCAGCTTTGTCATGGCTCAAAAGTCACTGATATTAATTCCCGCCCAATATGAAACTAGAAAGAGGATCAACACATCTAGATGATCAATAATTCTCACGTTTCTTTATAATTTTGTGGTTTGTAATAAATTATTTGCAATCCTGGCTCGCTAAGGAAACAAAACTATTGAATAATAAATATCCTCTAAAATTTTTTCAACTGAGCAAATTAGAATATATATTTTTATAAAAGATCAGACCAAACATTATAGTTGAAATTAAATATATGCATCACTATCAGAAATTACATTTCAACGACCAACAGGGTCAGCACTTACATTTCAATAACCAGCAGGGTCAGCAATTATGTTTCAATAACCAGCAGCGTCAATATTATCGACATGATTCTTTTTATATTTTTTTTAATCTTATTGACCTATATATTCCTTTTTCTGTATTCTTATTTTCTTTATATTCATCTGGAAGTTCTAATTGTATTAGCAGCCGTTCGGTCAATATAAGTAGCCTATATTTAATCATATTTTATTTGAAGCATTTCATAACTGGTACGTATCCTTGGCTTATATAAACTTGAAGGATCAATCCAATATATGCACAGCAGAAGCTGCTAATTAATTAAGTTGTAGGTAGTGAATTATGGAGTCGGGAAGTCAAAGAATGCTCACTTCCGTTGCTGCTGCAATTATCATCTTCTTCGGCTTCAATGACTTATGCTATGCTCAGAAATGTAATGTTAATTTCTCCTTTTCTTAATTAATCCATACATTTTCTTGATGATGATTAGGAGTTCTTTTAATCCTTGTTAACTATCGCATAATTAGTTGTTTATGTGAACAGCGCCACCATATGGCTTCGTGAAGCAAGCGGCAGATGCTCCACGGGTGTCGTACCACGACTACATCATCGTCGGCGGCGGGACAGCTGGCTGCCCCTTGGCCGCCACCCTCTCAGAGAAGTTCGACGTGCTGGTGCTGGAAAGAGGCGGATCGCCTTACGGGAATCCCAACATTTCCAACCTCGCCTCTTTGGCCGACAACCTCGCCTACCTCACCCCGACCTCGCCGGCGCAGCGCTTCATCTCCGAGGACGGCGTCATCAATACACGAGCTCGCTGCCTCGGCGGCGGCACCTGCATCAACGCTGGGTTCTACTCGCGCGCCAGCCGCCGGGAGGTGATGGATATGGGATTGAAACCGAAGCTGGTCAACGAGTCGTTCCAGTGGGTGGAGCGAGAGTTGGTTTTCCGGCCTCAACTGACGGAGTGGACTTCGGCCTTCAGGGCAGGGCTTTCGGAGGCCGGAGTCACCCCTGATAACGGATTCACCTATGAGCACTTGGACGGTACTAAGGTCGGGGGAACCACGTTTGATCCAACTGGCCATCGGCACACCGCCGCCGATCTGCTCAAGTACGCCGACCCTGCCAGGATCACCGTGCTCTTGCGCGCCACGGCGCAGAGGATCTTGTTCAGGAACGTTATCGGGCAGCATAAGAACCCACAAGCATACGGCGTCGTGTACAAGGACGAAGCCGGCAAAATCCACGAGGCCCGCCTCAAGGGCTTCTCCGCAGGCGAAATCATACTGTCAGCCGGCGCTCTTGGTATGTCACGCCCCCAGAGGCACATGCTTCCTCGAAAATTAGACAGCATCTCCCCTGTACGGCGGACAATATGAGGCAAATATACATAATATCTCCACCAATATAGCTCAGCCACAAGCGGCTGGCATCACAACAATAGGAAATAGACACAACCACGCAGTTTATATTAAAACAAAATAAATGGATAGCTTAGCCATCTTAAACATAAAAGAAAGTCTACATACCAGTAATAACGTCAAAATCCAAAACCGATACTTGACAAGGAAACTAACTGCGGAAATAAAACAGACAATAGAACAAACCAAAACAAACCGACACTGGTACTGAGGGACTGAGGGACTGGCAACTGGATCATCTCCTGGCTCCAAGTAAAATATATATCTACCTACTACCTGAAACAACAAAAAGGAAAGCAGGGGTGGTGAGTCCGGGTGGACTCTGCGGGTATATGAGTAGATAAATAAGCATGGCATAAATAAGATAACGAAGTAGAGAATCAAAAGGTACAGTCCATAAGAAATATCAGATTTACCTAATCATGCATAACCAATATAATACGACATGGTATAAAATTTCGAATAACGACTAAACAGGTATAGAACAACTCAACAACAGTAATATCAAGATAAACATGCATGTCATACATATGCAACAATCATAGCTCATATAAGTGCATCAAACACAAACAAATGCATAAAAGAAATACGTATGCACATGATGCAATAACATGTGTCACCCCTGACGCCAGTCAAGCCGTCAACACATCCCATCTGTGTGACCGAGTGGGTAGGGCTGTGACAACTGTACCACTCCAACAACAACAATAACCAACAACAACAATAATACCACATAAGGCGTGGTAGAGTGGACAGGATGCTGGGGAGTCTACACTCCAACCCCTATACATAGGGGGAGCTATACAGCTGCAAAATATCCCTCTATAAACAACGGTGAGGGTGAGCCACCAACAGCTCATCCCTCTAAAATAACGGTGAGGGTGTCACTGTCTGGCATGACAGGACAAACACTCGCACTCTAACCACTACCATGACAACATGTGGTTGAGTGAATCGAGCAACAATATGACTAACGACGACTTAACCAAATGTAAGCCAACAGTTGTTAGTATGCAACGTGCAAGTATGGTGCATGATATACGATGCACGAACAACCGAAGCAACCACGATGCAATAAAATCCAACGAGTGAAACATGCATCGATACAACCAACCAGAAAATCGAAATCCAACGATTATGTATTTTCTAATGCCAAATAAACCTAATTGTGTTTTTATGAACTTCTAAGTGCTCGCGTACAAGCGACACTTTACAGAACAGAAAATCAATAGAGGACTGTACGGATACAAACTTGGAATACTCGAAGATCAACGAAGAATAAGTCTCAACGGCGATGTTTAAATAACGACAAAGAACAAGGTCAAGCAACCTATAAGACATAAACTAGTCCATGCTTTAAGGTAAAAGAACTACTCGAGTACAAAGGAAAAATACCCGCCTTTTATTTGTAGAATTCCGTAAACGAGAACCGTCCACGATGAACCGAATGAGTCCGAATTAAGGTCTTGTATAAAGGACTAAATTTAGCTATTTTCATAAATAATGATTAGCTAATTATACTAAATAAAACCAATAATTAGATTCATTCTAATTGTCCCCTTTTTAATTAATTCGTAACCAACTACAACAATAACCATGCCATTAGAACAATAACAAGGAATCAACACTAACACTAACCTAACTACTGGTCGGTCAACCAATAACATATCCCCCATTGATCAACTTGATTACAACCTTAGCAACTTACCGATCTTGCTTGGGAACGGAAATGAACAATGGCCTCCCTGGTTGTTCCATCTATGGTACAGAGCAGATGAATACCGAATCCAAGCAGCAACCCACACATAACAGAACAAAATTACACCAAATTAGCACATATTCACTATCAACCTTCATCCATCCATAATATAACAAGATCACCTAGCAAAACTCTTACCTTATGGGCGCCGACAAACAGGGAGGAGGAGATTAGGGCTTCGGCGTCGGTGGAGGTGAAGACAGTTAGGGCTCGGCGTCGGGTGAAGCCGAGAGGGGAGACGAAGTCGCTACTTCCCTGGTTTCTTCTTCTCGTGCCCGAGGGGAAGACGAGAAGGAAAGAAGAAGAAGATGAAGAGGAGGAAGGGATGCGGCGGCGTTCGGCGTCGCGAACTCCAGGAACCGCTACGGAGCGCCTCGCTCGGTGTCGGGGAACGAATCGGGAGAAAAAGGGAAGACTTAGGGTTTTAAATAGGTTTTTGGCATTTTGCAAATAAGCCCTCCAATGTTCGCTAAATTTCAACTAGGTCCCTATATTCCGAATTTTCCCATTTAGCCCCCCTAAAACTCGGTATTTAACATGGTAGCCCGCAGCTGCTCATGTTGAGCGGCGTCGGCCCTGCGGACCACCTCAAGTCTTTCGGCATCGAGGTGGTCCTAGACCAGTCGATGGTCGGTCAAGGCATTGCCGACAACCCGTTGAACATCTTCGCCGTGCCTTCCCCAGAGCCACTGACTATCACTCCCGGTCAAGTCGTCGGAATCCGGCCGGGCTACTACATCGAGTCCTTGACAGGCTTCTTGGTCGCAGCGCTTTTGGGAGACAACTCCTTCCAAGGCGGTGTAATAGTTGAGAAATTAGCAAAGCCTCTCTCCCGAGGATATCTTCGTCTCAGGAATCTCGACCCAGAGGACAATCCATCAGTAACCTACAACTACTTCACGGAGCTTGAGGATCTTAGAACATGCGTGGAGGCATTGCAGACGCTCATGAGAGTGATTGATTCCCAAGCGTTGTCCAAATTCAGATATCCGAATCAAACGGTGGAGTATTTGCAAGTTCTCAGTGCAAGCTTAGTCGTCAATAACAGAGCAAGAAGCGCGCAAGATGCCACTTCTTCAATTCGTTGGAGCAATACTGCAGGGACCTCGTGCTCACCATTTCCCATTTCCATGGAGGTTGTGAAGTAGGGAAGGTGGTCGACCATGAGTACAGAGTGATCGGCGTGGATGGGCTCAGGGTGATTGATGGATCCACCTTCAGTTTCTCCCCAGGAACTAATCCTCAAGCTACTCTCATGATGTTGGGCAGGTAATAATCAACTGAATTTCAGTGACAATCAAATTATATTAAAGCGTCTAATTTTGATTATTATAAAAGCATGGTTAATTACTAATGATGGTGATATTTGTAGGTACATGGGAGTTCTGATTGGAAATGGTGGTGTTGAACCAAGTGATTGATCTTCTTGTTGATATCCAAATCGTGTGCAGTAGATTATCTATTTATTTTCACAATAAATGATATATGATCTATGATTATGTAATTTAATCCCCCAATAAGACACCAAATTGAACTGCTGTATACGAGAGTTAAACCATCATTAGAACAGAAGGCCTTTTAGCCTAGCAAGCGTCAAAGCCACTCAGGAACATGCTGAATAGGAATGGATTAATTTTAAAGCGTCTTTTGCACTCTATTTATAGCCTCGAGTTTTATATGGATAGGCAGCTAGATAATCTATCGCAGATAATTAAGCTAAATTGAAATTATATAAATTTAATTTTAACTTATATGTCAAGATGACCAAAAACAGATAATCTCAGGCTGTCAGTGGGAGCTGATTTTGCCAAGCTTCCGATGGTTGAAATGTTGGTTCCGGTCCAAGTCGGGATGTCACCCGACTGCCGAATCAGCGACTTGTCCGAGTCGCCAACTACTATGTCTCTAGACTTCCTAGTTCAAGCTCCGAATCCCAACCTCGAGTTTTAGTGTAGACTCCTGAGTGGATGTCAAGTCGAGAAGCCGTATTCTCGGCTTCTCCCAAATGCCTCTTGGGTACGAGCTGGTTGCTCTCGAGTAGCCTGTTTGAATGGACCGTCAAGTCGGGAAGAGATGCCTGAGATGTTCAGCCAAGACAAAGATGTCTTCATGAGACACTTGGCCAAGACGTCTACAAGACACTTGTCGCAGATGTCTGTCGAGACATTTGACTGAGACAACTGCTGGGACACTTAACCGAGACGTTTATCGAGACACTTTGCTGAGACAGTTGTGTGGTCGAGACGTTTGCCGAGAGGGCTATAGAGACAACAGCTGAGATGTCTGCTGACACAACAACCGAGATGTCTGCCGAGACAATAGCCGAGATGTCTGCCGAGACACCAGACGAGACATTTGCCGAGATGGAGATGTCGTTGAGACTCCCATCTAGACGTTACAGAGACACTAGCCGATCTGTTGAGATGGAGATGTGGCTGAGACTTCTGCTCAGACATTGCCGAGACACCAGCAAAGATGTCTACCGAGACACCTACTGAGACACCAGCCGAGACTTCTACCGAGATGGAGATGTGACTAAGACTCTTGCTGAGACGTTGTCGAGAAACTAGCCGAGATGTCTACCGAGACATGAGGAAGAAGATACTGAGGCCTGTGCTCAATGCAATTTCCTTGAAACAGATTCGTCCCACCTTCGGCTATGCTTCGAGATTTTCTTGGGTCGTGTGTTTCCCAAGATACAATGATAAACCCAATCTCCACCAAGCACTAGAGAATCACAACAAACTAAGAAAGTACCCGAATGTTACCATAGGTAGAGTTGCCGAGTGAGCGTACAATAGATAAAAAAAAAGGGAATGAAGGTGGAAGAATTTCTTTTCAAAAGTGCATCTAGTATCAAGCTGCTCTCAAGGTCATGACCTCCTTTTATAGGAGTTGCATTCCTTTGCTATATTGAATGACTGAGTAATATCCATTCATTGCTTCCAACCGCTTGACGGTTACAGATTCTCCATTAATATTTCATTTGAGCAAAAAGATTAATCATGTGGCAAAAATGTTGGTTCATCAAATTAGGCAAATTTTGCTTCGACCGGTCCGGTATTCGACGTGCACAAGTCATACTCGAACATAAGTCAACTTAGATAAGTTCAATCCGAGCCCTGGATTTACACCGTACCCCCTCCCCCTACGCACCCACACGTGAAAGAGAATCTCTCCCCAAGTATTTGTTCACAATATCAATGCATGTGCCACAAATTAAACTAACAATAGAGCCAAGAGACTCCCAATGTGGGACTAAACCTATGCACAATAAAGTCTCCTCTTCTCCATCTTTTTTCCATTCACATATATCCAACAATCCCCCACATGATTGAAAATAAGGCATGTGATAGCATTCGGTAGTTGAGTCTAGTATATAATAGGTAGGTTTACCCTTTAAACCTTTCCTTATGAAGATTTGTTTGCTTACTAATTGACAGTAGGTACAATATCCTTGAACTATATTATTGTTTATGTAAGCATTGATATATCTCACCTAGGACTCTCCCTGATACGACTCAGTTCTCATGAGTGTGATTGTTCTTGGCCATGAACATGCCTAATTCCATTAGAAGTTCTAAAAATTGTATCTCTAATTATCTTCGAAGTGGCCCCACTTCTTTCTCACATAGGTGATCTCTTAAAAGCATTTCATATTGCTTTTTATATTATTAGAAGTTGTGTGCTTAACCTTCATCTTTCACTGATCCATTGGGTCGTTCCCCAACAGTAAATAACTTTATTTGTGTAGTTTGGTTGTCCCTTTAAACTTAGTTCTTGGGATTTTCAGTCTTTATTGATTGGATTTTCTTTGCACCAATATTTCTCGTCGTCGCCAAACTCATCCTCTCAATGAGCTTGCAACTGACTCCTGACTTAATCCTTTGGTTAGTGGATCCACTAAATTATCCTTTGACTTCACATAGTCAATAATGATAACTTCCGTTGAGTGTGGTTGTCTAATATTATTCTGTCTACAACGTATATGTTTGACTTATGATGTATGCAAATCGCAAATGCATGGTCGTGTCATCAAGTAATAAAAAGATCGAATTCACAGGGATTTGTGATCAAGTACTAGCTTACTAATCAGACTCAATTGTTTAGATAAATTAACGGTGTGAAGTGTTGTGATGAAAAAATCGAAAAGACAAGAGTGAAGAGTAATGAGAGTTAGAGAGAGAATGTGACGTCAAGAAGACAATAGGAGGTAGTAGAAAGCAAAAGAAAGAGTGGAGAGGCAGCAGATGGTAGTAGAGACAGTTAGAGAAACCAATTCTAAAATCTTGATTTCGCCATATTGTTAGTAAACACTTGATCTACGTTTGAATTTCTATCCTCAATATTGTTTTGTATAGATATTCTATCCTATGTATTCGGTGTGAACTTTGAAATTATGCTAAAGTACCAATCTTAATCATCGCTTACTTTCAAAGCGGTCGAAATTGGGAATCATAAGCTAAAGGGGACTCCATCACAAGATCCCACGACCACTAAATGACCACTCTCCGACTATGTGATGAAGAATTAGAATTGATCCATTAAATTCTATGATAGCCTAGGGTTTCTCGTGGAATACTGATTTACTTTCGTAGGTGACTCTCCGCGTCTCAATTTTCTACAAGTCAGAGGATTGGGTTTTCTTTTCGATTCATCCCTAAATCTTTTGGGATACGAATTTTGTGATTTTAGCATTGAGATTGTGTTAACATGGTAGATTCGGACCGCAATTCAACATATCATAGAATATAAATCATCAAACATGCATATACTAATAAAAAAAATGTTTGCATCACAAAAGGCTACTTTATAATCCTAGAATCGAAAGTTTACTCTATAGACATGGGGTCACAATTAGAAAACATGTTCAGATCACAAGAATTTGAATACAAGTTCAAAAAAATAGAAATCAAATAGAAAAGCTTAGGCTCCATGTTATCAATTTTCCTCCTAGCCACTTTCGATCTTCCCTGAAGCATAGACGATGTTGGATCAGTTGGACATCACCTCCTGAAGCTTCCTTGGGGCCCTTGGATGGTTGTAGGTCGAGATCCCAAATCCAAAAGGCGTTACCAACTTATATAGGCGTAGAAATAGACGCCCAACACAACTTGTGTTCGGTAGCATGAGCGCCCATATCGAGCATGTTGGTGCAAGATGCATCAGTAATGTCCTCCTCTAGTGTTTCAATGTTTAACAATATGCTTAAGTTAGTAATACATTGAACAAGGTAAGGGTGAGTCAATAAATCAGTACCAAAGTGAAGAAAAGTCCTAGTTAACCTAGGCAATAAGTCCTGGTTCGAAGAATTGGGCACTAAGTCCTGATCATGGATTGGGCACTAAGTCCTGGCCGCGGGCTGGGCACCTAAGACTTGACCGAGGGTTGGGCACGAAGTCCTGATTCGAGGAATTGTGCAATAAGTCCTAGCTGAGGGCTGGGCACCTAAGTCCTGATATAGGGTTGGGCAATAAGTCTTGGTCGCGAACTAGGCACGAAGTCCTGATTCGAGGAATTGGGCACTAAGTCCTGGTCACGGGCTGGGCACCAAAGTCCTGGTGAGTGAAGCTGGGCACTAAGTCCTGGTGAGTGAAGCTGGGCAAAAGTCCAACCAGAGGAGCTGGGTTGCAAACTTCTCCTGAAAGGAGTAGGTGAAAGGTGTGTTCCCCGAGAAGGGAACATAGGCATCAGTTCGACCTAGGGTTTCGCGAGAAATCCGAAGTCAGAACCAATCATTAAGACTAAGATTGTATATGTGTTTGTCTCGTATTTATGTATCTTGCAGGTACCTAGAATTGAAGGCAAAGCAGGTAAACAAACACAAGAGAAATCTGGGAAAAGGGCCTCCCAGGCGCCTGAATGAAGTCAGGCGCCTGGTAACCCAGGTGCCCTGTATGGGTCAGGCGCCTGGGAAGGCAAGCGCCTAAGTCTTAGCAGGCACCTGAGTCCTGTAAGGCGCCTGTGAAGAGGATCTTATCTACGCTGCGAGTTCGGTCCAAAGGATAGAGGTTGACCGACACTTGTGAGGCGCCCCATAGCAACACAGGCGCCCAATAAGACATTATATAAAGGGGTTTCAACCCCTCAACTCAGAACATCAATCACAATGTCATTCTAAGCCTTCTGTGCGAAGAAAAAGTGCTAGAGACGAAGCTCTGCGACCAAGGAGGCTCCAAGAGGCAGTGCACGACACTTCAGAGTTCCAGATCGGTCGGGATCGTCGACTCTTGTTTGGTTTGAGTTTATTTTACGAAGTTAATTTTCAGTTATATCTTGTGCTTGTAATTCAACTGTAAGATGGGTTTCTCCGCCTCTGGAAATTCTGGAAAGGAGACCACTAGTGGACGTGCGCTACCCGTAATTAGGCCTTGGATGTACTAACCCTGGGGGGTTAGGAACCAAGTAAATCCCACATGTACGAGTGTCCTTATTTTCGTTCTTTATTATTTCTGCTGCTACTAACTCTCTGATTAGAATGAACAAACGAACGACGACAAGTTTCCGAAGAATTTTTTACGAGTCGATATTCACCCCCCCCTCTATTGACGGCACCGGTGCCCACAGAGCGCACTGGATTCAAAATAGAGGTGGTCACAGGTCCTACCTGTGGGCATGGTGCCACTAGCAGTAGCTTGAGCAAGGCCCGTGTCGGCTGGCATGTGCCCTCTGGTTTGGATGGTCGATTGGAGTATGACCTATGCCGACTAACACAGGCACTCGTGGCAGAGTTGCCAAGCGGGACAAGCCCGTGACGACTGATCGACACTAATCTAAAATGCATATGAATGATTCACTCCCAAACTTCAATAAAGTCATCTAATCCTATCAAATAGTATACTTTTAAGCGAAGGCATTCAATTGTGTTTCTATAGTCTCTAGCATTAGGCACTTACCTGCCATATGCGTGATTTGTCCCCATTTTCTAACACAAAGTCTCAAAAACATGCTTGATATTGAGAGAAATTGATACATATTTTGTTAAATCCGATATTTTTATTTCGCTCTGGAAAATTTCTGGAAAAAAAAAAAGTCCTAGGGTTTCCGGGTTTCTAGACAAGGTTTAGGGGACTTAAAGGATTTAAAACCAAATCTTAAAGGGGCTGTTTGCGAAAATGTTCAAATTTATGGGTGCAATTCGAATTAGCTATGAAGGTTGGGCTTAAATGCAAAAAGACATCGAATAAGTGGTGATTAGGGCAACGTTTTTGCCGCATCCCACTTCATTCGCACGCAGCCAGCCGCCCGACTCCTTTTCTTCTCCTTCTTTCGATCACAATCGAAGCTGCCATCGTTCCTCTTCGTCTTCAACCTCTCCGACGAACCTTGCTTTGAGATCATGCAAGCGTCGATTCAAAAAAAATCCCCAAACCACCTAGTGAGCGCGAGCTAGGGATTCGCCACAGGCGTTTTGGGGCATTGCTGTGGTCCAGCCGGCCGACGACACCCTCGCGCGACCGGAGTCTCATCGGAGGTGAGCTAGGGTTTACACAACCAGGAACTCGAGCGCTGATACATCGCCGATCCGTGGTTGGTCTTGGTTCAAGGGAGCCACACCGGTAGCAACTCAGGTAAGGGTTCCTCTAACGGTTTTGATCTGGAGGGACCAAATGGAACTCGAAGTTGTGAATTCTAGCTGATAAGCGTGTGATGGCAGATTTGAGCCGGAATTAGGAATTGGTACTGGGCTTCTTTTCCACAATTTCTGCTCCAAGCCACGGGGCAGTTCTGTTGTGGAGCTGTGGAAGATACTGCCGCGAGTTTCTTAAGGTAAGCTTCTGGTTCAGATTTGGTTTCCTGTACCTATGATACTGCCGTGAGTTGGATATGTGGGGATGTTTTGCAGTTGATAATTAGAGTTTGATTTTTGTTGTTTTCATTTCCTCCATTTGATCCCTGCTATGTTCTCCGATTAATAATTGATCCAATTAGGTTTTGTGTTGGGTTGGTGATGAATGACTTGACTAAGTGTTGGATTGTGGTAGTGTATGAGATAGTAGGAATTGTAAGGTTGAATGAAGGATTATTAGTAAGGTAATGTGATCTTTGTTATGGGACTAGGCTTGTCTTTTAATCTGTGGCTCTGGTTTGGATTTTGGAATTTGAAATTGCCCGCAATTAGCTTTTGCTTTCTCTGATTTGGATTAATGTTTAGTAGTTGGATAAGAATTTTGGATGTAATGGGCTAGACTTGATCAGATTGCTGTTTGTTTGTTCTTGTATAGATTCTGTTATGGATTGGATTGGTCTAGGATGAATTATGTTAGGGAATTGGTTGGATCCACATGGATTAATAAGTTTCTATAACAATTAAATTGAGCAGCTCCTGTTGTGTAATTAATTTAGAATTTCAGTTTTATTATCTGATTTAGAATTGTAAATAATTGTAGTTTGGATTTGGAGTTACCGTTTGAGCATCATGTAAGATGGTGATTGGGGGATGCTCTGTGTTTGATTTGTGCAATTGTGAATTGAGGTTTGGATAGGATCCTTATTGTGGATTGTTTTAGTTCCTAAATGGATGTTAGTGTGTGTGCGGGAGTTTGGGCAGCACGTATGGGAATTGATATTAGCTTGATGTTTAGATCTTGTAATTGCTTGATTATGATGAGAGTTGTGTTTGATATTGACCCTGAATAGAAGTTTGGTCTCTTTGCTATGTTGTAAGAGTAGGTCTTGTTGGATTTGAATTAGTTAAATCCCCAAGGTGGCGGATCTATCTTGCTTTGGAAGGGTAACTAAGAATCTTTCATTTAATTAGAAGTAATTAAATGGAAAGAAAATGATTAGGTAAATCCTAATATGACTTAGGGATTTATTAGCTAGTTATCGTTTCTGTGTGATAGCTAATTAAATATATCCTTGATACAGGGACTTGACTTGGATTTACCGTTGCTGATTATTATCGAGTGGTTCTCTTCTTTTCGGATCCTTCAATCTGGAGGCGGGTACCCTTTGACTTATCTATCTGATATTGTCATTTTGTTATGCATAGACTGTTATAGATAGCAGTAAGATCATACGCTATCCCTGTTTATTTTGCCTGTTCTGGATGCTTGTGGGTTATCCCTGTTTATTATGCCTGTCCTGGATACCTGTTGTTTATCCCTGAGTTATTATGCTGTTTGTTCCATACAGTCTCGGATATTGTCATATCGATATATATGCTTAGAGATAGTGGTGTATCTCCTGCCTTTGACCTTGAGGGATTGGTAGTTTTCCGGTCAGTATACCTTGTAAGTTACCTGTATTTCCTGTTATAGGATTTCAGACTGAGACTTAGTATACTGAGGACTTGGGAGGGAGGTATGTGTATCTATCATACACCATCTCTGCATTATTGCATGCTGACCCACGCGGACGTTGTGGACGATGTCCTGACTGGGTACAGTTTGTCACAGCTCCACCCACGCGGACGTCGTAGACGATATCCTGACTGGGACTAGGGGGTGACACATGTCATTGCACCATGTGCATATTTTGCATTGTGCATTGTTTGCTGCACTTATTTGCTGCACTTGTTTGACATCGCATATTCTGGAGACTTGCTAACTGAGTTTATATGTCTATTGGTTTTCCTCTGGTATTTCTTACCCTCTATACAGGTTAGATGGATTCAGGTATATATCTACTTCGGTATGTTCAGTACTAGTTTTTCCCTACTGTTGTTGTGAGACTGTAGTAGCTGAACTCTTATTGTTGGTATAACCTTCTATGCATATCTGTTGGGTATTCGCTGAGCTATGGACTCACCCCGTTGCCATATATATTTATTTCAGGTTGATGTCTGCGAGGAGATCCCGAGCCGCCAGTCCCCAGCTCCCGAGGAGCCCTTTTTGGTTTTCCTTGTTTTGTTATGGACCCTGTAGCATTCCTATGCTTCCGCTGTATGTTTTGAACATGTATTCATGTTTTATTTGATGGTATTGTACTTTTGAGTCCTATGTTGGACTTCGATTGGTTTTGGTTTTGTTCCTGCCCCCTGGCAGCTCAGGTGAGCTCGGATTTGGTTTTTCGATAGTTATAATCATATAACTGTGGTTTCTGCTTATATCTGAGGCCTGTGGCCCTTTAAACTGCGTGGTTGTGCAAATATATATATTGCGTGGATTGTTATATGTATTGTGTGTGTGTAAATTGTCCGCCGGACAGGGGAGGTGTTGTCCGATTTTATATTGGATCAGCGGCTCCTGGGTCTCGGGGCGTGACATACTTAGTAAAGTTTTGAAAAGCTTAAGTACATAGTAAAGTTTTGAAATACTTAAGTACTTAGTAAAGTTTTGAAAAGCTTAAGTACTTAGTAAAGTTTTGAAAAGCTTAAGTACTTAGTAAAGTTTTGAAATACTTAGTACTTAGAAAAGTTTTGAACAACTTAAGTACTTAGAAAAAAACCTAGTAATTTTGAAAATTTTAATTAAGTACTTTTTGAATAAAGGATAGAGTTTGAAATTTTGAGAGTTGACGAAATTCTTAAAAATTTAAACTCTCGTTGAAGAAATTATTAAAAAAATTTAAACTCTCTCCTTTCCTATCTCTCCCCCTTTGCCATATATCAAACACAAATAAATATAGCAGAAACAGAATAATTAAATTGCATAAAGGAAAATAATTTGTATGATTTTGCTGTACTGAACCAATTCATGATGAGAATTAAACCAAATCAGTTTCATTTTCCTCTTTTAGGGACCTATCTATCCCAATTAGCTACTTACTAACTGTTATAAATAGTAGTTTTCGCTAGGGTTAGTCAAGTTAAGTGTTATGTTCAAGTTAGATTTTCTAAACTTGACACTTAACTTGATTACTGTGTAAGTTGTATTTAGTGCCCCAATTACTGCAGATGCACTGACTTAAAGCATCTTGAATTAAGGCAAAGACCTAAGCATCTCAACCCTTTCTAAGTTATCAATCAAAGTACCCTAAGGTGCTTGTGAGATGCTGACTTCTAAATCTATAGGTGCATGCATTTCTAGGGTTAGGGCCTAGGCTAAGTCCATTTTCGAAAAAGCCCTAGTTTTGAAAGGGGTAGTTTTGAAATAACACTAAGTCAAAAAATTTGCAAGACAACAAAAAAACTGATTTTGAAATTAAGTAAAATAGTTTTTCAAATTCTTTTAGAAACTGATTTTTAAATCAAGTAAAGCAGTAAGAAAATCAAAAGTAGAGTTAACCTATTCTACTGAGCACAATCCTAACTGCCTTCTTAGTGAGTTGAACTCAGGCTCAGGTAGCGGTTTAGTAAATATATCAGCTAGGTTGGATTTAGAGTCTATATGCTTAAGTACTATTTCACCCCTGGCTACATGGTCTCTTACAAAGTGATGTTTAACTTCTATGTGTTTAGTTCTTGAATGTTGGATTGGGTTCTTAGTTAGATTAATTGAGCTTATATTGTCAATGAATACTTGAGTTTGGGTATAGCTAAGCTGGAAGTCCTTAAGAGTGTGCATCATCCATAGAAGTTGTGCTACACATTCTCCTAAGGCAACATATTCAGCTTCAGTTGTGGATAGAGCTACACAGTGTTGTTTTCTGCTGCACCAACTTACTAGACTATGTCCTAATAGTTGGCAGCTTCCACTTGTGCTCTTTCTATCTAATTTGCAACCTACATAGTCAGAATCCGAGTATCCTGACAAATCAAAGGTTGAGGTTCTAGGATACCAAATCCCTACATTTAGAGTGCCCTTTACATATCTTAGTATTCTTTTTAGGGCTGCTAAGTGTGTTTCCTTAGCACAGGTTTGGTATCTAGCACACATCCCTACAGCAAAAAGAATATCAGGTCTGCTGGCTGTAAGGTATAGTAGACTACCTATCATACTTCTATAGAGTTTAAGGTCTACTGGTTTACCATCAGGGTCACTGTCTATTTTTATATTTGTAGCCATGGGGGTACTTATGCTTTTAGAGTTATCCATTTTAAATTTCTTTATTAATTCTTTAGCATATTTGGATTGATGGGCATAGTTTCCATCTCTAGTTTGTTTAATTTGTAAGCCTAGGAAAAAGTTGAGCTCACCAACTAAGCTCATTTCAAATTCATTTTCCATTATCTTAACAAATTCTTTTAGAAAGTTTGAGTTGGTGGATCCAAAGATTATGTCATCTACGTAGATTTGGGTAATAAATATATCTTTTCCTAGGGTTTTAATAAATAAGGTTGAGTCAATTTGTCCTTGTTTAAATTCTTTAGAAATTAAGTAAGTTGATAAGCGTTCATACCAGGCCCTAGGTGCTTGTTTTAGTCCATATAGTGCTTTAGTAAGTTTATAAACATGGTCAGGTCTCTCTAAGTCCTCAAACCCAGGGGGTTGTCCTACATAAACTTCTTCTTTAATAAATCCATTTAGAAAGGTTGACTTTACATCCATTTGGTATAGCTTAAATCCTTTATGGGATGCAAAGGCTAATAACATTCTAATGGACTCAAGTCTAGCTACTGGGGCATATGTTTCGTCGTAATCTAATCCTTCTACTTGCTAAATCTCTTTGCTACTAAGCGGGCTTTATTTCTGACTATTTCTCCTTGATCATTTAGTTTATTCCTAAAAACCCACTTAGTGTCAATGATGGATTTGCCTTCAGGTTTAGGCACTAGTTCCCAGACTTGGTTCCTCTCAAATTGGGCTAATTCTTCTTGCATAGCTATGATCCAATCAGGATCATGTAGGGCCTCATCTATAGTCTTAGGTTCTATTTTTGAAATCATTGCTATTTGACTAAGGTTTCTATAGGAGGATCTAGTCCTGACTCCTAGAGTTGGATCACCCACAATTTGGTTGGTTGGGTGACTGAGTCTGGGTTTCTTGGTTTTTCTAGAACTTGGTTCAGCCTCGGGTCCGGCTGGTCAGTTTGGTTCATTAGTTGATTCAACTCTTTGAGCTGGTCCAATTATCGGTTCACTAATTGGTTCATTTGACTCACTAGTTGTTTCAATAGTTAGTTCGTTTATGGGTTCAATTAAAGATTCACCAATTTGTTGAGTATCTTCTTGATCAGTGTTTGATGAAGTTAGATTTGGTTTTGAGTTAATTTCTTCATCAAATATTAGGTTGGTTGTTTCTTCAATTTTCTTGGTTTGGTTGTTGTAAACCCTACAGGCTCTACTTGTTGTTGAATATCCTAGGAAGATACCTGGGGTTGACTTAGACTGAAAATTTCCTAAGTAGTCTTTGGTGTTTAGGATATGGACTTTGCATCCAAAGACCCTTAGGTAGTGTAGATTTGGAAGTCTATGGTAATATAGTTCATAGGGTGTTTGTTGTGTCGCTTGTTAATCAGGACCCTATTTTGGATGTAGCAAG
The DNA here is from genome assembly GCA_024364735.1 of Boesenbergia rotunda. Taxonomy (NCBI): domain Eukaryota; kingdom Viridiplantae; phylum Streptophyta; class Magnoliopsida; order Zingiberales; family Zingiberaceae; genus Boesenbergia; species Boesenbergia rotunda. The sequence continues at coordinate 85,296 of JAGFNQ010003177.1, read as the reverse complement.
CCGTACTAATTGCTTCTGCCCAATATTGGTTGGCTAAGTTAAATTCATTGAGCATAGCCCTAGCGGCTTCCTGTAGAGTTCTATTTTTTCTTTCGACTATCCCATTCTGTTGGGGGGTTCTAGGACATGGAAATTCATGTACGTATCTATTTACCTTACAGAATTCCTCGAACCGTTGATTTTCAAATTCTCCCCCGTGGTCATTCCTAAGTCTTTTGATTTTAGTATCATTTTGATTTTCAATTAACTTGCAGAATTCATTAAAATGATTTAGGGTTTCATCTTTGGTTTTTAGAAACCTGACCCAGGTAAACCTTGAGTAGTCATCAATTATTACTAAGCAGTATCGGTTTCCACTTAGTGACTTGGCTCCATGTGAATCAAATAGGTCAAGGTGCAGGAGCTCAAGTGTGGTTTGAGTTAGATCAGATTGAATTAGTTTGTGATTAGATCTAGTTTGTTTACCTTGATTGCATGATTCACATATTAAGTTTTCATGGTTTTTAATTTTGGGAATACCTTTAATTAGGCCAAGTTGGGTGATTTTTGAAATAATTCTTAGGTTAGTGTGACCTAGTCTCCTATGCCAGAGATTTGATTGTTCTAACTGAGTTAACATGCATTTAGGTACAAGGGGAAGGTTTATAGTGTAGACATTATTTTTCCTAGTGCCTTTAAGCATAATTTCTGAGTTTTGTACGTTTCTAATCAGTCAGTTAGAATTGTTGAAGGTGACTATATAACCAGAATCACATAACTGACTTATGCTAAGTAAGTTAAAATTGAAATTTTCAACCAAAAAACTTTCTTAATCACAAAGTCAGATTTAAGTTCAATATTACCTGACCCAATTAACTTGAGTGTAGCATTGTTGCCAAATGCCACTGAGCCTAGGTTCTTGAACTTGAGTTTGGTGAATTTCAATTTATCTCCAGTCATGTGTCTGGAGCAACCGCTATCCAATATCCATTGGTCCAAATCTTTATGTTCCTACACATAAAGAGTTTTGTTGATTTGGATCCAATTAGAGTTAGGAATAGCTTAAATTGATTTTCACTACCTAGTCTGTCTCACCCAAATCTAGGGTTTTCAATCACGTTAGCCTTATAGGTTTTGTGAGACAGATTTTGATAAAGGAATTTTTTAAAAAACATGATTTATTTTGAAAATCTTAATTAATTTTGAAAACAATGTTTAAATCTACAACTAACTGAAAATTTGTGTTAGATTCGAATTTGACAAAGAATAATTTGAATTTGATTTTCAAAAATTGGCTTCCAGGTCTTGGCGAGGCACTAGGCCTTCTTTGGTCGTAGCCTTATTGGATCATCAACCCTTTCCTTGACAAAGCTTTTTAATGAAATTTCATTTTCAAAATTAATCTTTGAAAAATTCTGGTCTAACTAGTTTGGGTCTTGGATCGGTAGCTTCGGCTAGTTTCACTAGTCTAAAGAGACCAAGTATACTTGACCTTATTAGAATTGGTTTCCCTAACGTACTATCATCTCACCTCCACCCAATACTATGTTGTCAAGTTTCAGTTAAGTTTGTTCAGTCCTTAAACTAACCATTCCTAAGTCTAAGCATGGTAAATTGCAAAAATTAAATAAACAATCAGTCAAGCAAATTACAATCAAGAATTAAGTTCTATCTAACAATAAATATAGTTTTTAATTTGGCTCCCCCTAGACTAAAGTCACGGTAATGGTTAGGCAAGATGTGAATCGTGTCCTTGGGGATCCAATACTGATTTGATCCAGTTGGTTTGTTCAGGTACAGTTTAGGTACCCATGCCTGAACTTTATTTCTGGACTGATTCAGTACATCAAAGTAGGATCTTTGTCTAGATTTGGTTCTATAGCCAAGTCCGGATCGATTTAGAACTAATTTTTGTTTTCCAAGAATCATGTCAAGACCCTTGGAACCAGAAGTGAATCGTTCTAAAACTGATCTAAGATCATTAACCTGAGTTTTCAGGGAGGAGTTCTTTTTCTCAAGTTTTTCAACTTGAGTTGAGGTTCCTTCTTGAACCTTCTCAGGTAAGGGTTTAGAGTCAGCTCCCTCTTTCAGGAGTTTTACTTCCTGTCAGAGGGATTCGACTCGGAGTTTAGCTTTCGCCAAATCTTGAGAAAGATAAGATATTAACTCGTTTAATTGACTTCTAGTAAATCCACTTACCTTGATTTCGCCATCTTCTGAAAAGGTCAGTCTGCCGTCGTCCTGTTCTGATTCTGACTCGGTCTCGACTTCTTCTAAGGCTGTTAGTGCTAGTAGGTTCGACTGTGGGACCTCTTCTTCTTCTTCGGAGGAGGACTCGTCCCACGTTGCTTGAAGTGCCTTCTTCCTTCTATTCTTTTTGGTTTCCTTTAGGTTCGAACACTCCGTCTTGTAGTGACCCTTCTTCTTGCACTCGTAGAAGGTCACGCTGGGCTTATTCTTTTTGTTTGCGGGTTCAGCTGGTTCATCCCTTCTTCGGCTGACTTTCCGTTTGTTGGTTTGGTTCTTCAATTCTTTGTAGTAGTTTCGGGCCAGTCGGACCAGCTTAGGTCGATCTCCTTCTTCGTCTTCTAAGTCTGAGTCTGAGTTAGACTTGGGTTCAGGTTGAGGCTTCTTCTTAGTTGTCCTTCCAGTTTTACCTGCAATAAAGGCAATACCTTTCTCAGCCAGATTGCAGTTAGTCTGTTCATGCAATTCTAATTTAGAGAACAATTCATCTAATTTTATTTTCGAAAGATCCCTTGAAACCTTGTATGCATCTACCATAGATGCCCACAAGGTGTTTCTTGGGAAAGCATTTAAAGCATACCTTATTAGGTCACGGTTTTCAACCTTGTGACCAATGGTGTGTAGACCATTCATTAGTTCTTGAATTCAGGCGTGAAGCTGAGCTGCTGTTTCGTTGTCGGTCATTTTGATGGTATACAGTTTGTTCAGGAGCAGATCTCTCTTGCTGATCCGAGTGTTTGATGTTCCTTCGTGCAGCTCGATCAGTTTTCCCCACAGCTCCTGGCACTGTTGAAAGGGCCCACCCGGTTCAGCTCCTCTTTTGTTAAGCCGCATTGAAGGGTCTGGGTCACCTTTGCATCCGCTTCAATTTTCTGTTTCAGAGCGGTGTCCCACTCTGTGTAGCTTTGAGGTACTCCTTCAGCATTTCTCAGAATCTCCAGTCCGGACTGGATGATTATCCACATGTCCACCTGAGTTTTCAGGTGGACCTCCATTCTGCTCTTCCAGTAGGAGAAGTCTTCTCCACTGAAGAGAGGTGGTCTTACGGTGCTGAAACCTTCTTGCATGGCCATTTTATCTGAAATGAAAACTAGATACACAAAAAATATCCCAAGACTTGGTCTTGGATTAGTAGTGCGGGATAAAGAAAAAAATATTTATCGAGGGGTGTTGCACCAGCCTCGATCAACGAGAAGAAATTCGAACGAAAAAGAAATATTAGAAGAATTTCGAACGAAAAAGAAATATTAGAAGAATTTCGAACGAAAAAAATATTAAACAAATTTTAAACAAATCCGAAAAATTTTCAAACTGGTGGTTGCACCAAATTTGAATTTCCCCGCTCTGATACCACTTGTTGGATCGAGAGAAATGATAGAGGGGGGGGTGAATATCGTTAAATGCTTTTTGGATGAAAACTAGAGCAAGTACACAACGGAATAAAATCAATCGCGAACACAGGTAGTTTTACATGGTTCGGAGCCCAGGTCGACTCCTACTCCAAGGCCCACGATCGTTGACCGTTTTCTGCGGGCAATTCTATAAGTGCGCAAAACGTTTACAGAGAGATATTACAAAAGCAGTATAGTAAACTTAAAAGTAACTCTTCTTTTACCGACGTCCGATGTAGATTGAATTTTCGGAGCAACGGGACGTCGTCGGTGCTTGAGTCTCGAGTCGGGAGGTTTCCGGAGCAGAGCGCGGGAGCAGAGGAGCGTGATTGTGTTGAATGAATTGTTGTTCGAAGCCTTGGGGTCGAGGGCCTATTTATAGCCCCTGGAGGCGCCCAGGACGTCGGGGGCGCCCCCCAACGTGTCAGCTGATCCGCTTTTGTCTCGGTCAGCTCTGATCCCTTAAAACTTGGGATTAGGCTTTGACGGGGACACCCTGAACGCTGGGGGCGCCCGGGTTGACCGGGTCTCTTCTTATCCATTGGCTTCAATGGGATCTGCTTCGTTAGCTTCACCTAGGGGCGCCCGGACCATCCGGGGCGCCCAGGAGCAGTGGGGGCGCCCTGCCCATGAGCTGTAGACGCAGTTCCTTTGCTTCAACTGTTTGTGTTCACCTTGGGGGCGCCTGGGACACTCCGGGCGCCCTACTCAACCTTTGCCTCACTCCTTTGAGGCTCTCTGAGCTACAGACACTCGTTCTTTCGGTCCTGCATCCAAGGTTAGTCCAAAACAACATAAAACAATAAGATGTTAGTTTCTCCAGCTTTAGTTGTCTTGGTTCTGACTTTGGGTCTCCAAAATGGAACCCTAGGTCGAACCGACGCCTACTGTTCCCTCGACGGGGAACGCGTCCTCACCTACTCCTCTTGGGAGAATGTACCTGATGCCAACCGGCTCCTCCTGTTAGACTTTTGCCTAGCGGTCCTTCGCCAGGTCTTGGATACCAAGCTGTCCTTCGCCTGGTGCCTAGCATTCCTTCGCCAGGTCTTCAGTCCCAAGCTGTCCTTCTCCTGGTGCCTAGCAGTCCTTCTCTAGGGCTTCAGTACCCTGGCATTCCTTCGCCAGTGCCTAACAGTCTTTCGCTAGGACTTTTTACCCTGCACACTTGAGTAACATGTTAGATAACAAATGAGACTTAACTTTTGAACCCTTTTGCCATTATCAAAACTCAGGTTTGACTTGGGTGCTTTCTGCACCAACATAGTGCCCCCGACCTGCTCCTCTCCGTGGTCAAGCTTTCGGGCATGACCCAAAACTTGCCAGAGGCGGTCCACCGACCCTTCAAGTGAGGGTCGGGTTTTTGCTTTTCCATTTCTTCTTTCTTGTAGAGGCTTGCCTCCAATTTTGTAATACATTTGCTCCCTTTAATGTAATCTTTCTTTTGCTCATGCTTTCTCGGATGTGACTGTCCTTCGAATGTTAATGGCTCGGGAGATTGTTAGTGAGAGCCACTCGGGTGAGCAAAAAATCGATCCATTCAGCTTCACGAGTGACTGGGTTAAACACTAGAGCGCGAGAGTTTCTAAGTGTTGGCCACTCGGAGAAATTGAAAAGAATCTGGCGACCAGACCCATGCCGAGTACACAAAGCTGCTAGCTTAGGAAGCTCGAGGCATTGCCATTAGGTTGGTTTGACCTTGGGGAGCGTGGATCGCCACACATACATCCTGGGATAAGCCAAGGAAACCGTTGGGACCTGTCCGCTCGTAGTTTGCCCGAAGGTGAGAGTCTGGACACTCGGTCAGATTGCACCCAGGGAGTGTGGGCCGCCACACGTCTGACAGGGAGCCGTGCCGAGGGGTGCGCGGGGGCATGCCCACTTATACCTCGTATGAAGACGAGAGTCTGGACACTTGGTCGGATTGTACCCAAGGAGCATGGGCCGCCATGCGTCCAACTAGGAGCTGAGCCGAGGGGTGCGCGGGGGCATGCCCGCTTATAACTCGTACGAAGACGAGAGTCTGGATACTCGGTCAGATTGTACACAGAAAGTGTGGGCTGCCACGTGTCCGACTGGGAGCTGAGCTGAGGGGTGCACGGGAGCAGGCCCTCTTATAACTCGTATGAAGATGAGAGTCTGGACACTCAGTCGGATTGTACCCATGGAGAGTGGGCCGCCATGCGTTCGACTGGGAGCCGAGCCGAGGGGTGCGCGGGGGCATGCCCGCTTATAACTCGTACAAAGATGAGAGTCTGGACACTCGGTTAAATTGTACCCAGGGAGCATAGGCCACTACGCGTCCGACTAGGAGCCGAGCCAAGGGGTGCACGGGAGCAGGCCCGCTTATTGTTAGTAGGAGTCCTAGAGCCAATTATGTGATGATTGACTAGGGACCTTTTGTATCGTATTCTATCATTAATAAAGGCATGTTTGGTTATTATACTTACTTTGTATTTGTACCAAATAACTAAGTATAATAATGTCCTTGGGTAGTAGGTTCTTATCTACATTATATCGATTGGTTGAATCGATAGTGAGATAATGTAGAGAACACTACACTAAACCATTCCTAGTCAAGTATTAATATTCAAGGACAATATTAATGCATGGAGACTAGCATGTAGGTCAACTGATGACTTGAGCTCACAAGTCATGGATATGTGATATCAAGTTGACTCATGGGTATATATTGGAGAATGTGTACTAAATTGACCCGCCATGAGAAAGTTTCATAGATTGTCATATGTGTCATAAACTTTCTCATGTGACTATTAGTATGAATAGTCCTTAGAACTGAAGTCACTACGGTTCCCTACATAAGGAGTTATGTACTTTGGTATCGTCAAATGTCACCCGTAACAGAGTGGACTATAAAGGTGATCACTGGGTATGTAATGAATTATGCGGAAGGATGTGAGTGATGTAGATGAGATATATCCCTCCCATATGACGGGAGTGATATCTGTGGGCCCCTTGATCGAGTAGGACTACTAAAACGCATGACCATGCTCAAATGAGTTAATATGAGATATTGAGCTCATTTGTTTGAGTGAGTCTACTCGGGGATCAAGAAATACAAGATTGACTGAGGATGACACAGTCTATGTCTCATTGGTCAATCTATATATCGAGGATAGAAGGACAAGGTCATACATTATCATAGTCACGGAGGTTTAGTCGGATCTCGACTTTTCTTGTTACTTGGGTAACAATGATGCAATGCTAGATGCCGCTCATTGCTTATGTGTCTAAAGTGTTTAGGCACATTGCCAACGTTACGAGAACCTATTGGGTCACACACTAAGGGCACGATGCTTCGAAGATTAATTGATCTTGGTTTACTAAGATTTGATTCGAATTGGATTAATTGAGTTAGACTCAAGTGAATCCAATTAGATTATGGGATTGAGTCTAATTTGAGTTAGACTCATCTAAATTAGACTCAACCACTTAATTATGGATAATATTCATTAAAGGGTTTAATAAAATATTATTTAAGAGGAATACTAAGAGACATTCTATTCATTAGATGATTAGAATATTAAGAGTCTCAAGGAATACCAAGAGGCTTGGTATTCATTGGGTTTTATTAGCATTAAGATGAGAGGAGCTCAAGGGACATAGACCCTTGGTATTCATTAGATGAGTATAAATACCCCCCATTGTCAAAGGCTAGAGGGTGTATCTCTCTTCCTCTTCTTTCTTCCTGCTTGTCCATAACTTCCTAGTGGAGGTTCTTGTGCTTTGTGAACCATCCCAAGTTGCTAGCACAACTAAGGTGGTTCCTCTCTGAGGCGTAGATCGTGTTCGTGTGGATATGCATAGAGGCATGGACACTTGAACGTGTAAGAGATCCGACGAACCAAAGGACTAGCGGGATAAGCGAAGGGCACGCGACAAAGGTATTCCTATAAGATAGGAATTGTAGATCACATTGTATGAGTTTTTCTTTCGCATGTATCGCTCGAGAGATCTTATTTCCGCTGCGATTTTAAATATTTTTACCCATAGATCCCTTCAGTGGTATCGGAGCCACTTGCGAATGATCGTCCAAAGTTTAGAAAACTTTAATATGTGATATAGAAGTAGGATATAATTTTATTATAGATTGTATAATGTATGAGCATTTGTCGAGATACAAAAGTTTATGTTGATCAAACTAAAAGTCTATAGCATCATCATATGAAATATGAATGTGTGCTATGATGCGAATGTACTCGACAAATTTTATAACCTATGGTTTCGGCTCATGAGCATTTTTACAATCATAATAAAAATTGATGTCCTAAATCTATTGTATGTGATTAATGACATGGTGCATGGTTATGGCATTAACCCCAATATGATTGGATGAATATGTGTGTGTGTGTACATGTTGTAATTCATAATACGGCCTGCGTTGCGTGCCTTATCTCTATTTTTCTAGCTGTAAAAATAGATTTAGACTCGAATGTAACTCGAGTTTTCCTAAATTGTAATATACAAAATGAGGAGTGGAGTGTCCATTGAAGAATGAAGTTACAAGAAAGATGCCGATGACACATGACGACCAAAGGATGCACTTGGAGAAGATGTTATCCCTAGGTTGACCATCGATCCTCTCATTGGCTTGAGAAGATCGTAGCATACAGGCCATAACCATGTCACGTTTTATCGCTTATATATTGATATATGCAATGTGTGTATGTGATGCATGATTAGATAAATAGTTATCTCAATTAAGTCAACTCGATATGCCTACCAAAGTTTTGTACTCATAAACTACCTCGATCATTTGTTGTTGAGTTTGCCAAAGCAAAGTGACGCATTTTATCTTGGTAGAGTGCGAGAGGACAATTGTGATGTCCCGCTATCAAACTTTGGGTGAGACTTAACTAAGTTCCCTCAATTAGATTGAGAAACTTGGTGGCATATCCCAAAAGTTGGGAAAATTGGATAAGAGTGTTGGTGCAGGCAGCACCTAAGTCAAACCTGGGTTTTGATAATGGCAAAGGGTTCAGAAGTTAAGATGTTATTGTGATCTAACTTGTTCACTGAGTGTGCAGGAAGAAGTCCTAGGTACACTAGGCAAGAAGTCCTGGCAAGGGGTTGGGCACCGAAGACCTGATTGGAAGTTGGGCAAGAAGATCTGACCAGAAGTTGGGCACGAAGACCTGGTCAGGTGGATTGGGCAAAAGTCCAACCGGAGGAGCCGGTTGGCAAAAGGTAAACTCTCCTGAGAGGAGTAGGTGAGGACGCGTTCCCCGTCGAGGGAACAGTAGGCGTCGGTTCGACCTAGGGTTCCATTTGGGAGACCCGAAGTCAGAACCAAGACAGCTACGGCTGTAACGAATGCTCATTATGTTTTGGGACTAACCTAAGTTGCAGGGTCGAAGGACTGGTCGTCTGCAAGTAAGGGACTTCACTGGGCCTAGGCGCCCGAATGGACACTGGCGCCCGAATGGGCTCAGGCGCCCGTATGGATACGGGCGCCCAAGAGTGAAGGAGAAACCCAAAACATAGCTGCAAAGCCTCTGGACCAAGCTAGATCAAGCGCCCGTGAGGTCACGGGCGCCCCCATCAGCTCAGGCGCCCAAGTGGAGGTGGATAAGCGCTGACCGAGCCCGTGGATAAGGATTCGCACAGGGAAGGGCACGTGTTAGGCGCCCCCAACGTCACAGGCGCCCGTATGAGCACAATAAAAGGGGGCTCACCCCCAAGGCTTCGACATCCATTCTTTCCAACGCTCCAAACACTTTCGCTCACACGCTGCGCTCCGGCAAAGTTCCATTTGGAGATTTCTGCGCTGACGACGACCCTCTGCTCCGGAATTCGATCCATCTCGGGCGTCTGTAAAGTTTCAGTTTACGAAAGTGTTGTGATTTAGTTTTCCAAATTCTATATCTGTACTATCAATCTGTAATAATCTTTCAGAATATAGAATTGCCCAAAGTAAACGGTCAAGGACCATGAGCCTTTGAGTAGGAGCCGACTGCGACTCCGAACCAAGTAAAAAATTAACTTGTGTTCTCGTTCACTTTATCTTTTTCCGCTGCGTATATTCTTTGTCCGAAAATTTGTTAACGATATTCACCCCTCTATATCATTTTCTTTAATCCAACAAGTGGTATCAGAGTGGGTGACTCAAATTTGGTGCAACCACCAATTTGAGAGTATTTTCAGATTTTTCGAAATAATTTTAAATTTGTTTTCGAATTGTTTTTGGTTAATCGAGGTTGGTACAACACCACTCGATCGTGTTTTCTTTCTCGATTAATTTTTTTTTCTTCCGCACTACTAATCCAAGACCAAGTCTTGGGACAAAGTTTCCTTGTTTTTGTTTTATTTCAGAAATTATTATGGCCATGCAAGAGGGTTTCAGCACAGCCAGACCACTACTCTTCAGTGAAGAAGATTTCTCCTACTGGAAGAGTCGGATGGAAGTCCACCTGAAAACTCAGCTGGATATGTGGATTATTATCCAATCTGGTCTTGAAATCCCCAAGAGCGTTGAAGGAGTTGCACAACACTACTCAGAATGGGACACCTCGCTGAAGAAAAAGATCGAGGTTGATGCAAAGGCAACCCAGACACTGCAATGCGGATTACCCAAGGAAGAACTGAACCGGGTGGGACCCTTCAACAGTGCTAAAGAACTCTGGAGCAAACTAATTGAACTACACGAAGGCACCTCCGACACCAGAATCAGCAAAAGGGATCTGTTGTTGAATAGACTCTACACCATAAAAATGAATGAAGGTGAATCAGCAGCACAGCTCCACGCCAGAATCCAGGAGTTGATGAACGGCTTGCACACAATCGGTCACAAGGTAGAAAATCGTGACCTTTTCAGGTATACCTTAAATGCTTTCCCAAGAAATACTCTGTGGGCATCTATGGTAGATGCTTACAAGATTTCTAGGGATCTTTCTAAAATAAAATTAGATGAATTATTTTCAGAATTAGAATTACATGAACAGACTAACTGCACTTTGGCCGAAAATGGTATTGCTTTTCTTGCAGGTAAACCCCAAGGAAAGATAACCAAGAAAAAGCCTCAACCTGCACCCTAGTCTGACTCAGACTCAGACTCAGAAGATAGTGAAGGGGATCGACCCAAGCTGGTTCGGCTAGCCCGGGACTACTACAAGGAGCTGAAGCATCAGACCAACAGAAGGAAAGCCAACCGAAGAAAGAAAGATCCAGCTGAACCTTCAACTTCAAAGGCCAAACCAAATGTGACATGCTACGAATGCAACAAGAAGGGACACTACAAATCAGAATGTCCAAATCTAAAGGTAGCCAAGAAGACTCGAAGGAAGAAGACTCTTCAAGCCACGTGGGACGAATCTTCCTTCGAAGAAGAAGAAGAGGCCACACAGTCAAACCTTCTCGCCTTAACCGCTTCGAAAGACATCAACACCGGATCAGAATCGGAGTTGGACGATGGAAGGCTCACAATTTTGGGGAACGACAAAATAACGGTAAGTGGTTATTCTGAAGTTGAATTATCAAAGTTAATTGCTTACTTATCTCGTAACTTGGCGAAAGCCAAAATCTGAGTCGAGTCCCTCCGACAGGAAGTAAAACTCCTGAAAGAGGGAGATGACTCTAGATCCTTGACCGAGAAGGTTCAAGAAGGAACCTCTACTCAAGTTGAAAACTTGAGAAAGAGAACTCCTTGAAAACTCAAGTCAAGGACCTTTGAGCGGCTTTAGAACGATTTACTTCGGGTTCCAAGGGTCTTGACATGATCCTTGGAAAACAGAAGTCCGTTCTAAATCGATCTGGGTTAGGGTATCGAACCAAGTCGAGACAACGATTACTATGCTGTATTGAACAAATCTAGACCCAAAATTCAACCATGGGTACCAAAACTTTGCTTGAACAACTAAGCGGGACCAAACCAGTATTGGATCCCCAAGGACAAGATTCACAACTTGCCTAATCATTATCGTGGCTTTAGTCCAAGGGGAGCCAATTTAAAAACGATTTTCATAATTAGATAAATTTCTTTTATTTCTTAGTTTTAATTGCATGCTTGATTGTTTATTTATTTATGCAAATTATTATGTTTAGACCTAGGACTAGTTAGACTAAGGACTGAAATAATTTAATTGAAATTTGAATAATATAGTATTGGGTGGAGGTGAGATGATAGTACGTTAGGGAAGCATCTTGGTGGAACTAGCCGAAGCTACCGATCCAAGACTCAAACTAGTTAGACCAAAATCTTTCAAAGAGTAACTTGAAGATGAATTTTCAATAAAAGGCTTTGTCAAGGAAAGAGTTGATGATCCAATAAGGCTAGGGCCAAAGAAGGCCTAGTGACTCGCCAAGACCTGGAAGTCAATTATTGAAAATCAAATTCACGTTACTATTGTTAGATTTGAATCTAACACAAATTTCAATTAATCTTAGATTCAACCATTTTTCAAAATAAATTTAAAACTAATTGGTTTTAAAATTAATTCAACTTTTCAAAATTAATCATGTTTTTCAAAATAAAATCCTTACTTCTATTAAAAACCTGTCTCACAAAACCCATAAGGTTAACGTGATTGATAACTCTAGATTGGGTGAGATAGACTAGGTTGTGAAAATCAATTTAAGCTATCCTTAATTCTAATTGGATCCAAATCAATAAATACTTTGTGTAGGAACATAAAGATTTGAACCAATGGATGTTGGATAGCAGATGCTCCAGACACATGACTGGAGACAAATTGAAATTCACCAAACTCAAGTTCAAGAACCTAGGCTCAGTAGCATTTGGCAACAATGCTACACTCAAAGTCATTGGGTCAGGTAACATTGAACTCAAATTAGATTTTGTGATTAAAAAGGTACTCTTGGTTGTGAACTTTAAATTTAATTTGTTTAGTATAAGTCAATTTTGTGATACTGGCTATGTAGTTACCTTTACCAACTCTGACTGCCTGATTAAAAATTTGCAAGACTCAGAAGTCATGCTTAAGAGCACTAGAAAAAATAACGTTTATACTATAAGTTTACCCTTAGTACCTAAATGTCTCTTAACTCAATTAGAAGAATCCAACCTCTGTCATAGGAGATTAGGTCATACAAATGTTAGACTAATTTCGAAAATCACTTAACTTGGTTTAATTAGAGGAATACCAAAAATTAAGAACTATGAAAACACAATATGTAATTCATGCAACCAAGGTAAACAAGCCAAGTCTAATCACAAGTCAATTCAATCAGACCTAACTCAAACCACGCTTGAGCTCCTGCACCTTGACCTATTTGATTCACATGGAGCCAAGTCACTAAGCGGAAATCGGTACTTCTTAGTCATTATCGACGATTACTCTAGGTTCACCTGGGTTAAGTTCCTAAAGACTAAGGATGAAATCCTAAACCTGTTTATTGATTTTTGTAAGATAATTGAAAATCAAAATGATACCAAAATCAAAAGACTTAGGAGTGATCACGGGGGAGAGTTTGAGAATAAAATGTTCGAGGAATTTTGTAGAATAAACCGGTATATTCACGAATTTTCATGTCCTAAAACCCCTCAGCAAAATGGGATAGTAGAAAGGAAGAATAGAACCCTACAGGAAGTCGCTAGGACTATGCTCAATGAATTCAACCTAGCTAACCAATTTTGGGCAGAAGCAATTAGTACGACTTGCTATATTCAAAATAGGGTCCTAATTAACAAATGACATAATAAAACTCCCTATGAACTATATTACCATAGACTTCCAAACCTACACTACCTAAGGGTCTTTGGGTGCAAAGTTCATATCTTAAACACCAAGGACTACCTAGGGAAATTCCAGTCTAAGTCAACCCCTGGAATATTTTTAGGATATTCAACAACAAGTAGGGCCTATAGGGTCTACAATAGACAAACTAACAAAATTGAAGAAACAACGAATTTAATATTTGATGAGGAAACTAATTCAAAATATGATAATCCAAACCTGAATCCATCAAATATTGATCAAGAAGATAATGAACAAATTATGGAACCATCAATTGAACCAATGGTTGAAACTCTAAATGAACTAACTATTGAACCAACTACTGCGTCAATTGAACCAACAATTGAACCAACCCAAGTAATTGAACAAAATATCGAACCTAATCGTCCAGCCGGACCTGAGGCTGAACCAAGTTCTAGAAGAACCAAGAAACCCAGACTTAGTCACCCCTCTGACTAAATTGTGGGTGATCCAACCTTAGGAGTCAGAACTAGGTCTTCCTATAGAAATCTTAGTCAAATAGCACTTATCTCAAAAATTAAACCTAAGACCATAGAGGAAGCCCTACCTGATCCTGATTGGATCATAGTGATGCAAGAGGAATTAGCCCAATTTGAAAGAAACCAAGTCTGGGAACTAGTACCTAAACCTGAGGACAAATCCATAATAGATACCAAGTGGGTATTTAGGAACAAACTAAATGACCAAGGGGAAATAGTCAGAAACAAAGCTCGCTTAGTAGCTAAAGGGTTCAGTCAAGTCGATGGGTTAGACTATGACGAAACCTATGCCCCAGTAGCCAGACTTGAGTCTATTAGAATGTTGTTAGCCTTTGCAGCCCATAAAGGATTTAAACATTACCAAATGGATGTTAAGTCAGCCTTTCTGAATGGGTTTATCAAAGAAGAAGTCTATGTAGGACAACCCCCAGGTTTTGAGGACCTAGAAAAACTCGACTATGTTTACAAACTTAATAAGGCACATTATGGACTAAAACAAGCACCTAGGGCATGGTATGAACGTCTATCAACTTACCTCATTTCTAAGGAATTCAACCAAGGACAAATTGACTCAACTCTTTTTGTCAAAACCTTAGAAAAAGACATCTTCATTGCCCAAATCTATGTTGATGACATAATCTTCGGATCCACTAACTCTAACTTTTTAAAAGAATTTGTAAAAATTATGGAAAACGAATTCGAAATGAGCTTAGTTGGTGAGCTCAACTTCTTTTTAGGACTACAAATTAAGTAAACTAGGGATGGAAATTATGTTCATCAATCCAAATATTCTAAGGAGTTAATAAAGAAATTTAAAATGGATAACTCCAAAAGCATAAGTACCCCTATGACCACAAATGTAAAAATTGATAGTGACCCTGAAGGTAAACCAGTAGACCTTAAGTTATATCGTAGTATGATTGGAAGTCTACTTTACCTTACAGCTAGCCGACCTGATATCCTATTCCCTGTAAGAATGTGTTCTTGATACCAAACCTGTGCTAAGGAAACACACTTAGCAGTCCTAAAAAGAATACTTAGATACATTAAAGGCACCCTAAATGTAGGGATTTGGTATCCTAGGACCTCAACTTTTGACTTGTCAGGATACTCTGATTTTGACTATGCTAGATGCAAATTAGATAGAAAGAGTACAAGTGGAAGCTGCCAACTTTTAGGAAATAATCTAGTCAGTTGGTGCAGTAGAAAGCAACACTGCGTAGCTCTATCTATAACCGAAGCAGAATATGTTGCTTTAGGAGAGTGTGTAGCACAACTCCTATGGATGATGCACACTTTTAAGGACTTCTAGCTTGATTACACCCAAACCCAAGTCTACATTGATCACATAAGTGTTGATGAAGTCTGACCCTGATTGTTGTTTTGGTGTTGACACTGATTTTAGTTTAGGTTAATGAGATGATTGAGATTAAGTCCTGGTCGGGGACTGGGCACGGAGTGATTGAAATCCTAACTTAGGAAGCTAGGTTGATTGAAACCTTGGCGGGCGAGGATAGGTCCTAGCTTGGGAAGCTAGGTTGATTGAAACCCTGGCGGGCGAGGCCAGGTCCTAACTTGGGAAGCTAGGTTGATTGAAACCCTGGCGGGCGAGGCCAGGTCCTAGCATGGGAAGCTAGGTTGGATGAAAGTCTGGTGAGTGAAGCCAGGTCCTAGCTTGGGAAGCTAAGTTGGATGAAAGCCTGGCGGGTGAGGCCAGGTCCTAGCTTGGGAAGCTAGGTTGACTGAAATCCTAGTGAGTAAAGCCAGGTCCTAGCTTGGGAAGCTAGGTTGGATGAAATCTTGGTGAGTGAAGCTAGGTCTTAGCTTGGGAAGCTAGGTTGAAGTCCCGGTGAGTGAATCCGGGGGACTGACACTAGTCAGAGGGGGCTGGGAGCCCACTCTCTTGACTTAGAGTGGTATTGGCTTTGGCTGGATCGGTCTGGTGACCGATCAGGGAAGTTGGCACGATCCTCCTTCATGGATCGGTCTGGTGACCGATCCAGTGATGTCTGATCGGTCTGGTGACCGATCAAGGAGCATACAGAGACTTTGGAAACCTTTCTGTTCGGCTCCTGATCGGTCTGATGATCGATCAGGGAGACTATTGAGATCGTTCTAGTGAACGATCAATTGTCACGAGCTTCTCACTATAACCAATCAGGCTGGAGCCTGATCGGTCAGGAGGTGCTCTGATCGGTCCCCAGATCGATTAGGCCACATCCTGATCAGTCTGGTGACCGATCAGTAGGCTTGGACTACGAATCTGGAAAAACACCCTGCAATGGGGTGGATCAGTCTGATGACCGATCCATGACTTGGGTTCGATCTGGTGATCGATCACGAAGAAGTCGCGACTTCAGATTTCTCACTGGGGACCGATCAAGCTGGAGCATGATCGGTCTGGACCCATCCTGATCGGTCTGGTGACCGATCAGGAGTCACTCTGATTGGTCCTATGACCGATCAGTAGCTGATAGCTTTAATTCAAAAATGTTGTCAGAATTCTGATTGCGTTCTGTTTCTCTGCTGATTCGCTACTGATATCTGCTCTGAATTTCTAATAGTTGATTCTCTATTGATTTGCTGTGCTACTCATCTGCTAAGTGTGTAGGTAACTCAGGGCTTACTCAAGGATAGTCAACTGGAGTATTTTGCTACGACACTTTAGACGTTTTCTGTTCTCAGGTTACAACGGGCGTCTGGCGCGGGCTGGCAACGGCTGGGAAGCTGACGAGCTGACCTGGGCTTGGCTGAAGGGAGTTCAGTGAGTCCAGAGAAGGTCAGGAGTAGCTGAGGCTGTTGCAGACGAGCTGGTGAGCAGCTGGGAGCTGCAGAGGCGCGCCTGCGACCTGGGATTTGGGCAGAGACTTAAGAGCTTGTGGCGAAGAAGTCTCAGCAAGATTTTGATCCATCTCTTTGAGGAAACAACTGTGAATCACTTGAGCAACAACTTTCATCATACTCTTGAGCACTTGGAGGAAACAAGAAGCTTGGTGAGTCCATCAGCAAGAAGACACGAAGAGCAGGGAGTTCTTGCGTGAGATCTGTGCTGAGTGGAGCTCGGTGGAGAGTTTTCTTGTGTTCTTTCATTCCTAGTGCTCGGTAAGCCTCCTTGTTTCATTGTACTTAAGTTCATATCTTTGTTGAAACTGCTGTGGAGAGGTTTCTCCACCGAGAAGCAGGTTCAGTTGATATCCGGATTTTCCGGGGCTTGATGTGCCGACGATCAAGGGATCGCCCACCTCACGGGCACGCCAAGGAGTAGGGGCAAGTTATCCCCGAATCTTGTAAATCCTCTTTGTTAGCGTTTTGAGCTTGTGCTTAGGTTAGGGTTTTAGTTTCTGCAATACTCTGTTTTGTATTTGTCTTCCGCTGCTACTAACCCTAAGTGCAAAGAACCCTTTAAAAGTTCAAGAAGTTTGTGTCTGGCTACATTCACCCCCCCTCTCTAGCCATCCAAGCATCAACAAATGGTATCAGAGCTTGGGGCTCTGTTCAAGTGGCTTAACATCCGAGAGCTATTAACAATGGATTTGAGAGAAGGATTTAGCACCACCTGACCTCCCTTCTTCGACGAATCCGATTTTCAATATTGGAGGTCTCGCATGGAGTACTACCTCAAGACCGATATTGGAATGTGATTCTCTGTGAAGGAAGGCTTCATTCCTCCAAGAGACGCGGAGGGAAAAGAGTTAGAATCTTCACGTTGGTCGGCCGAGCAAACACGCAAAGGAGAAGCCGATGTGAAGGCGGTGGTGACTTTGCAATGTGGAATGAACAATGACCAACTAATCAAGGTTGGTCCCTTTACAAGCACAAAGGATTTGTGGAACAAGCTCATCGAGCTTCACGAGGGCACCCGAGACTCGAGAATAGCCAAGAGGGACTTGTTCCTCAATCAACTACAAAATCTCTCCATGAAGGAGAGTGAAACGGTAAGTGAACTTCATAGTAGATTCAATGAAGTTCTCAACGGTCTCCACTCCATTGACGAAAAGGTCGAGAACCGCGACCTTATGAGGTATGTGTTAAAAGCTTTTCCAAGGAATGCCTTGTGGTCATCCATGGTGGATGCCTACAAGGTTTCTAAGGATTTGTAAATTGTAAAATTAGATGATTTATTTTGTGAAATGGAACTGCATGAAATGGCTAACAAAGGCCCCAAGGAGAAGGGAATTGCACTTGTAGCAGGGGAAAAGACCAACAAGAAGAAGGAGAAGAAGAAGGAGAAGGAGGTTTCTTCGTCTTCATCCGAATCTGAGTCCGAGTCCGAGGAGGATGGCAGCGAGTCTTCTTCCTCCGAGATGGCCAACTTTATAAGGAGGATGATGAGGAAGAGCCGACGCTACAAGGGCAAAGGTAACCCGAGTGAAGTTAAAATTGATAAGTCTAATGTTACTTGTTATGAGTGTAGCAAGAAAGGGCACTACAAGAAAGACTGCCCTATGCTAAAGAAGAAGGAGGATAAATCAAAGAAGAAGAAGAACGCCTTGAAGGTCACATGGGATGAATCGTCTTCTAGTTCATCCGAAGAAGAGAAGGATGAGATAAGTACACACCATGTAGCACTCATGGCTATTAAAGGTGAGGAGAGCAGTGATGAATCCATGGACTCCTCAAACGCGGCTTCATCATCTTCAGATGATGAAGTGGTAATCACTCCCGAACTAGACAAATGTTATAGAACCATTGCATGTTTAACCGAATTGTTAAAGAAGTCAAAAGAAAAGGTTAAATCATTGAAAGTTGAAGTAGAACATTTGAAATCCTCTAAGGATGAGGATGTTGATGATTTGCATGTAGAAATGTTAGAAGATGAGAACAAATCTTTGAAGAGTGAGGTTGAGAGACTCAAGAGTGTTCTTGAGAAATTTTCAACTAGCTCAAAGACATTAGATATGATTTTAAATGCTCAAAGGGCGGTTTACAACAAGGCCGGTATAGGTTACCGACCTCAAGAACCTACCTTTGTTTCCTTGATGTCTAGGACTGATGTTAGACCACCAAATGATTCTAGGGTTCATGGACGTACGAAGAAAATGACTAAGGCATGGGTGCCCAAGGCCTTCATTGTTGATGCATTAGGTCCCAAAATTTGGGTACCTAAAATCTCTATCTTTAGAATTGTATAGCTTGGATTGAGGGGGAGCATCTATCAACATGGGTTGTTGATAATGGGTGCTCCAAATCCATGGTCAGTGAAACTTATTATTCACATGATTAGTTATGGAAAATTCAAATTAGATAATTTGATCTTTATTGTTTTAGTTCTTATAACAATGTAATCCCTTGGTTAGTGATTTTTATGGAATTTATGTGTCAAAACATTTAATCATGCAATAGTGTAATCTACTTTAGTATTAAAATTCATTCATGATCAGATGTGTTTCCAAAACAAAGAGGAAAGTAACTAATTTATCTTTACCAAATAGCAATACACATCCACTATGTAGGCTATCCATGATTATGAATTTTTTGTTCAAATGTTTGTATGCATACTTGCCTTGGAATTTTGATACGAACTTGTTTTTCATTGGTTGAATGTTCTAATTGGATGAATGCTTTGATTGAGTTTGACTTCACTTGGGTGGAGCAAATTGATTTGTTAAATCCATAAGGACCTTTGATCCTCGTTAGGGGATCAATTCTAGTCAAGAAAACACCTTCAGTATCCATCTAATCGATAGGATGTTTGATACTGCATTTTCTGAAATCATATCAGAAAAATTCTGATACCTGATCGGTCCACAGACCGATCAGGCATAGGGCTGATCAGTCCACGGACTGATCAGGAGTTAGCCTGATCGGTCCAATTGCCCGATCAAGCAATTCCTCGACATCCCATTGAAATCCCTCTATGTTGGCCTGGATCGGTCCACTGACCGATCTGACCCCCTTGGTGATCGCTCCACCGACCGATCAGGAGGGTCACAGAAAATTTCGCCAACTCTATGTTCACATCCTGATCGATCAGCCGACCGATCAGGGGCTTGCCTGATCGGTAGCCCGACCGATCAGGACCAAGCCAGACCGATCAGGCTGGAGCCTGATCGGCCTGGGCGTTCCCAGATCGAACGGTGATCCGTTCGATCGCAATAAATTCTGGTTGGTGATTGGTCCACCAACTCATTTAATCACGTCTCTACTCTTCCTCAACCATAGCCGACCCTTCCAAATCGCCGGGACCAAGACTCGGTGCTGGCAGAGACTCCCAATTCAACTCTAAGTCAAGAGAACGGCTCCCTAGACTTCTCTAACTCATGCTCAGTCCCCCGGACCAAGACTCCGTGCCCAACATCACTCACCAGGACTACACCTAGTCCCACTAGATCTTTTCCCATGCCAGCGTGCGATCTCCCCGATCCACCTGGACTTCACCTAGTCCCATTAGGTGTGCCTAGTCCTACTAGGTTTGCCTAGTCCTACTAGGTCTTTTCCCATGTCAGCGTGCGATCTCCCCGATCCACCTGGACTTCACCTAGTCCCACTAGGTGTGCCTAGTCCCACTAGGTCTTTTCCCATGCCAGCGTGCGATCTCCCCGATTCACCTGGACTTAATCCGAATTCATTCAACTAAACTTAAATCGTTGTCAACACCAAAACAACAATCGGGCAAGACTGCATCAACAATCTCCCCCTTTTTGTTGTTTGACAACCCGATTTAAGTTTAGGTACTAATGATCATTTGAGGTCAATTATCGTAAGAGAATCAAAATCCTCCTCCTACAATAATTAACCCTAAACTTAATCAACCATTCTCTCGCCCTTTGTCAAACACCGAAAAGGGTATGGTTATTAAGTTTAAACATAATCCCCCTTAAACGAGGGTCTCTCACCAAATCCAAAATGATCAAAGGTAATTATGAATTGCACATGAAAAGATATACAGAATAATATCATGGTCAAACATGTATATGTTTCATATGACAAGTAAGTAATGCAGCTCTATCAGACTGATGATTGATACAGAAAAATTTCTGATATATCTATGGACGATCAGTTTTCAAAAAAATTCTGTAATTCTGATTCGTTCTAGAATAGACTGCATTGAAATTCCATAACAAGGGTGTAGACTTCATCAACAGTCAATATTTCAGAAAAATTTCTGAACCATGGTTTGGGTCGCTCGACTAAAATTATTTCTCATCAAGAGATCAAGGAACAAGAGACATGATTCAAACAACCCGTTCATATGAATTTCAAAATTTTCAACACGGGTTTGTATCAAATCAGTATTAAATTTGTTCCAAGTATGATTAGGATGTTCCAATTATAATTGGTTTGTATCAGATTTGTTTGTATCAATATGATCAGCAATCTGATACAATTTGATGAAAGGGGATCGGACTAAGGAGTTTTTGACCCAATCAAAGAATTTCCTGATCTGATCGGTCACCAGACCGATCAGGGTGAGTCCTGATCGGTCGGTGGACTGATCAGGTTCGACACAGAAAGTTTCTCAGCTTGCAATTTCAGAAACCAAATTTCAGAAATTCTGAGAAGTTTCAGAAACTTGTTTGTTTCACCTCTTAACCATTCCCAAACCCTAAATCAATTAGTTTTAATTTATTTGATCCTAAGAAGGGTTTCCCTTAACCAAAAAGTATTTCCCACATCATCAAGGAAAATCATTTCCGAGTGGTTTAAACATCTTAAGGCAAACTTGTATTCACTTAGTATTATGTTTGTACCAGCACCAATGGATGATCAAGCATGTTCCAAGTATGTTCTTGGAATGATCAGATTTGAATCAAAATGTTCCAAGTATGATCATGTTTATTCCAAACAACCTTGATAATCCATATTACCCTTAGGTACTGATAACTTGATAATCCACTTAGTATTAGGCATATGAAACTATCAGATTTGAACAACTAAGTCATAGACCTTCAGTATTAAATCTTGAATCATCATAAACTATGTGTTAATACTTATTCTTTAGCATGCACTTGAGTATCAAAAACATGATCAGTGGGAAAACAAACAGGTCATGGAACATGAGTACTAAATTTTAATACATCATAAACTATGTTAACATGTTGTTCTTAACCAAAATTAGTATAATACATTAAAGTTGTAAAACACATACAAGAAAGTTTTGGCTTGCTTGAATCAAATTAGTTTCAATATATGATTAATTCCAAAACATGCTTGTATCAAATTTGTATCAAAATATGATCAGATTTCCAAATTTTGATCAATTTTGATAATTCATTGATTGGATTGGAAAATTCATAGATCCAAGTGTGTATCAAGTTCATGGTTCCAATCAATTTGAAATTAAGTTTGTATCAAAAATTTATTCCCCAAATTGCCCATAAACGTGAATAGGAAAATTTTCCAATATAGATGGAGAAATTTTCAATGTGTCTACATTGTTTATGATTCCCATTTACTTAACCCCAATCATTTAAATTCAAGATAAAAAATCGTTTCCCATGGGTAGTGAATGGTCATCCATTAACTGGGGAAATATTAGGCACATTCCTAACTAGGAATAGCCATGTGTTTGGAGCACCAAATATCAACCACCCATGTTGATAGATGCTTCCTCTCAATCAATGCTTATACAATTCTAAATATAGAGGTTTTAGGTACCCAAATTTTGGGACCTAATACATCAACAATGAAGGACTTAGACAACCATGCCTTAGTCTTTTTCTTTCTAACCTTTTGAACCCTAGAATTATTTCGTGATCTAAAATGGGTTCTAGTCATTAAAGATATGACACTAGGTTCTTTAGGTTGGTAACCCAAACCAACCTTGTTGTAAGCCGCCTTTTGTGAGTTTAAGATCATATCTAGGGTTTTGAAGCTAGTTGAAAACTTCTCAAGAATATTCTTGAGATTTTCAATTTTGCTCCTTAGGATCTTGTTCTCTTCCTTATGGGATTCATCATGAAAATCATTAATATCCTCTACCCTAGAGGACTTTAATTCTTCTACTTCCAATTTCAACAATTTAACTTTGTTCTTGGATTTTTTAAGCAACCTAGTTAGACATGCAATGGTTCTATAGCACTTATCTAACTCGGGAGAGATTACCTCTTCATCATCCGAAGATGATGAAGGCGCGGTTGAGGAGCTACTCGCTTCGTCTTCACTCTCCTTGTTTGACTCTTCTAAGGCCACTAAAGCCACGTGACAGTGGGTCTTCTCCTTCTTCTTTCTTTTGTCACCTGCCACAAAAGCTACACCTTTCTCCTTTGGGCTTTGGTTAGAAATCTCATGTAGTTCCATTTCACAAAATAGATCTTCTAACTTAATAATTGAAAGGTCCTTAGATATCTTGTAGGCATCCACCATGGATGACCACAAAGTATTCCTAGGGAAAGATTTGAGGATATACCTTATAAGATCTCGGTTCTCTACCTTCTCATTGATGGAATGCAAGCCGTTGAGGATCTCTTTGAATCTTCCATAGAGTTCACTTACCTTTTCATTTTCTCCCATAGTGAGATTTTGAAGTTGGTTGAGGAACAAGTCTCTCTTGGTTATCCAGGTATCTTGAGTGCCTTCATGGAGCTCAATGAGCTTGCTCCATAGGTCTTTAGCACTTGTGAAGTGTAACGCCCCAAAATTTTCCATATGAAATATTATGAAATAGATGAATTCATGAATAGGAAATATTGTGAAATTCATGATATATTATCATGAAATATTATGAAATATTATGAATTCATAAATATGAAATATTATGGAATTCATGAAATAGTATCATGAAATATTATGAAATATTATGAATTCATAAATATGAAATATTATGGAATTCATGAAATAGTATCATGAAATATTATGAAATATTATGAATTCATAAATATGAAATATTATGAAATTCATGATATATTATCATGGAATATTATGAAATATATGAATTCATAAATATGAAATATTATGGAATTCATGAAATAGTATCATGAAATATTATGAATTCATAAATATGAAATATTATGAAATTCATGATATATTATCATGGAATATTATGAAATATATGAATTCATAAATATGAAATATTATGGAATTCATGAAATAGTATCATGAAATATTATGAATTCATGGAATATAATTAATATTATGAAAATATTGTGAAATCATGGAATATAATTAATATTATGAAATTTCATGATGGGCTTGGCTTAATGGGCTTTGATATGGATTAGTGCAAAATGTGATAAAAAAGAGGAAGCAAGGATTGAACCTTGAACCTCCTAATTGCACTCACCATGTCATAACCAATGAACCAAGCAATGTTTCTTGTAGAGGGAATAAGAAACATGCTTGTTAAAAGCTAGGGAGGTGAAGAGACATGTCTTTTCATGAGAAAAGTATAAATAAGGGAAGTTGGAATAACTTCCTCTTTCTCTTCTTTTTCCTCCCCTCATCACCGAAATTCTCTTCTTCTCCCTCTCCATTTTCGAAAAGTAAACCCTAGGGTTTTAACCCTAGGGAATTGGAAGGAAGAAGAACCCTTTAAGGTTCATGCCTTCTACTAGGGCCAAGATTGCTAAGAGAAGGCAAACAAAGGAAATACTCACCTTCCTTCAACCAAGGGCACCTTAAGATCTTAGAGAAGTAGAAATCAAGCGAAAGGATGTAAGTATCCCCTCGCCTGCAGTGTAATAGTTATAGTATGTTTTCTCCTTGATTGTTTTAGGAAATGGGGACTTTTTCCCCTTTGTATGTTTCGGCCACCCCCCTTAGGGGAAGGCCTTGGTTCTTTCCTTGATACATGAGAAGACTTTTGAGACTTAGTGTATGTATGTGTGATAATTTTCTTCATGATGGCATGAACAAAAGGAAGAAAAAAAAAACTAGGGTTTCACCCTTGGAAGGTTTCGGCCACCCCCTTGAGGGAAGGCCTTGGTTCCTTTTTGATTACATGAGTAGACTTTTGGAACTTAGGATATATGTATATGTGGTTTATGCAAATTGTTGTGAACAAAACCTAAGGTTACACCCTTGTGAAGGTTTCGGCCAACACCCAAAAAGGGTACCTTGGTTACCCCTTGATACATGAGTAGACCTTTGGAACTTAAGGTATATGTATATGTGTTTTTCTTCATGGTGTTATGAACAAAATTGTAGGGTTTTGTTCTTGAAGGAGTTTCGGCCACCCCCCTTGGGGAAGGCTTTTGGTTCCTTTTTGTTACATAAGTAAACCCCTTAGCACTTAGAGTATATGTGTATATGTATCCTTCAATGTGTTGTAAACAAAACATAGGGTTTAGAACTTGGATGGGTTTCGGCCAAGGCCTAGAAAAAAAAAGGGGTTAGTGAGGGTTGAATTATCCTAAAATATATCCATGTTTAATGTATTGTAAGATAGTGTATATAAGGTGTTTGTATGAATGTATGTGAGAATATTTAGTTCAAACCTTAATTTTCCCTATACTTAAGTTTCGGCCAACCCTAGAAGGACTAAGGTTTAGGGTTGTATAATTATCTCATGATGTGCTTTATGTTTAATAAGTTGCATGAATGATATGTGAAATGTGAAGGCTAAACTACCCTACGGGACATGATTATGTTAGCAAAGTAATATGTATGAGCTTGTATGGAATATGATATATGTATGAACATGTATGGAATATTATGTACGTATGAACATGTATGAAATATGATGCATGTATGAACAAGTATGAAGTATGATGTATATATAAACATGTGTGAACTATGATGTAGGTATGAACATGCATGAAATATGATGTATAAATGAGCATGCCTTATAGCCCCTGGGGGGCACCTTTATGAAATTGCATGTGATATGTTAAAATGCTTGAAGGGATACTCAAATAAGTATGGGATCAAGAGCACCCCTTATGTTGTGTGGTGTGTCCCTACGGGATCATGAGCACCCTTGAAGAGTGGTGTGTCCCATAAGAGTGAATATGGAGTATTCCTTAGCATATATGTAAAAGCATGATAAGTATTTTACTTTTAAGTTGTGTACCCGACTCGTAAGGGGGTCGTTAAATAAATCCGGGGTGCATGTTAACGTGGCTCCGGTAGGACGGAAGGGTCCTGCTCTAATGAATTGGTGGCTCGCTACCCCAATTCATTAGGGAACGCGCAATAGTTTCCGCGCGATAGTTGGTACACAACAGGGCCCAATATGATATGGATGTATTTTTAAGTAATACCATTATGGAATTGTTTTGAAAACATTCATTGAAAACATTTGTTATATGTGAAGAGTATGCTTATGGTACTTGATACTGCATGCTTAGAAACTTAGATGTTTGATATGCTTTGATGAACTTATACTTATGATTAATTATGTGTACATGTTATATTCTTTCGCACGGATTTTGCGAGTAGGACAGGATCCTTACTAAGCATTGTGCTTACTAGTTTATGTGTTGTCTTATGCTGCAGATAACACTTAAATGGAAGGAAGAGGCAGGAGGCTGAAGATGTGTGGGGTGGTGGCTCGGGAAGAAAGATTTCTATATCTACATATTTATGCTTATGTTATGCTCCTTGACAATGAATGATAGTGATTAGGATTGATATTGCATGATAATAGTTACACTTGGAATTTTCATATACTTGATTTATTGGATTATATTATGGTGTGAAATAATATGTGAACCTATCATGTTATATAATGTCACTTAATAATTTTTGCAAGCATGCTTAGTACCTAGTTCTCTTAAGCCCTTGCATTGTTGTTTTAATGTCATGCTAGGAGATAGAAATAGAAAAAAAAATATTACTATATGATTGAATGTACGTAACCCCGCCTTGAGGGTAGATATAAGGGCGGGCGTTACAGGTTGGTATCAGAGCAGATTTCCCCTCCACCACACACACATCAAGCTTCTTCCTGCCGCTTCCAAGTAAGAAATCCTAACTCGCTTATATTATTTCATGTACAGTAATGATATTAATAGAGATGGTTTATGCTTGCATAATATAGAGATGATTTATGCTTGCATAACAAGGAAAAGTAGCAGTAATTCTCATGTTAACTTATTTATCATCTGTATGATAGATATATGGCTAGAAGACGTAGCAACCGGGGTAATGAGACAGTACCCCGCGTCAGGTCACTGAACAACAGCAGATAATAAACACTCTGATGACCCAGCAGGGGAACACTACAACCCCGCAGGGAAGTCAGAATGTAATGCCTACTGAGCCTCCAACTGCACAGGCACCCCCGGACACTCCGGCCCGGGGAGCCCGACAGGAGGCCTATTTGATTCAGTGGCAGAGACTGAAGCCGGAAAAGTTCTCGGGCACCTGCGAGCCCTGGGATGCTCAGGCCTGGCTCAAGACAGTTGAGAGCACAGTGGAATTATTAGACTGGCCTGAGCATGAGAAAATTAAATGTGTCTCGTTCTGCCTCACTGGCGACGCCAGGATGTGGTGGGAATGGGTAAAGGCTAGAAGATCAGTGGACCAGATGAAGTGGAAGGACTTTAAGTCCGAATTTCTGGAGGAATTCTTTAATATGCGAGTCATAAACAGACATTTTGATGAGTTCACTGAATTCCGGCAGGGAAATCTCTCAGTCAACGATGCCGTTAAGCAATTTAACCGACTGGCACGATTATGTCCGGAGTTGGTCAGTACAGAGAAAGAAAGGGTCAGATTAATGCTCAAGATGCTTAGGCCCGAGATAGCTCTGAATGTAGCTGGTGGCGTGAATAGGCCCCAGACCACAGAGGAGCTGTTCAGCAGTGCCCTTATTACTGAGCATTATCTAAAGAAGATGAACCCACAGAGCCAACCACTGACCGCCAGCAAGAGTCAGGATCAGTCGGGAGGTCAGAAACCTCCAAATAGCAACCCCCACTGGAAGAAGAACCAAAATGGAAAGAGAAAGCCAGGGGATAAATCTGCCAGTGGTTATTTAGGCAAGAAGCCTAAATATCCCCAATGTGCCAATTGTGGGAAGATGCACCAAGGGACATGCCTTTTAGGCGCTAGGAGATGCTATACTTGCGGAAAGGAAGGACGCATGGCCAGAGAGTGTCCTGCTGCAGCCAAAGCACCTCAGCCGCAATATGATCAGTACAAAGGTGCTCCTCCCCAGTTACACCTGATGCAGGCAGCTATAGATGGTACACATATATGCCAGGGGAGATTAGAAGCCCCGCCTGCCACGACAAACACCAGGGTTTTTTCTCTTACGAAAGAAGACGTGGCGACTGCCTCTACCGTTGTCACAGGTCAGATATTTATTTACAGTCAGTATGCTACTGCTTTATTTGACACTGGGGCAACGCATTCGTTTATCTCTATGCAATATGCCAAAAGAAATAATATGTCACTGCAAGATTTGGACTGCAAATTTTTGACAGCACTTCCCTCGGGTGAGGTGATGCCCTCTACCCAAATACTACGTGCCGCACCAATCAGAATCGCAGATAGGGAACTCTGCTGCGATCTGATAGTGCTTGATATGTCAGATTATGATGTGATATTGGGCATGGATTTCTTGAACAAATATGACGCCTCCATTGAGTGCCGGAAACGAAGAGTTATCTTCCGACCTGAGGTGGAAATTCTGTTCGAGTTTATCGGAGAGCCGAAGAAGAGGACAAGTAAATTCTTGTCGGCTCTGAAAGCAAGAAAGATGTTAGAAAAGGGATGCTCTGGATTTCTAGCTCATGTGGTTGATACCAGTCCTACAGAGGGGCCAAAGCTAGAAGACGTCAAGGTTGTATGCAATTACCCAGAGGTATTTCCCGATGACTTACCAGGGTTAGCACCTGAAAGAGATATAGAATTTGCAATTGAGTTGGTTCCTGGTACCAACCCTATTTCTAAGGCACCGTACCGTATGGCGCCGACAGAATTAAAGGAGTTGCAAGGACAGTTACAGGAGCTACTTGACAAGGGATTCATCCGCCCTAGTCATTCTCCCTGGGGAGCTCCCGTACTATTTGTGAAAAAGAAGGATGGGTTGTTGCGAATGTGTATCGACTATCGGGCAAACTGAAAGAGTAAACCTGGCAGAGTTTGCTTATAACAACTATTATCAGGCTACTATCGGGATGGCACCGTATGAAGCTCTGTACGGAAGAAAATGCAGATCTCCTATATGTTGGCTTGAGAGTGGTGAAAAGAAGGAGATGGGACTCCAGACGGATATTATAGACGAAACCACTTAGGCTATAAAGAATATCCGTCAGAGAATAGAGACTGCTCAGAGTCGGCCGAAAAGCTACGCTGATAAGCGACGCAGACCACTAGAGTTTGAGGTTGGGGATTCAGTATTCCTTAAGGTAGCCCCTATGAAAGGGGTGATGAGATTCGGAAAGAAAGGGAAGCTGAGTCCGAGATATGTGGGACCGTATCAGATTCTGAGACGGGTAGGCAAAGTGGCCTACGAACTGGAGTTACCGCCAGAAATGTCGGCTATCCACAATGTTTTCCACGTATCAATGCTCAGGAAATATATCTCTGATGTGAATCAAATAATAGAGCCCCAACCAGTACAAGATCAAGAGAACCTAAGTTCAGAACGCCGACCTGTTCAGATCTTAGACTGGGAAGTCAAAAAGCTAAGGAACAAGGAAGTACCCTTAGTAAAGGTTCTGTGGCGGAACGAACGATTCGAAGAAGCCACGTGGGAACGAAAGGAGGCAATACGATTGAAGTATCCGGAATTATTTTAAAGTTCGGGACGAACTTTTTATAAGGTAGGGAGAATTGTAACGCCCCAAAATTTCCCATATGAAATATTATGAAATAGATGAATTCATGAATAGGAAATATTGTGAAATTCATGATATATTATCATGAAATATTATGAAATATTATGAATTCATAAATATGAAATATTATGGAATTCATGAAATAGTATCATGAAATATTATGAAATATTATGAATTCATAAATATGAAATATTATGGAATTCATGAAATAGTATCATGAAATATTATGAAATATTATGAATTCATAAATATGAAATATTATGAAATTCATGATATATTATCATGGAATATTATGAAATATATGAATTCATAAATATGAAATATTATGGAATTCATGAAATAGTATCATGAAATATTATGAAATATTATGAATTCATAAATATGAAATATTATGAAATTCATGATATATTATCATGGAATATTATGAAATATATGAATTCATAAATATGAAATATTATGGAATTCATGAAATAGTATCATGAAATATTATGAATTCATGGAATATAATTAATATTATGAAAATATTGTGAAATCATGGAATATAATTAATATTATGAAATTTCATGATGGGCTTGGCTTAATGGGCTTTGATATGGATTAATGCAAAATGTGATAAAAAGGAGGAAGCAAGGATTGAACCTTGAACCTCCTAATTGCACTCACCATGTCATAACCAATGAACCAAGCAATGTTTCTTGTAGAGGGAATAAGAAACATGCTTGTTAAAAGCTAGGGAGGTGAAGAGACATGTCTTTTCATGAGAAAAGTATAAATAAGGGAAGTTGGAATAACTTCCTCTTTCTCTTCTTCTTCCTCCCCTCATCACCGAAATTCTCTTCTTCTCCCTCTCCATTTTCGAAAAGTAAACCCTAGGGTTTTAACCCTAGGGAATTGGAAGGAAGAAGAACCCTTTAAGGTTCTTGCCTTCTACTAGGGCCAAGATTGCTAAGAGAAGGCAAACAAAGGAAATACTCACCTTCCTTCAACCAAGGGCACCTTAAGATCTTAGAGAAGTAGAAATCAAGCGAAAGGATGTAAGTATCCCCTCGCCTGCAGTGTAATAGTTATAGTATGTTTTCTCCTTGATTGTTTTAGGAAATGGGGACTTTTTCCCCTTTGTATGTTTCGGCCACCCCCCTTAGGGGAAGGCCTTGGTTCTTTCCTTGATACATGAGAAGACTTTTGAGACTTAGAGTATGTATGTGTGATAATTTTCTTCATTATGGCATGAACAAAAGGAAGAAAAAAAAAACTAGGGTTTCACCCTTGGAAGGTTTCGGCCACCCCCTTGAGGGAAGGCCTTGGTTCCTTTTTGATTACATGAGTAGACTTTTGGAACTTAGGATATATGTATATGTGGATTATGCAAATTGTTGTGAACAAAACCTAGGGTTACACCCTTGTGAAGGTTTCGGCCAACACCCAAAAAGGGTACCTTGGTTACCCCTTGATACATGAGTAGACCTTTGGAACTTAAGGTATATGTATATGTGTTTTTCTTCATGGTGTTATGAACAAAATTGTAGGGTTTTGTTCTTGAAGGAGTTTCGGCCACCCCCCTTGGGGAAGGCTTTTGGTTCCTTTTTGTTACATAAGTAAACCCCTTAGCACTTAGAGTATATGTGTATATGTATCCTTCAATGTGTTGTAAACAAAACATAGGGTTTAGAACTTGGATGGGTTTCGGCCAAGGCCTAGAAAAAAAAAGGGGTTAGTGAGGGTTGAATTATCCTAAAATATATCCATGTTTAATGTATTGTAGGATAGTGTATATAAGGTGTTTGTATGAATGTATGTGAGAATATTTAGTTCAAACCTTAATTTTCCCTATACTTAAGTTTCGGCCAACCCTAGAAGGACTAAGGTTTAGGGTTGTATAATTATCTCATGATGTGCTTTATGTTTAATAAGTTGCATGAATGATATGTGAAATGTGAAGGCTAAACTACCCTACGGGACATGATTATGTTAGCAAAGTAATATGTATGAGCTTGTATGGAATATGATATATGTATGAACATGTATGGAATATTATGTACGTATGAACATGTATGAAATATGATGCATGTATGAACAAGTATGAAGTATGATGTATATATGAACATGTGTGAACTATGATGTAGGTATGAACATGCATGAAATATGATGTATATATGAGCATGCCTTATAGCCCCTAGGGGGCACCTTTATGAAATTGCATGTGATATGTTAAAATGCTTGAAGGGATACTCAAATAAGTATGGGATCAAGAGCACCCCTTATGTTGTGTGGTGTGTCCCTACGGGATCATGAGCACCCTTGAAGAGTGGTGTTTCCCATAAGAGTGAATATGGAGTATTCCTTAGCATATATGTAAAAGCATGATAAGTATTTTACTTTTAAGTTGTGTACCCGACTCGTAAGGGGGTCGTTAAATAAATCCGGGGTGCATGTTAACGTGGCTCCGGTAGGACGGAAGGGTCCTGCTCTAATGAATTGGTGGCTCGCTACCCCAATTCATTAGGGAACGCGCAATAGTTTCCGCGCGATAGTTGGTACACAACAGGGCCCAATATGATATGGATGTATTTTTAAGTAATACCATTATGGAATTGTTTTGAAAACATTCATTGAAAACATTTGTTATATGTGAAGAGTATGCTTATGGTACTTGATACTGCATGCTTAGAAACTTAGATGTTTGATATGCTTTGATGAACTTATACTTATGATTAATTATGTGTACATGTTATATTCTTTCGCACGGATTTTGCGAGTAGGATAGGATCCTTACTAAGCATTGTGCTTACTAGTTTATGTGTTGTCTTATGCTGCAGATAACACTTAAATGGAAGGAAGAGGCAGGAGGCTGAAGATGTGTGGGGTGGTGGCTCGGGAAGAAAGATTTCTATATCTACATATTTATGCTTATGTTATGCTCCTTGACAATGAATGATAGTGATTAGGATTGATATTGCATGATAATAGTTACACATGGAATTTTCATATACTTGATTTATTGGATTATATTATGGTGTGAAATAATATGTGAACCTATCATGTTATATAATGTCACTTAATAATTTTTGCAAGCATGCTTAGTACCTAGTTCTCTTAAGCCCTTGCATTGTTGTTTTAATGTCATGCTAGGAGATAGAAATAGAAAAAAAAAATATTACTATATGATTGAATGTACGTAACCCCGCCTTGAGGGTAGATATAAGGGCGGGCGTTACATGAAGGGACCAACTTTGATTAGTTGGTCCTTGGTCATCCCGCATTGCAAGGTAACCACGGCTCTGGCATCGGCTTCCCCCTTGCGAGTTTGCTCAGCCGACCACATTGAGAAGTCTAGATCTTTTCCCTCAACATCCTTTGGAGGAGAGAAACTCTCCTTCACAGCGAACCATGTGTTGATGTTCATCTTGAGATAATACTCCATTTTTGACCTCCAATATTGGAAATCAGTGTCGTCGAAGAATGGAGGTCGGCTGGTGCTAAACCCTTCTCTCAAAGCCATCGTTGTTGTAAGCTCTCGGATGATAAGTCGTTTGAACAGAGCCCCAAGCTCTGATACCACTTGTTGGTGCTTGGATGGCTATAGATGGGGGGTGGGGGGTGAATGTAGCCAGACACAGCTTTTTCACCTCTTTTGAAAACTTCTCAGGTTTTTCTGCACTTAGGGTTAGCGGCAGCTGAAACACAGAAAAACAGAGAAACAGAAATCACACTACAAGATCGCTAACAAGGAGGATTTACAAGGTTCGGGGATAACTTGCCCCTACTCCTTGGCGTGCCCATGAGGTGGGAGATCCCTTGATCGTCGGCAGATCAAGCCCCGGGAAATCTGGATAAAATAATACCTCCTTCTCGGTGGAGAAACCTCTCCACAGTAAGTCTCAACAGATATGTAATAAAAGCACAGAGACAAAAACAAGAAGGCTTACAGAACACTCAGATAGAAGGAACACAAGAGCTCTTCCCTGAGCTCCACTCAGCACAAACTTCACGCAAGAACTCCCTGCTCTTCGTGTGCTTGCTAATGGACTCGCCAAGCTCTCTTCCTCTTCCAAGCGCTCAAGTTTTCAGAAGATTCAAAGTATCAAAGTGTATGCTTCAAGGTAAAGGATGAATCAGAGTTGTCGCAACCTAAGAGCCCCCTCTTTTCTTCTCTTCATCGCCAGCCAACATAACCTGCTGTTGCTGTCACCAGACGCTCCTCTGCAGCTCCTAGCTACTCATCTGAGACAGTCCAGCTACCCTGACCTCTCCTGGACTCCCTGAGCTCTCCTCAGCCAAGCCCCAGTCGAGCCCCAGGTCATGTTCCAGTCGTTGCCAGCAGCGCCAGCATCCG
The DNA here is from genome assembly GCA_024364735.1 of Boesenbergia rotunda. Taxonomy (NCBI): domain Eukaryota; kingdom Viridiplantae; phylum Streptophyta; class Magnoliopsida; order Zingiberales; family Zingiberaceae; genus Boesenbergia; species Boesenbergia rotunda. The sequence continues at coordinate 51,468 of JAGFNQ010003177.1, read as the reverse complement.
TTGAAACCTGAGAAAGAGAAACAGCCAAACCTGATACATGGAAAGTCCCCAATTGACTCTCCTCCTTTGTTTGAATCCTCCTGTATCACCTGCACACTTAACAGACACTTAGCAAATGAAATCAACGAGAATATGTAAGCAGCAGAGAAAACACAGAGCAAAACAGACACGATCAGAACTCTGACAGTGGATTTGAATTAAAGTTTACTGCTACTGATCGGTCACCAGACCGATCAGAGAGGACCCTGATCGGTCACCGGACCGATCATGGTAAGCCCAGACCGATCAGGCTCCAGCCTGATCGGTCCACAGTGAGAATATGAGAATCATGGATTCTTGTGATCAGTCACCGAATCGATCCACAGTGTTGCTGGGATTCCCAGCTTCGCAGGGCAAATCTCCCTGATCGGTCACCTGACCGATCAAGTTGTGCCCTGATCGGTCTAGTGACCGATCAGGTCACTCCCTGACCGATGAGGAGCCATCCTGATCGGTCATGGTGAGAAACCTCGCGACAATTTGATCGGTCATGAGGACCGATCAAGGGTTCTCTGATCGTTCACCAGAACGATCTGAACTAAAACAGAAGCCAAACCAAAGCCTTCAGTTCTCTCCCTGATCGATCACCAGACCGATCAACCATCCCTAGATCGGTCACCAGACCGATCCACAACAGGAGTTCATGCCAACTCCCTGATCGGTCACCAGACCGATCCAGAGACTCCCAATTCAACTCTAAGTCAAGAGAATGGCTCCCTAGACTTCTCTAACTCGTGCTCAGTCCCCTGGACCAAGACTCCATGCCCAACTTCACTCACTGGGACTACGCCTAGTCCCACTAGGTGTGCCTAGTCCCACTAGGTCTTTTCCCATGCCAGCGTGCGATCTCCCCGATCCACCTGGACTTCACCTAGTCCCACTATGTGTGCCTAGTCGCACTAGGTCTTTTCCCATGCCAACGTGCGATCTCCCCGATCCACTTGGACTTCACCTAGTCCCACTAGGTCTTTTCCTATGCTAGTGTGCGATCTCCCCGATCGACCTGGACTTAATTCAAATTCATTCAACCAAACTTAAATCGTTGTCAACACCAAAATAGCAATTGGCCCAGAGTGCATCAACAATCTTCCCCTTTTTGTTGTTTGACAACCCGATTTAAGTTTAGGTACTGATGATCAATTGAGGTCAATTGTTGTAAGAGAATCAAAATCCTCCCCTACAATAATTAACCCTAAACTTAATCAACCATTCTCTCCCCCTTTGTCAAACACCGAAAAGGGTATGGTTATTAAGTTTAAACATAACTCTCCCTTAAACGAGGGTCTCTCACCAAATCCAAAATGGTCAAAGGTAATTATGAATTGCACATGAAAACATATACAGAATAATATCATAGTCAAACATGTATATGTTTTATATGACAAGTAAGTAATGCAGCTCTATCAGACTGATGATTGATACAGAAAAATTTCTGATATATCTATGGACGATCAATTTTCAGAAAAATTTTTGTAATTCTGATTCGTTCTAGAACAGACTGCATTGAAATTCCATAACAAAGGTGTAGACTTCATCAACAGTCGATATTTTAAAAAAATTTCTGAACCATGGTTTGGGTCGCTCGACTAAAAATTATTTCTCATCAAGAGATCAAGGAACAAGAGACATGATTCAAACAACCCGTTCATATGAATTTTAAAATTTTCAACACGGGTTTGTATCGAATCAGTATTAAATATGTTCCAAGTATGATTAGGATGTTCCAATTATAATTGGTTTATATCAGATTTGTTTGTATCAATATGATCAGCAATTTGATGAAAGGGGATCGGACTAAGGGGTTTTTGACCCAATCAGAGAATTTCCTGATCTGATCGGTCACTAGACCGATCAGGTTCGACATAGAAAGTTTCTCAGCTTGCAATTTCAGAAATCAGATTTCAGAAATTTTGAGAAGTTTTAGAAACTTGTTTGTTTTACCTCTTAACCATTCCCAAACCCTAAATCAATTAGTTTTAATTTATTTGATCCTAAGAAGGGTTTCCCTTATCCAAAAAGTATTTCCCACATCATTAAGGAAAATCATTTCCGAGTGGTTTAAACATCTTAAGGCAAACTTGTATTCACTTAGTATTATGTTTGTACCAGCACCAATGGATGATCAAGCATGTTCCAAGTATGTTCTTGGAATGATCATATTTGAATCAAAATGTTCCAAGTATGATCATGTTTATTCCAAACAACCTTGATAATCCATATTACCCTTAGGTACTGATAACTTGATAATCCACTTAGTATTAGGCATATGAAACTATCAGATTTGAACAACTAAGTCAAAGACCTTCAGTATTAAATCTTGAATCATCACAAACTATGTGTTAATACTTGTTCTTTAGCATGCACTTGAGTATCAAAAACATGATCAGTGGGAAAACAAACAGGTCATGGAACTTGAGTACTAAATTTTAATACATCATAAACTATGTTAACATGCTGTTCTTAACCAAAATTAGTATAATACATTAAAGTTGTAAAACATATACAAGAAAGTTTTGGCTTGCTTGAATCAAATTAGTATCAATATATGATTAATTCCAAAACATGCTTGTATCAAATTTGTATCAAAATATGATCAGATTTCTAAATTTTGATCAATTTTGATAATTCATGGATTGGATTGGAAAATTCATAGATCCAAGTGTGTATCAAGTTCATGGTTCCAATCAATTTGAAATCAAGTTTGTATCAAAAATTTATTCCCTAAATTGCCCATAAACGTAAATAGGAAAATTTTCCAATATAGATGGAGAAATTTTCAATGTGTCTACATTGTTTATGATTCCCATTTACTTAACCCCAATCATATAAATTCAAGATGAAAAATCATTTCTCATGGGTAATGTGGATCTTGACCCTTTGTTTCAAAGAGTTGCATGAGATGTAATTGGTAAAATGTTACCTACCTAATTATATCAAGTCTTGGGTGATTTGCCAAAGCTAACTCAAGATGAAGTATAATATGGATCTTGTCCCACATGAATAATGATTGCTATTTGGTTTGGAGCTAGTAGTGTTGGTAAATTGAGTTTGCCTACATCCATGACTAGCCCTAACCAAAGCTCTACGATTCAATGGGAGCATCATTTAATTAAAGGCCTAATTAAATGAATTAGATATGATACTTATTTCTGTATAATTTTACTATTGTAGATCATCATGTCATCTAACACGTCAAATACTCTCTCTATGTGATCCGTCCTTGAGAAGGACAAGCTCAACGGAGCTAATTTCCTGGACTGGTACAAAAACTTGAGGATAGTCCTCAAACAAGAACGAAAATTGTACGTCCTAGAGCAATCTCTTCCAGAAGCACCCGCCGCTACCGCTACCCGTGTCGAAAAGGATGCTTACAAGAAGCATCAGGATGATGCACTTGATGTATCATGTCTTATGCTTGCCACCATGAACTCTGAGCTTCAGAAGCAACATGAGAACATGAATGCACATGAGATGGTTGAACATCTAAAGCAACTATATCAAGGGCAAGCTAGGCACGAGCGGTTTGAGGTGTTTAAAGCTCTATTTGCATGCAAGATGCAAGAAGGAACTCCTGTAGGAACTCACGTACTCAAGATGATTGGGTATGTCGAGAACCTTGAAAGACTAGGATTTCCACTGGGCCCAGAATCGGCAACAGACCTTATCTTGCAATCGTTACCGGAGGGGTATAATCAATTTGTCATGAACTACAACATGAATGAAATTGACAAGCCTTTGCCTGAGATGCTCAGCATGTTAAGAACTACTAAACCTAATCGCAAGAAAACCAAAACCAGTAATGCACTGATGGTACAAAAGGGCAAAGGCAAATGGAAGCCTAAAGGCAAGGGTAAGACCCAAGCCAAAGGCAGAGCTAACTCTACTACATCCAAGGCTAAAGATAAGGTGCCTAAGGAAAGGACAAGCTTCCACTGTAGTGAGACCGGACATTGGTGTTCGGACCGGGTGCATGTTGACAAGGATACGGGTTCGTAAATTTTAAAATATTTACGTGCAGCGGAAGAATTAGCATAATAATTTCTCAAATTATTTTTAACCACGTATCTAGCATGCGACCTTATGATGTGTGGACATGATCATAATTTCTCGTCGGCACAAAACTAATTTACTTAGTACCTCGCGTAATTCGAAGGGACGAGATCCAACCGTAGCGTCCCTTGGAAGCTCCGCCTCTATTCGCGTCCACACCGAGTTCTCTTCGGGATGACTTCGCAAAGTCATGAGTTTTGTGCCGACGAGAACTACTAGATTCTTTAAAGGCACAACTAAAATATCAAGAGAAAAGAAAGGAAACTAACCACCAAGAATCGAAATCTAAATTCCGGGAAGGAAGGAGATGTGATCCGCTTCTTCTTCTTCTTGGTTGGCTTCTCCTTCTCCTTGATGGTTCACGGCAACCAAAGGTTGGAGGTGCGCCGGCCCTAGCTCTCAAGGAGGGCGCCGGCCCTAGGATGCCCTAAGGGGCGCCGGCCCTAAAGGGAAGAAAGAAGAGAGAATAAAAGAGAGAGAGGGAGAGAGTTAATCTCTTGATAGCTCTATATCGATTAGGAATTCAAGGCTTGCCTTTGGTTCCTTTATATAGTGGTCTCTCCCTTACCAAGTCTCTCTTTTAACGGAATTAACGGAATTAGTTATCATAAGAATTTTATCTTATAAAATTTCTTATGACTTATTCCGTTATGCCTAGTTTTATTATAACTAACTTTATAATAAAACAAATTCTTCTCTTCTTTAATTATGGAATAAATTTTATATGAAATTTATAAACTTTCTTATTATGAAAAAATCAATTCATAATTGATTTTATAAAATTAAAATAAACCATTCCATGGATCATTTTAATTTCCATAAAAAGAATAAATTTATTTATATAAATTTCTTTATACAAATTTATTTATCCATAATTTATAAAACAAATCGCGCTAGATTTATTTTATTAATTAAACCAAATAAATTGGTTTCTTCCCCTTGTTGTGGCCGGCCAAACCAAAGGGGGTTAACACCCTCTTTGGCCGGCCAAATCGAGCCGAACCGATCGCGAATTAAACTCATTTAATTCGCCCAATAAGCCTTCAAAAGACTTAGCCATTTTAAGTTTCCGTTGCGCCTCTGATTAACTCAGATTCGACTTATTTCTCTTGATTGGAAAATCCAATTTTCAACTCGTTTTAAATCCCTCGGATTACTCGTAGTGCGTGTGACTAAATAGGCTTTCGATTTATGTTGGTCGTCTATAATTAACCAATTATAGAACGGTCATGAGTGGCACCTAGTAGTACATCATGACCCCCAATTAATCGAAAGATCAACGGTTTGACCTCAGAAGTAATTCCGAAACCCTTCAGCAGCTCTAATGAATCGTGCCTCATTCCCTTCACCATCTTATACCCACTTGGTTCAGGACACGGTCTATTTGTGTCAGTCCCCACTAGGCTGACTACGTCACACCTAGCCCAAGTAGTGTCTTTCTCGTCCTTTGGATTTCTAATTACTCTCATGTATTTAAGAGACTCGCACTCTAAACATGATATGCTCTGGCCAGAGACTTTGAGTAACAATCCGACGATAAGCCTGGGTATACATCTCCTCGCAAGGAGTGGTGAATCCTTTGTAGGCTGCTCAAACATCTTCGGGCACTTCGGCTTATACCCAATCATCCTGGGCCACACCTCATAGGAGATGCTTGCTTAAGATGTTAAAGTATAAGTCTCCATGACCAAGATGACTTGAACACCGCAAGTCAAAGGAACATCGCACTTAAGCTGCAGTAAGAACTTCATTGACATATCTATATAGATTACCATATGAAGTTTTACAGCTAGTCACTCCAATGAACTAGTTCCCTTAACTAGCATCCATGTTTATCTCCGGACATCCCAATGTCACCAGCCAGTGAGAATCAGCTGATTAGAGAATAACCCATGCTAGTCTCAACAGAATTGATAATGTCCGTTTTTATCAATTCATCGACTAGGGATATTTTCAATACTTCACAATTGCACATTTAGAGATAATCACCAGTTGTGATCCCATCACAAATTCTCTTATGCTATGAATTGTATTGCGGACATTCAGTAGATGAGTTTAAGATCCCAATCAAATACACAAACATGTATACTCAAATAGTGAATTATCATTTATTAAAATGAATATTTACTATCATAAGGTGATTGCCTTAGGACACTTCTCTCATATCACTAACAAACTCCCACTTGGCCTAATGCCAATCGCTACGGTATCCAATACCACAGGCTCTAACATGACCCTCAAACTTGTTCTGAGGTAAGGCCATAGTTAAAGGATCCGCTAAATTCCTTTCAGTGGGAATTTTCTCAATTTGTATATCATTCCTACTTATAATCTCTCTGATCAGATGATAGCGGCGAAGCACGTGTTTGGATCGCAGATGAGACCTTGGTTCCTTTGCTTGTGCAATAGCTCCATTGTTGTCGCAGTAAACCGGCACTGCTTCATCAATGGTTGGAACCACGTCAAGTTCGGAGACGAACTTCTTGATCCAAACTGCTTCCTTTGCTGCTTCCGAAGCTGCGATATATTCCGCTTCCGTGGTAGAATCCGCTACGGTGTCTTGTTTGGAACTTTTCCAACTTACTGCACCTCCATTCAAAGTAAATACGTATCCAGACTGCGATTTGGAGTCATCCTTATCTGTCTGGAAACTGGCATCTGTATACCCACGTATTACCATATCTCCTTCTCCATATATTAGGAACACATCCTTAGTTCTTCTTAAGTACTTAAGGATTGTCTTGACAGCCGCCCAATGATCCATTCTTGGATCCGACTGGTATCTGCTTGTGACGCTCAAAGCATACGATACATCGGGCCTAGTACATAACATAGCATACATGATAGATCCTATCGCGGATGCATAAGGAATCTTATTCATGCAAATCCTCTCGTCTTCTGTGCGCGGACACATAGACTTTGAAAGGTTGATCCCATGCCTGATGGGAAGGTAACCTTTCTTGGATTCCGACATGCTAAACCTTTTTAGCACTCGGTCTATATATGTAGACTGCGAAAGACCAAGCAACCGTTTTGATCTATCTCTATAGATTCTAATCCCAAGGATATAGGTTGCTTCTCCCAGGTCTTTCATGGAGAAAGTTTTGGACAACCAAATTTTAACTGTCTGTAAAACTAATATATCATTTCCTATAAGTAAGATGTCATCGACATATAATACTAGGAATACGACTGCACTCCCACTAACCTTCTTGTACACACAAGGTTCGTCAGGATTTTGTGAGAAATCAAACTCTTTGATTGTCTCATCAAAACGGATGTTCCAGCTCCTTGATGCTTGCTTCAGTCCATATATGGATCGTCGAAGCTTGCATACTTTGGTTTTATCAACCGATGTGAAACCTTCAGGTTGTATCATGTATACATCCTCAAGCAGGTTTCCATTAAGGAAAGCTGTTTTCACATCCATTTGCCATATCTCATAATCATAATGAGCTACTATGGCTAGGAGCATCCGAATGGATTTAAACATAGCTACTGGCGAGTAGGTTTCGTCATAATCAATTCCTTGTTTTTGACGATATCCTTTTGCCACTAATCTAGCCTTAAAGGTAACAACATTACCTTCCATGTCGATTTTCTTCTTGAAAACCCACTTGCACCCTATGGGCTTAATCCCTTCAGGTGGGTTAACCAAGTCCCATACTTGATTTTCGTACATGGAATCCATTTCCGACTTCATGGCTTCAAGCCATTTGTCCCTTTCTGAACTTTTCAGAACATCTTCATAACTGATAGGTTCATCGTCGTTCGATTCACTTATGAGAAATCTGTATCTCTCTGGAATATTGCGTGTCCTATCAGACCTACGAAGAGGTGGTGGTGTTTTAGGTTCAACTAATAGCTCATCATTATGAGTTATTAGTTGTGGGTCTAGACTAGGTGTCTCTGTAATGTCTATTGGAGTTTCTTAAACTTCATCAAGTTCAATGCCACTCCCACTGTTTTCTTGTAAAAGAAATTCTTTTTCCAGAAATATAGCATGCCTTGAAACAAACACCTTTTGTTCCAAGGGATGATAGAATTGGTAACCCTTCGTTTCCTTAGGGTATCCAATAAATAGACATTTATCAGACTTAGCATCCAATTTGTCTGATACAATCCGCTTCACATAAGCAGGACAACCCCATATCTTAAGGTGAGTTAAGTGAGGTTTCTTACTATTCCATGTCTCATATGGAGTAGTAGAGACTACCTTGGTCGGGACTCTGTTTAGCAAGTAAACAGCTGTCTTAAGTGCATAGCCCCAAAAGGATTTTGGAAGAGTTGCATGATTCATCATTGACTTAACCATGTCCATCAAGGTTCGATTGTGCCTCTCAAATACACCATTATGCTGTCGTGTATACGGCGGAGTCCATTGGGGCAATATCCCATTGTCCCTAAGATAATCTTGAAACTCTTGACTTAAGTATTCACCACCTCGATCGGATCGAAGTATCTTAATACTTTTGCCAAGCTGTTTCTCTACTTCATTTCTGAACTCTTTGAATTTCTCAAAAGCTTCAGATTTGTGTTTCATCAAGAACACATACCCGAATCGTGAGTGATCATCGATAAAGGTGATGAAGTAGTTATAGCCTCCTTGTGCAAGAGTTGACATTGGTCCACATACATCAGTATGTATCAGACCAAGCAATTCTCCCACTGGATTACCTTTTCCAGAAAAGGGTAATTTGGTCATCTTGCCTTTTAAGCATGATTCACATGTATCAAACGAACCGGGTTCAAATGATTCCAGAATTCCACATCGGTGTAATTCGGTCATGCGTTTCTTACTTACATGGCCAAGACGGCAATGCCAAGTGTAGGAGTCTATTCGATTATCTATTCGAGCACGTTTGTTGCTAACTTCGATATTGAAAACGTCACTGGATAAATCTAACGTGTAGATGTCATTGCACAAAGTTCCATTCCCATAAAGAACGTCATTTAAAGTTATGTAACAACAATTGTTACTAAAAGTTAAATGATAACCTTTTTCATTCAAACATGAAATAGATACAATATTCTTTATTAATGAAGGAACAAAATAACAATTATCCAATTCTAAGACACGTCCAGTGGGGAGCTTTAGCAAATATGTTCTGATGGCAACAGCAGCAATCTTTGCTCCATTTCCAACTCGCAAATTCGCTTCTCCTTTGACGAGTCTTCTTCTATTTCTTAGCCCCTGTATGTCATTACATATATGTGAGCTACACCCAGTATCAAGTACCCAAGTATTTGAGGAAATAGAGTGACATTCAATAACGAAGATACCTGAAGAGGACGGGGCATCGGATGCCTTATTCTTCAAGGACTCAAGATAAATCTTGCAGTTTCTTCGCCAGTGACCCTCCTTGCCACAATGATGGCAAGTTCCTTTTGGTTTCTTTTAAGTCTTTTTGGCCTTTTTCTTCTTCCCTTTATTCTGTTCTTTGGCCTTCCTCTTAGAACCTTTCTTTGAGGAACCAACTAACAGTACCGCCTTTTGATCCGGCTTTACAGAAGGCTCCACAGTCTTCAGCAGGTTGAGCAACTCAGGAATGGTAGTCTCTAGTTTGTTCATCCGATAGTTCATCACAAATTGTGAATAACTTTTGGGCAAACAACTCAGAATTAAGTCAATACTTAGTTCATGATCCATTGCAAAACCGAGTGTGCTCAGTCGCTCAATGTACCCCAACATCTTTAACACAAACTGCGAGGCAGAAGTGCCTTCCTGCATCTTAGTGGTGAAGAGGAGTCTGGAGACTTCGAACCTTTCGGATCTCGCCTGCTCTTCAAACAACTCATGAAGATGGAAGATGATGGTATAAGCATCCATATGCTCATGCTGCTTTTGCAGCTTAGGTATCATAGAGGCTAGCATGATGCAACTCGCAAGTTAAGAATCGGTCACATGTTTTTGATAGGCCATTAGCTGGTCTGGAGTTGCACCTTCTGGAGGATGGTTTGGAAGTTGATCTTCAAGGACATATGCAAGCTTCTCTGCCTTGAGGACTATCCTCAGGTTTCGAAACCAGTCCATGAAGTTTGGCCCAGTCAGTTTATTGGTGTCCAAAATGGAACGCAAGTTTAGAGAAGACATGATCGAGTGATTAACCTAGAAATACAAATTGAGCTTATGTGAGAAGAATGATAAAGAATGTATCAATATACATTAATTAAAAATCCTACTTATTTTTCAAATTGAATAACCCTTTTTATCAATTCGGGAGATTGTAGGAACATCTCCAAATAGGTTGATATCCATCCATAGATAAGAACAACCATGGCTGTGGCCATCAAGTTATTCTTAGCTATGAAGGTAGGTAATTATACCGATTACATATCACATATATGTAACTATCACTTTATGCTATCAACTAATTGAATGTTTGCATAAATCATTGGGTTGTTAACTCATTAACAAGTATGCGACATTATAGATAGCACCTAACTGCACCTCTCTTTGCATTGACCTTGTCTGTGGCACAACAAATCGATGCTCCAAGCTTAAGGCTGACCCATTAATCAAGAAATAGTATTAATATGGTTGGAGCTCATTCAACCGTTTAGTCAGGCTTGGATGTGTCCAACAACCAAAACTAAGGATTGACCTCTGACTCCAACTACATTATTCATAAACTAATTCCATGGTTTGAACATGTTGAGGTTCAAGCTGGGCATGGATGTGTCCATCAACCCAAACGAGAAACAAAACTCCGATTCTAACCATATTAATGGAAGGTGTTGGCCTTAATATTTTGTAAGGGATTTTGGGTCTCATCTTTTCTAAGCACATTCATGACATATAATCATGTCATGACTAACGATTTCCTTAATAAAGTATGTATGTGACTTAAGTTATCAAGTCTAATTAATTGAATTAGGAACCGGATTTCCTAATTCTAATTTCATACTTTATTGAAGGAATTGTTTTGGGAAACAATTTCCTAAATTGTCATAATCAATTTCGGAAATAATATGTTTAAGACTTTGATTTCTCTAAATCAAAACTTGTTAAATTAAGAGACAATTCCCTTAATTCAACCACATATTATTTTCATGAAAATCTCATTTAAGAAACTCTATAGGAAACCATTTTCCTAATTAATTTTGGAGACAACAATATGTAAGAGCATCACCTCTTAAAACATATTTTATTCATGGATTTAATTAATTACAACAAATCGTTTTCTAAGGGTGGCTCCCCGAGGCTCAGATACCCAAAGAAAAGTAATTTGTCGTAAATCCAATTTGGTCCGCTTCGGAAGCGCAACCAAATTAAACATGACAATTTCATTTAAAATTGGGAAATTAAATTACAACAACTAACTTTAAATTGGACGGCTCCCCGAGGCTCAATCCAAAATAAACAATTTTGTTGTCAATTTAAAAACCAATTCAAATTTAATTGTCAATTAATTGTCCATAAATTTGTCTAGACTTTCTTGAAAGAAAGTGCCCAAAATTGCGAGATTTCATAATAGGTTTTCAGATTAATTGTAAGTTTCTGGTACAAAGAAAACTTACATATTTCCAAAGTTGGAAAATTTCTAAAATAGAAAATTTCCAAGATTGGAAAGTTTCCAAAGATGGGAAGTTTTCACAATTATTATAAAATTTCAGAAACTAGGAAATTTCAAACGTTTGCGAAATTTCATGAGGATTTCCAAACTTTGAAATTCCTAAATCTAAAATTTATTATAATTGGAAAGTTTCCATAATTGAAAAATTTTCCAAAATTGAGATCATGACAAAGTTTTCCGCAAAACAATTTTATGATTATGTCGAACACTAACCGGCTCTGATACCACTGTTGGGACCGGGTGCATGTTGACAAGGATACGGGTTCGTAAATTTTAAAATATTTACGTGCAGCGGAAGAATTAGTATAATAATTTCTCAAATTATTTTTAACCACGTATCTAGCATGCGACCTTATGATGTGTGGACATTATCATAAATTAAAACTTTGTGGAAAAGTAAACTAATTTACTTAGTACCTCACGTAACTCGAAGTAAGGGACGAGATCCAACCGTAGCGTCCCTTGGAAGCTCTGCCTCTATTCGCGTCCACGCCGAGTTCTCTTCGGGATGACTTCGCAAAGTCACGAGTTTTGTGCCGATGAGAACTACAAGATTCTCCAAAGGTACAACTAAAATATCAAGAGAAAAGAAAGGAAACTAACCACCAAGAATCGGAATCTAAATTCCAGGAAGGAAGGAGATGTGATCTGCTTCTTCTTCTTCTTGGTTGGCTTCTCCTTCTTCTTGATGGCTCACGGCAACCAAAGGTTGGAGGTGCGCCGGCCCTAGCTCTCAAGGAGGGTGTCGGCCCTAGGATGCCCTAAGGGGCGCCGGCCCTAAAGGGAAGAAAGAAGAGAGAATAAAAGAGAGAGAGGGAGAGAGTTAATCTCTTGATAGCTCTATATCGATTAGGAATTCAAGGCTTGCCTTTGGTTCCTTTATATAGTGGTCTCTCCCTTACCAAGTCTCTCTTTTAACGGAATTAATGGAATTAGTTATCATAAGAATTTTATCTTATAAAATTTCTTATGACTTATTCCGTTATGCCTAGTTTTATTATAACTAACTTTATAATAAAACAAATTCTTCTCTTCTTTAATTATGAAATAAATTTTATAAGAAATTTATAAACTTTCTTATTATGAAAAAATCAATTCATAATTAATTTTATAAAATTAAAATAAACCATTCCATGGATCATTTTAATTTCCATAAAAAGAATAAATTTATTTATATAAATTTCTTTATACAAATTTATTTATCCATAATTTATAAAACAAATCGCGCTAGATTTATTTTATTAATTAAACCAAATAAATTGGTTTCTTCCCCTTGTTGTGGCCGGCCAAACCAAAGGGGGTTAACACCCTCTTTGGCCGGCCAAATCGAGCCGAACCGATCGCGAATTAAACTCATTTAATTCGCCCAATAAGCCTTCAAAAGACTTAGCCATTTTAAGTTTCCGTTGCGCCTCTGATTAACTCAGATTCGACTTATTTCTCTTGATTGGAAAATCCAATTTTCAACTCGTTTTAAATCCCTCGGATTACTCGTAGTGCGTGTGACTAAATAGGCTTTCGATTTATGTTGGCCGTCTATAATTAACCAATTATAGAACGGTCATGAGTGGCACCTAGTAGTACATCATGACCCCCAATTAATCGAAAGATCAACGGTTTGACCTCAGAAGTAATTCCGAAACCCTTCAGCAGCTCTAATGAATCGTGCCCCATTCCCTTCACCATCTTATACCCACTTGGTTTAGGACACGGTCTATTTGTGTCAGTCCCCACTAGGCTGACTACGTCACACCTAGCCCAAGTAGTGTCTTTCTCGTCCTTTGGATTTCTAATTACTCTCATGTATTTAAGAGACTCGCACTCTAAACATGATATGCTCTGGCCAGAGGCTTTGAGTAACAATCCGACGATAGGCCTGGGTATACATCTCCTCGCAAGGAGTGGTGAATCCTTTGTAGGCTGCTCAAACATCTTCGGGCACTTCGGCTTATACCCAATCATCCTGGGTCCACACCTCATAGGAGATGCTTGCTTAAGATGTTAAAGTATAAGTCTCCATGACCAAGATGACTTGAACACCGCAAGTCAAAGGAACATCGCACTTAAGCTGCAGTAAGAACTTCATTGACATATCTATATAGATTACCATATGAAGTTTTACAGCTAGTCACTCCAATGAACTAGTTCCCTTAACTAGCATCCATGTTTATCTCTGGACATCCCAATGTCACCAGCCAGTGAGAATCAGCTGATTAGAGAATAACCCATGCTAGTCTCAACAGAATTGATAATGTCCGTTTTTATCAATTCATCGACTAGGGATATTTTCAATACTTCACAATTGCATATTTAGATATAATCACCAGTTGTGATCCCATCACAAATTCCCTAATGCTGTGAATTGTATTGCGGACATTCAGTAGATGAGTTTAAGATCCCAATCAAATACACAAACATGTATACTCAAATAGTGAATTATCATTTATTAATATGAATATTTACTATCATAAGGCGATTGTCTTAGGACACTTCTCTCATATCACTAACAATTGGAAGAGGAACTGCTAACATTACCTAGAGGAAGTAAAGAAGAAAAGAAGTGAGACTTCTGGTTTAAGTATTTTTGTTATAGAAGTCAATCTATCTATCTCTTCTTCTTGGGTATTAGATACTGGATGCGCGTCTTACATTTGTACTAATGTGCAGGGCCTTCAAAAAGCTAGATCATTGACAAAGGGCGAAGTGGACCTACGAGTAGGCAATGGAGCAAGAGTCGTTGCCATAACTGTAGGAACTTATTCCTTGTCTTTGCCTACTGGGCTTATCTTAGAACTAGAGGAGTGCTTTTATGTACCTACATTGACTAAGAACATAATTTTAGTATCTTGTTTGGACAAGAAAGGCTTTTCATTTATCATAAAGGACAAATGTTATTCCATAATGTTAAATGACAAGTTCTATTGTAATGCACCACTTGTGAATGGACTCTATGTTCTAGACCTAGAAAACCCAATCTATAACATAAATACCAAACGATTCAAATCCAATGATGTGAACCAAATGTATATCTGGCATTGTCGCTTGGGATATATAAACGAGAGTCGTATATCCCAGCTCCATAAGGATGGATTACTGGACTCATTTGATTTTGAATCATATGAGACATGTGAATCTTGTCTTCTAGGCAAGATGACCAAGACTCCATTTAGTGGACACGGCGAAAGAGCGACAAATTTGTTAGGACTCATACATACTGATGTATGTGAACCATTCAATGTCGCAGCTAGAGGAGACTATCAGTACTTCATCACTTTCACTGATGATATCAGTAGATACGGCTATGTGTATCTCATGAAACACAAGTCGGAATCCTTTGAAAAGTTCAAAGAATTCAAAAGTGAAGTACAAAACCAACTTGGCAAGAGTATTAAGATGTTTCGATCAGATCGAGGAGGTGAATACCTTAGCCAAGAGTTTCGTGACCATCTAACAGAGTGTGGGATCATATCCCAACTCACTCCACCTGGAACACCACAATGGAATGGTGTGTCCGAGCGGAGAAATCGTACTCTATTAGATATGGTACGATCGATGATGAGTCAGACAGACCTTCCTACTTCCTTCTGGGGATTCGCTCTAGAGACGGCTCTTTTCACACTTAACCGAGTTCCATCAAAGGTCGTCATAAAGACACCATATACGATATGGACTGGGAAGAGTCCCACGATGTCTTATATGAAGATTTGGGGTTGTGAGGCTTACGTTCGATGTCAAGTCTCAGATAAACTAGGACCCAAATCTGATAAGTGCTATTTTGTAGGATATCCCAAGGAAACGAAGGGATATTACTTTTACAATCCCACACAAGGCAAAGTATTTGTCGCTAGAAATGGTGTTTTTCTAGAAACGGAGTTTATTTCTAGAAGAACTAGTGAGAGTAAAATCCATCTTGAAGATGTTCAAGATGCAAATAGTACTGATGCCTTAATGGACATTGAACAAGCACCACAAGATGTTGTGGATCATGAGATTGTTGCACAAGAAGTTGTGGAACAACAAGCTGTTCAAGTAGACCAACTTCTTCGCAGATCTGATAGGATACGTCGTCAGCCTGAGAGATACTCATTTCTCTTGTCTGACCATAATGACGTTACGCTTATTGAGTTGAATGAGCCTACATCCTATCAAGAAGCTGTGATGAGCCCAGATTCTGAGAAATGGCTAGAGGCCATGAGATCCGAAATGGAATCCATGTACACTAACCAAGTATGGACTTTGGTTGATCCACCTGAGGGAATTAAACCCATTGGGTGTAAGTGGGTCTTTAGAAGAAAGACTGACATGGATGGACGCATGCATACCTATAAAGGGCGATTGGTAGCTAAAGGTTTCAAACAAATTTATGGTATCGACTATGATGAAACTTTTTTACCAGTGGTGATGCTTAAGTCTATTCGGATCATATTTGATATTGCAGCTTACCATGACTATGAGATCGGCAGATGGATGTCAAAACCGCATTCTTAAATGGGAATTTTGTAACGCCCCAAAATTCTCATTTTTAGTTCTTAAAGTCCTTAGAATTATTTAAAAATAGTTTAGAAATATTCTAGATATTTTTAGGAATTTTTAGAATATTTTTATGGAATTTTTCGAGTCCGTTTGTTATTTTAAAAAAAAAAGAGAAAGAAAAAAAATGGAAAAACCACTTAAGGGCAGCCGGAGTTCGAACCCGCGACCACCGCGAGACCAAGAGCGCGCGCGACCAGCTGGGCTAGGGTATCAAGCACAGCAAAGGATGGAGAGACCTATATTTAAGGTGTAGTTAGGTTAATCCGCCCCATAAGTATAAATAGGTAATTAAAGAGAGAAGTTTTATTTTCTCTCCTCTCCAAACCCTCACGCCGACCCCTCCTCTTCTGGGCGAAACTACACCAAGCTCTAGGGGGCCGGCCAAAGCTCTTCTCCAAGAGATATTCCTATATTTGGGATCCCCGCGACGAGAGGAACGCGTAGGCGCGAAGAATTCTCCGAGATCTCAAGTTTCTTCCGAGTCCTAGACGTCAATCTTGGTTGTAAGTCCAAGATATCAATGTAAGTACTGCTCACCTGCAGTAAGAGGCGGTTTTTCCGCGAGAATTTCCTTTAAAAGTTTTTAAAAGTGATATTTACTTCTTGTTAAGATTTTTGCATGTGATCTTAGTTCATTATATGCTTATATATTTTATTGAGTGCCCTATATGAGATTAGGGACCAAGAAAAGCTATGAGAAAAGAAAAGAGAAGATAAAGATAAGAAAAGAAAAGGCCAAGGCCTTAAGAAATCCCGAAAAGTCAAGACTTAGGGATTTTAGCACGCAAGGTGCTCCAGAAAATGCCAAGGCATTTACAGATAAGAAAGAAAAGAAAGAAAAGCTATTTTATTTTCTAAGGCCAGTACCCGGCGTCCAAGGGCGTCGTTAAAGAAATCCAGGTGTCCAATTCCAATGTCTTGGCCCTGGTAGACCAAGGTCTGCTCTATTAGGATTGGTGGCTCGCTACCCCAACCTTTTAGGGAACGCGCATGAGATGGTACTTACGTCTTCAGTGGATCCAAGTGATTATTATTTTCAAGTATATGCTTTAGCAAAGTTTTCGAAAGTTTAAGAAAGTTTTCAAAAGTTAAAGAATAGCTAAAGTTTCAAGTTGAGCCAAGAAAAGTAAATTGAGATTTATTATTGCTTGAGTATGCATGTTTTGAGCTATACATGTTCTTAGTTTTCTTTCAAGCATATTAGTATCTCATATGATGTTCAGTTTGATCTAGAAGCATGCTTGCATATTTCGAGTTTTTATTTGTAAGCTAGATAGTACTTACTAAGCTTTATGCTTATAGATGCATTTCCTCTTATTGCAGATAAAGGTAAAGGCAAGCAATTCTGAAGGAAGACGACGAGGCGGTGCTGAGTAGAGTGTGTGTGGTGGCTGATTATGGAGAGATCTTTGAGACGAGACAATTTAGTTATTTGAATTGCAATGTTTAAGTTTATTCAAATTTCAAGTTCTTGCTTATGGAGATTATAGAGTATTTGAGTTTTGGATAGTTTTACATGCTCAATTTCTTAGAGTAAAGATTCCATGTCATTTCATTTAGCATACATATCCTTATGATTGCATTGGATGAGTAGAAGTGTAAGTAGTTAGAGATATTGATACTTTGTTAGAGAAAAAGGTGTTTGTGCCAAGACAGTATCAATTTCCCTTTGAATCAAGTTTTTATTGCTTAAAAATGTTTAGAAAAGTTGCAATCACATTTCATAATGCATTAGCAAGGTTGTAGAACATGTATTTGGCGTTATGAATGCATAGGAGTCAAGATTGGTACAAACTCTATTGTTAAAGTTTATATAAACTTGTTTAGTTTATTTTCTTCCATAAAAGTCCTAAATTCAAGTTTATGGATTCGTTTGATTGGCTAAATTGTTTAGGAAACTGACATAGAGTATAGAAATGGTGTCGTAGTTTGATATGGCTCGAAACTGAATGAATGGTGGACTTAAGAAGCAAGAGCCGAAAACCTGTAATTCTGATTACAGGCGTACCAGTCGACTGCTACGTCACCAGTCGACTGGTACGGGCAGTTTAAGTTGGGTGAGGCTTGATCAATAAGTATCAACTACGAGTTTTGAGAAGGAAAGTGTGATACGGTATCATGCATGACTACTTAAATTAGAACATCATTCTTAGATGAATTCAAAAGTTTTAAAAAAAAAGATTTCCGCAATTTTTAGTCGTGTATAAAAGTTGAGAAGTAGAGAAGAGTAACGATCCGTCTAAGGTAGGAGAAGGCGGGTCGCTACAGGTGGTATCAGAGCAGTTCCCATTCTCCAGCATCACACACACATCAGCATCAACCTTGCCGTCTTCAAGTAAGAAAGCTTTAAGTTTCAGTTTTTCTATTGCTCCTTTACTTAATTGCGGTATAGAGAAATGCTTAAGTACTCATTCACATGTGCATAGAACAAGGAAGCATGTTTAATACCTTAGTATCACGGAATCATGTTTAATCCCTAGAATGGATATTAGAGAAATGCTTAAGTACTTACTTGATTTGCCCAAAAGTAAGTTTTGGGATTATGGCACGCAAGGTGCTTGATAAAAGTTTTGAGTAAGACCAAGGTCTTACTAAGCCCTAGAACGAGTTCTAGGACTAAGAAATGAGATAAGAATCAAGACCAANTACTGTCCAATCGATCACCTGATCGATTGGGAGTTTCTGAATCTGAAAACAATTTCAGATCCGAAATTCAGAAACCCCTAAATAATTCTACAAAATTCGAAAAAATTTAAAATTTTGTGTAGACATTATTTATACCATATACTATCAAGGAAAAATAATTTTCTATGAAAATAACCTTCCTTTTTCAAAGATTGACACAAAATTGGAAACCATTGAAATACTTCAATGTTTTACTCTATTTTGTATCCATTCATCAATGATGAGTGCTATCAAAAGATAGTCTTCACCAAGGTTTTCCAAGATAGTTTTAAAATGTTTTTCAAAAACAATATCCAACCATGTTCCTTGGGCTAAATGCACATGACTTGTACATTAGCTTTCCCAATGATTGGAGTTCATTGAACTTCTGTTTTGATGAACTAAAACTCAATTGATGCACTTTATCAACACCTTGAGTTTTGTTCATCACCTAACATCTCACTTGTTTCTAATGTGTCTCAAAAACACATACAAGTCACCTTATAGTCTTAGTGAGATGTGAAAGTCATGTTCTCCCTAATTTAAGGGTTCATGCATTTCTATCTAGACATTATAAACCTTGATCATCCACCTAGGATGTCAATTAATGCCAATGCCCTTAATTTCAATAAAAATTGATTTATGCATGATTAATGACTATGACATGCATCATATTAGGTTTTTCAAAAGAAATTTTAGCTAAATAATGCATGTATGACATGACATGTAATCTTTTCATACTAAATATGAATGATGAAATATGATGTCATGGCATGTGATAGGGCATACAAAACATGGCATAGTAGCATAAAAGAAAATACCTAGATTTCCTATCTATCAATAACTCATCGCTAAGCCATTGATAATCCTAAATTTGCCCTAATTTCCAAGATAATGCCAAAACTCCCCAACTTGGCCTATCTTTGGATTCTAACCTAGTTGTGCCAACTTTATCAAGTTTAATCATCCAAAAATATAGTTTGGCACAATTTACTCCTCCTAGAGTAAATAAATGAATCCTTCATTTTCAAGGGTAGTAATTCCTTGAAAATGTCCCAAAGTGCCAACTTCATCAAGGTTGGGTTAACTACCCTTCCAATTAGAGTTGACACTCCCTAGACCTATCTAGGGTGTGGCGAACACACTCTTAGGAACCCAAAACCTATTGGTGCTCCTTGGGTGTTCTAGGTATTCACTAGGGATGACTTCCCTTGATACCTTCCTAAAGACTTTCTTAGGCTTCTCCGAAGCCTTAGTCACCTTTGTCTTGTCTTGGTCAACTCTAGGGATGGCTTCCCTTGTGACCTTGACTTGACTCCTAGACCTAGATTTAGTTCCATATTTATATGGAACTCTATGATAGGATGGACCATCATCCTTAGTCTTAGGTTTGTACCCCAAACCTTTCTTGCTCCTAGAGGTCCTTGATTTCCTAAATCTAGGTTTTGATCCTTAGATCCCTTAAATAGATTTTCTATTCTTTTGAGGGATTTTTCTAATTTATCAAGTTTTGACCTCAAAACTTGATTTCAATCATTACCTCCTCAAGGCTTGGTTTTCTAATATCGCCTTGGTGATTGTTTTTCTTAGCCTTGGATTGGGTAGGTCTTCCTTGGAAAATTCCTAATTTGTTCCCTATCCTTAGATTTTGGTAGTCCTAGCATGGAAAGCTCTATAGTTTACCTTAGGTTTCTCATGCCTCCTATGTTCATAATAAATTGCATTAAAATGATAATAATTATTTTTAGCATGCATATTATCATGATAAAAGAATTACCATTACCTAATGGTACCTTAGGCTTAATCTTGGAGGCTCCCCCTTGACTTGAGCTCCTCCTTTTGACTTTGGTCGGATCCTTCCCCTTTGGACATTGATTTTCGATAATGTCCTTTTTGCTTGCATGAGAAGCACACAATGTGCTTCTTATCTTTCTTTGCTACGGGGTCGACCTCCTTTGTCTTTCCTTTGGTCTTGGGTGCCATTTGCCACCTTCTTCTTGACCAATTTTGGACACTTACTCTTGTAGTGTCCTCTTTCCCTACACTCAAAGCAAATGATGTGATCTTTATTTTTTACAAATTGAAATGTTTATACCTTTGCTTGTAGGGGTGGCACATGACTCTTCACTCGATCCGGAAGTAGATACTTCTTCTTTTTCCCGGATTCAATGACCTTTGCTCCCCCTCAATCCTAGAGGTGGAGACTTTTCTTCTTCTCCATTGACCTCGGATGATGATGTTGAAACCTTTTCTTGTTCCGGCGTCAATGGTCAAAATTTTGCTCCTCTTCAACCCTTGAGGTGGAGGCTTCTTGAGCTTCATCTTCGGATGTTGAGCACCTCTCAACTTCCGAGTCCTCTTCACTTGATGAATCTCCCTCTTCGGATTTTTCTTGACTGGTACAGTGGAGGGATCTTCATGAAGCCTTGCCAATGTGCTCCAAAGCTCTTTAGCGTCTTTGAATTCTCCAATCTTGTCCAAGATGGTGCTTGGCAATAGGTTGACCAATAACTTGGTCACTTTGTTGTTGGCCTCGCATCTCTTGATTTGCTCCTCATTCCATTTGCTTTTCTTGAGGAGCTTCCTTTTTGTGCTTGTTGGAGCTTCAAAACCCTCCATTAGAGCAAACCATTGCTCTATCTCCATCATGAAATAATTTTCGATCTTTGACTTCCAAAGACCAAAATTCGCCTTGTCGAATGGTGGAGGTGCCCTTGTGTCATAGCCAAACTCCATTCTTGAAGTTGAACCCTTTTGATGATGATTTCTTGAAATTAGGGTTTCTTCCAACTTCTTCTTCTTCCTCTAGCTCTTGCCCTCTTGGCGATGAGTCCAATGAAGAGCAACCTTGCTCTGATACCACTTGTTGGGACCGATTGGCGAGCTAGAGGGGGGGTGATTAGCTCCGATTTGCTCCTTGATGATTTGTCGCGGCGGAAGACTCGAGCAAACGCTAACACAAAGGATTTACTTGGTATCCACCCCGGTCGGGTGACTAATCCAAGGATCCACTCTCCTCACTCTCTCATACACTATGAAAGATCTCCTTCTTGAGGTGGAGAAACCTCTTACAAGCTTGTTACAAAGATACAACAAGAACAAAGCAAACACAAAGAAAATCTTACAAGATTTACAACAAATGAACTCTCTTTGCTTTCCTTGCTATCTTCAAGCTTGTGATTGCCTCTTGGACCTTGGAAATGCAACAGCACTGAGCTCCAAGGCTTCCCTTGAAATGACAATGAAGTTGGAGAAGAAGAGGAGAAGAGCTACCGCTTCAAACCTGCGCGAAAGTCCTTATACCCGACGCCTAGGGTTTGGTAATCGATTACCCAATCGATTACCACGTAGGATTTAGCCGTTCAACGGCTAGTTTTCGAACGGTAATCGATTAGCCAATCGATTACCAGTACCCTGAATCGATTACCCAATCGATTCAGAGCTTCTCTGTTCTCTCGCGCAAACCTCCGTGATCGATTATCCCAATCGATCAAGAGACACCTTAATCGATTGACCAATCGATTAAGGGAAGGCTGAATCGATTACCCAAACGATTCAGCCACCCTCTGTCCTCTCGCAAAAACCTCTTTAATCGATCCACTGATCGATTCACTCAATCGATTACCCAATCGATTGAGTCCAACCTAACTTGTTCCCACAAGTCTAGGATCCCCTACCAAGTGTCCAGTCAACCCCGTTGACCGACCTAGATTTCTACTGCCTAGCTCCCAGCTCGAACTTGACCTGGTTCCCAACCAGATTCGCCTAACCCTCGAGTTAGGTCTAGTCTCTCGGTAGACTTCCACCTTGCCAGCATGCAATCTCCCCGATCCATCTGGACTTCACCTAGTCCCACTAGGTCTTTTCCCTTGCCAGCCTGCGATCTCCCCGATCCAGCTGGACTTCACCTAGTCCCACTAGGTGTGCCTAGTCCCACTAGGTCTTTTCCCATGCCAGCGTACGATCTCCCCGATCTACCTGGACTTCACCTAGTCCCACTAGGTGTGCCTAGTCCCACTAGGTCTTTTCCCATGCCAGCGTACGATCTCCCCGATCTACCTGGACTTCACCTAGTCCCACTAGGTGTGCCTAGTCCCACTAGGTCTTTTTCCATGCCAGCGTGCGATCTCCCCGATCCACCTGGACTTCACCTAGTCAAGTCTCCAGTCAACCTTGACCCACTTGACACCATACGGCATTCAAACATAATTATCAAATTCAAACATTAATGTCAAACATCGAAACATACACCTCAAGCTCACCCGAGCTTGCTAGACTCAAGCTCACCTGAGCT
Source organism: Boesenbergia rotunda (assembly GCA_024364735.1). Lineage (NCBI taxonomy): Eukaryota > Viridiplantae > Streptophyta > Magnoliopsida > Zingiberales > Zingiberaceae > Boesenbergia > Boesenbergia rotunda. The sequence continues at coordinate 28,311 of JAGFNQ010003177.1, read as the reverse complement.
TTGTCAAACTAGGTCAACCCTGACCTAACCAGGATTGCACCAACAGATACGTGGTTAAAATAATTTAGGAAATTATTTTATGCTAATTCTTCCGCTGCACGTAAAAATTTAAAATTTTACGAACCCGTATCCTTGTCGACATGCACTCGGTCCCCACAACCTAGTAGTACATCATGATCCCCAATTAATCGAAAGATCAACGGTTGACCTTAGAAACAATTTTGAAACCCTTCAGCAGCTATAATGAATCGTGCCCCATTCCCTTCACCATCTTATACCCACTTGGTTCAGGACATGGTCTATGTGTGTCAGTCCCCACTAGGCTGACTACGTCACATCTAGCCCAAGTAACGTTTTCTCGTCCTACGGATTCTAATTAGTCTCATGTATTTAAGAAATTCATACTCTGAACATGTCATGCTCTGGCCAGAGGTTTTGAGTAACAATCCGACGATAGGCCTCGGGTATACATCTCCTCGCAAGGAGTGGTGAATCCTTTGTAGGCTGTTCAAACATCTTCGGGCACTTTGGCTTATACCCAATCATCTCGGGTCCACACCTCCTTGGAGATGCTTGCTTAAGATGTCAAAGTATAAGTCTCCATGACCAAGATGACTTGAATACCGCAAGTCAAAGGAACATCGCACTTAAGCTGCAGTAAGAACTTCATTGACATATCTATATGTAGACTACCATATGAAGTTTTACAGCCAGTCACTCCAATGAACTAGTTCCCTTAACTAGCATTCATGTTTATCTCCGGACATCTCAATGTCACCAGCCAGTGATAATCAGCTGATTAGAGAATAACCCATGCTAATCTCAACATAATTGATAGTGTCCGTATTTATCAATTCATCGACTAGGGACAATTTCAATACTTTACAATTGCGCATGGAGAGATAATCACTAGTTGTGAATTCATCACAAATTCTCTCATGCTGTGAATTGTATTGTGGACATTCAGTAAATGAGTTTATGATCTCAATCAAATACAGAAACATGTATACTCAAATAGTGAATATTCATTTATTAAAATAAATGACTACAATCATAAGGCGATTGCCTTAGGACACTTCTCTCATATCACTAACAAAGTTAGCCGCAGCGGAAGCAATACAAGTATAACAGCAGAAACAGAAATGCAGTAACTGAAAACCAAACCACATAGTCGCTAACAAGGATCGTTTACAAGGTTCGGGGATAACTTGCCCCTACTCCTTGGCGTGCCCGTATGGTGGGCGATCCCTTGATCGTCGGCAGATCAAGCCCCGGTGAACACCGGATATCAAGCGCCTCCTTCTCGGTTGAGAAACCTCTCCACAAGCTGTCTCACAGATGGATACAAGATAAGATCACGAGACACTCGAGAAGGGAAGCTCACAAGAATGTGACAAGAACGCTTAAGCTCAAAGCAACAGAGAGCACACAAGCACCACAGCCCAGCCAAACTTCCCAAGTTTCTGTCTGTTCCCTTGTTTCCGCTCCTCTGCATCAGCTTCAACTTAAGCTCTGCTCACCATCGCCAGCCTCAACAGCATCCACTGAGCCAGCCTGAACCCACTGACTTCCCTGAGCACTCAGTCCACTGAAGACCTCCTCTCTAGCCGAGCCTCCATCAGTCGCCAGGTGCGCCAGTTGCCCGTTGAAACCTGAAATCGGTAAACAGACAAACCTGCACCAAGTAAAGACTCCCATTGACTCTCCTCCAATGTTTGAACCATCCCTGTAATGTTTGCACACTTCAACAGAAGCTTAGCAAAACATATCAAATGAAATCAGCAATGTATCAGAGAATCGACAGAGAAAACAGACGCGATGAGAGCGTCTGACAGCGCGTTTGAATTAAAGTGATAGGTCACCGGAACGATCAAGATGATCCCAGACCGATCAGGCTCCAGCCTGATCGGTCCCCAGTGAGAAACTTGGGATCGCAAGCTCGTATGATCGGTCACCCTGACCGGTCACCAGATCGGTCACCAAACAGATCCAGTAATTTGCTTGCCACAATCCCGCCTGAAATACACTGGTTGATCGGTCACCAGACCGATCAGGGTGTGGCCTGATCAGTCTGCAGACCGATCAGGATGCTCCCTGACTGATCAGGCTCCAGTCTGATCGGTCAGGGTGAGAAACCTCACGACAGTTGATCATTCAGGCTGATCGATCAAGGTTTCTCCCTGATTGGTCACTAGACCGATCATGAGTCGAACAGTAGGTTTGGCAAAGTTACTGGAAGCTCCCTGATCAGTTACCAGACCGATCCAAGAGGGAACTTCGTGCCAACTTCCCTGATTGGTCACCAGACCGATCCGGGCAAGGCCAAACCCACTCTAAGTCAAGAGAACTGGCTCCTAGCCTCCCCTGACTCGTGCTCAGTCCCTCGGACGAAGACTCCGTGCCCAGTTTCACTCACCGGGACTTCAACCTAGCTTCACTCACCAGGATTTCATCACCTAGCCCTCCAAGCTAGGACTTTTCACCCAACTTTCCAAGTTAGGACTTTTCACCTAGCCCTCCAAGCTAGGACTTTTCACCTCACCCTCCAAGCTAGTACTTTTCACCTAACCCTCCAAGTTGGGGCATTTCACCTAACCCTCCAAGTTAGGACTTTTCACCTAGCCCTCCAATCTAGGACTTTTCACCCAACCCTCCAAGCTAGGACTTTTCACCTAGCCCTCCAAGCTAAGACTTTTCACTTAGCCCTCCAAGCTAGGACTTCGTGCCCAGTCCGCGACTAGGACTTAATCCACATTCGTTTAACTTAAATCAAAACTTAAATCGGTGTCAACACCAAAACAACAATCAGGCTCAGACTGCATTAACAATCTCCCCCTTTTTGTTGTTTGACAACCCGATTTAAGTTTAGGCATTGATGATCAATCGTAACGGAATCAAGGTCCTCCCCCTACAATGACCCTAAACTTAATCAATCATTTTCTCCCCCTTGTCAAATATCGAAAAGGGTATGGTTATTAAGTTTGAACATACCGCCCCCTCAAACATGTGTCTCTCCCCAAACCCAGAATAATCAAAGGATAATTTATGAATCACACATGAAAACATATACAGAATAATATCATGGTCAAACATGTATATGCTTCATATGACAAGTAAGTCAAAGGATGATTTTGGAATTGCATATGAGAGACATATACCATAATGTATCATGGCAACAATGTATATGCATCATATGACAACAATTATCGCAGTTCCATCAGACTGATGATCGATACAGAAAAATTTCTGATTTATCTATGAACGATCAATTTTCAGAAAAATTTCTGTAATTCTGATTCGTTCAAGATCGGACTGCATTAACACTTAGACTTCCATGTGAAGACATATACAGAAGTATATCATGGTCAAATACGTATATGCTTCATAGGACGAGTAAGGAATGCAACTGTATCTAAAACATAGTCCTAATTGGTCTCCGTGACCAACCAAGTCTGTTGATTACGTGATACAGAAGTATATCTGATTAGTCTGGGGAGCAATCAGATTTCAGAAAAATTTTGGAAACTCTGATACGTTCCTGATCAGACTGCATTAACAATTTGCATTCCATAACAGGGGAGAGGACTCTATTGATATTCGATATTTCAAAAAAATTTCTGAAACACGACATTAAGAACAAGAGTCAGGACTCAACAAGCTTTTTCTTATGAATTTGAAGATTCCAACATATTTGTATCAAATCAATATTAGGTTCAGTATGAGTAGCCAAACTTCATTTCATCACTCGATGTTTCAGAAAAATTTCTGAGAATCAAGGGTCCTATAACTTCCAACCCATATTTTACCATTTGACCAAATTTGTACTCCCTTTGTACTAGGTTTGTACCAATGGGTGATCGAGTATGTTTCAATGGTAAACGGTTTGTATCAGATTCGTGTGTATCAGTATGATCAATAATCTGATACAAAAAGAGGATCAGATTGAGAATTAGCCTGATACCTTTGATCAGTGTTGATCTAATCGGTCACCAGACCGATCAGGGTGAGTCCTGATCGGTCGGTGGACCGATCAGGTCTGATACAGAATGTGTCTTTCGACCAGATTTCAGAAATAAAATTTCAGGGGTCTGATATGTTCCAAAACTTGTTTGTTTCACCTCTTAACCACTCCTAAAACCTAATTCAATTAGATTTAATCTAACGATCCTAAATGGTTTCCTTTAATCAAAAATATATTTCTTCAACTAATTACCAAAATATGATACTAATATCAAATTCCAAAACATGATCAGATTTCATGATACAGAAGATATGATCAAATTAGTATCAAAAACATGATCAAAATTTCTAAATTTTCATTAGTTTGTATGTTTATAACATGTTTCCAAGTTTTGATCAATTTTGATAATTCATAGATTTGGATTGAAAAATTCATAGTTCTAAGTGTGTGTATCAAGTTCATGGTTCCAATCAAGTTTGTATCAAGGTGAAGCATAGTATAATGTCTACAGGAAATTACTCATGCTCCTTTGATAACAATGAGTTCATCATCATAAAGTTGTACTTTACTAATAAGAAAATTCACGAATTTCTATGAAAAACCAAAAGCAGATTTGTTTGTTTTGCATATATTCAGCATGATCATGTTTATACCAAACAATTTTGATAATTCAAGTTATTCTTGGGTCCTGATCAACTAAATTCTTGGGTCCTGAACAACTAAGTGTTAGGCATATGACAACCCAAACTTGATAATCCATTTAGTATTCGACACATGAAACATATCAGGTTTGAAAAAATAAGTCATAGACCTTAAGTTCATGTTCTTTTTCTAATGATGTATGGTGAAGTTTTCATAGTGTTTTTTAAATCAATACTAACTCATGTGTCTATACTTGTTCTTTAGCATGCATTCATGTTGTCTAACACATACAAGAAAATCATGGCATAGTTGATCATGGAAGAACTTAAACACTAAAGTAGATTATATCATGACTAAGTACTTTAACACATGAATACCATAAAAATCACTAGCCAAGGGATAATATTTTCATAAGATCTAAAATAATGGAGCTCAAAGCATTTAATTCGAATTTTCCATAACCATCCATGTGAATGACAATTTTTCCTTTGGTCATGGGTTTGGAGCACCAAATATCAACCTCCCATGTTGATAGATGCTCCCCCTCAAATAATGCTTATACAATTCTAAATATTGAGGTTTTAGGTACCCAAATTTTGGGACCTACTGAACCTTCAATCAAAGACTTTGACACCCATGCTTTAGTCATTTTCTTTTTAACTTTTTGAACCCTAGAATCATTTGATGGTCTAAATTGGGTTCTTGACATTAATGATACAAAGGTTGGTTCTTTAGGTCGGTAACCTATACTGGCCTTGTTATAAACCGCCTTTTGTGAGTTTAGTACCATGTCTAAGGTTTTTGAGCCAATTGAAAACTTCTCAAGAATATTCTTGAGGTTTTCAACTTTACTCTTCAAATCCTTATTTTCATCCTCAAGAGACTTATCATGCATAACATCAATTACCTCATCCTTAGAGGTTTTCAATTTTTCTACTTCAAATTTCAATGACTTAATCTTATTCTTTAATTTCTTTAACAACTTAGTTAAGCATGCTATCACTCTAGAGCACTTATCTAACTCGGGAGAAATTACTCCATCATCATCCGAAGATGATGAAGGCGCGGTTGAGGAGCTTCTTGATTCGTTGTCACTCTCCTCGGTTGATTCTTCTAAGGCCATGAAGGCCATATGGCAGTGAGTGCTCTTCTCCTCCATTTCCTTTTTCCTCTCCTTCTTTCAGTCACCTGCCAATAAAGCAATCCCTTTCTCCTTGGGGCTTTGGTTAGCAAGTTCGTGTAGTTCCATTTCACAAAATAAATCTTCTAACTTAATAATTGACAAGTCCTTGGAAACCTTGTAGGCATCCACCATGGATGACCACAAGGCATTCCTTGGAAAGGCTTTTAAGATATACCTCATAAGGTCGTGGTTCTCGACCTTTTCATCAATGGAGTGGAGACCATTCAATATCTCTTTGAATCTACCGTGAAGTTCACTTACTGTTTCACTCTCCTTCATGGAGAGATTTTGGATTTGGTTGAGGAACAAGTCCCTCTTGACTATCCTTGAGTCTCGGGTGCCCTCATGAAGCTCAATGAGCTTGCTCCAAGGATCTTTAGCACTTGTAAAGGGACTCACCTTGATCAACTCCTCCTTGGTCATCCCGCATTGCAATGTGACCACAGCTTTGGCATTTGCTTCACTCTTTCTTATTTGCTCAGTCGACCAACTTGAGAAGTCAAGATCTTTTCCTTCAACATCTCTTGGAGAGATGAAACCTTCTTTGACCGAGAACCATATGCTCATGTTTGTCTTCAAATAAAACTCCATCTTCGATTTCCAATATTGAAAATCTGTGTCGTCGAAGAGTGGAGGTCGGTTTGTGCTCATTCCTTCTCTTCCAGCCATCATGTTGACTCTCGGATGTTAATCCGCTTGTACAGAGCCCCAAGCTCTGATACCACTTGTTGGAACTTGGATGGCTAGAGGGGGGGGGGGTGAATATAGCCAGACACCAAATCTTCTTTCACTTTTGAACTTATCTGCACTTAAGTTAGCCGCAGCGGAAGTAATACAAGTATAACAGCAGAAACAGAAATGCAGTAACTGAAAACCAAACTGCTAGTAGGAGCCCTAGAGCCAATTATGTGATGATTGACTAGGGACATTTTGTATCATATTCTATAAAGGCATGTTTGGTTATTATACTTACTTTGTATTCTGTGCCGAATGACTAAGTATAATAATGTCCTTGTGTAGTAGGTTCCTATCTACATTATATCGATTGGTTGAATCGATAGTGAGATAATGTAGAGAACACTACACTAAATTATTCCTAGTCAAGCATCAATTATTCAGGGACAATATTGATGCATGGAGACTAGCATGTAGGTCAACTGATGACTTGAGCTCACAAGTCATGGATATGTGATATCAAGTTGACACATGAGTATATATTGGAGAATGTGTACTGAATGACCTGCCATGAGAAAGTTTCGTAGATTGTCATATGAGTGTCATAAACTTTCTCATGTGACTATTGGTATGAATAGTCCTTAGACCTGAAGTCACTATGGTTCCCTACATAAGGAGTTATGTACTTTGGTATCGTCAAACGTCACCCGTAACAGGGTGGACTATAAAGGCGATCACTGGGTATGTAATGAATTATACGGAAGGATGTGAGTGATGTAGATGGGATCTATCCCTCCCATATGACGGGAGTAATATCTGTGGGCCCCTTGATCGAGTAGGACTACTGAAACGCATGGCCATGCTCAAATGAGTCAATATGGGATATTGAGCTCATTTGTTTGAGTGAGTCTACTCGGGGATCAAGTAACACAAGATTGATTGGGGATGACACGGTCTATGCCTCATTGGTTGTAACGCCCGCTTTTTTTTTTCTTTTGACCACCATAAAGCGGCGTTACGTTAACATACTTAGGGCATGTAGACATCATAATGCAGCGGAAAACTTTAAACTTACACCTACATGTACTTTGTACCATTCCTAACATCATAACATACCTAGCATCATGTCATATTTTAGCATCATGTCATACTTAGCATCATGTCATACTTTAGCATTCTGTCATACTTTAGCATCATGTCATAGAGTCATAGTCATATTCAAGTACTTAGTAGTAAAGGTAAAGTTCTATCATAAGACAAGCAACATATGGTCTCTTGGCCAAGTCACTATCACACACATTCTGCAATGCCCTCCTGCTGCTTCCTTACTGTTCCTTTGCATGATCTACGGTATAAGAAAATAAAACTATAAGCACACAGGCTTAGTAAGACTCTTTCCTACTCATTAAAACCATCCGTCACTTAATCATAAACATATGAAACATTAGCACACTTAGCGCTTTACTTAGAACATCATCCTTAACATCACTTAGCATTCATTGGACATGTCATGGACATAGCTTCATCCCATTCATAGCATGGCATAACATAACCGTAAACATTCGGGTATGGCATAATACTTGACATCACATAAACATCGTAAACATTCATAGCATGGCATAGTACTTGATATAGACATAAACATCGTAAACATTCATGGCATGGCATAGTACTCGATATAGACATAAACAAAATCATGGCATAAATCTAATTACAATCATGACATCCCCTACTAGAATGAGCATGAACAAAATAATGGCATTCTAACGTAACATAACATAATTAAACCATGGCATCCTAAACTAACATAATCATCAATGAACTCATGGCATCCTAACTTAGCATACACATAATTAAAGCATGACATTCTAAATTAGCATAAAATCATGGCATCCTAAACTAACATAATCATCAATGAACTCATGGCATCCTAACTTAGCATACACATAATTAAAGCATGCCATTCTAAATTAGCATAAAATCATGGCATCCTAAACTAACATGAATATAGATAAAATCATGACATCCTAAACTATCATAAACACAATTAAAGCATGGCATTCTAAACTAGCATCAAATCATGGCATACACATAAATAACATCATGGCATAAACGTAAATAATATCATGGCATAAGCTTAAATAATATCATGGCATAAACATAAATAAAATCATGGCATAAACACGAATAAAATCATGGCATAAACATAAATAAAATCATGGCATAAACATTCCTTCATAACATACTTTTTGTAAACATACTTTTCATAACATAATGCATAACATGAATGAATGCATGTGGCAATCGTGCATATATATATATATATATATATATATATATATATATATATATATATATATATATATATATATATATATATATAAGGATGCTTAATCTTGAAAACATGATTTTAACATAATCATAACTTTCATTGGGCCCTGGCTTGTACCACATTCATTCATCATATGCGCGCATCCCTAAGTAAATACGAGGTAGCTAATCTCGACCTACTAGGGTAAGGACAGCTTCATCGGTAGTCCCGAACCGTAAGGACTGTTGGGACCGGGTGCATGTCGACAAGGATACGAGTTCGTAAAATTTAAAATTTTTACGTGCAGCGGAAGAGTTTGCATAAAATAATTTCCTAAATTATTTTAACTTCGTATCTAGCATGCAACCTTATAGTGTATCGACATAATCATAAAATAAAAGTTTGCGGAAAGTAAACTAATTTACCAAGTACCTCGCGTAACTCGAAGTAAGGGACGAGATCCAACCGTAGCGTCCCTTGGAAGCTTCGCCTCTATTCGCGTCCACGCCGAGTTCTCTTCGGGATGACTTCGCAAAGTCACGAGTTTTGTGCCGACGAGAACTACTAGATTCTCTATAGGCACAACTTGAAAGATCAAGAGAAGAGTTAGAAACTAACCAACAAGAAGTAACGAAATCGTATTCCGGAAGAGAGGAGTCGCTATCCGCTTCTTTTTCTTCGTGTTCGGGTTCTCCTTCTTCTTCAATGCTCACGGCAACCCTTGCCTTGGAGTAGTTGGGCGCAGGCCCTAGAAGGTGGAAGGTGGCTGGCCTTGGGTGGAAGAAGGTGGAAGGAGCGCCGGCCCTAATCTCCTTAGGGTTGGCGCCGGCCCTAGGCAAGAAAGGGAGAAGGAGAAGATAGAGAGGGAGAGTTCCAATAATAATCACTTGATTATTTTCGTTAGGAATAAGGGCTAGCCTTTGGTTCCTTTATATAGTAGCAACTCCTTTGCTAAGTCTCCCTCTAAACCGAATTAACGGAATTAACGGAATTAGTTATAAGAAATTTATCTTATAAATTTTCTTATTGCTTATTCCATTTAAGCCTAGTCTTATTATAACCATTTATAATAAAACAAATTAGTTATCATAAGAAATTTATCCTATAAATTTTCTTATGAATTTTATTATAACTAACTTTATAATAAAACTAATTATTTATCATAAGAAATTTATCCTATAAATTCTTATGAATTAATTCCGTTTAAACCAAGTCTTTATTATAAACTAATTTATAATAAAAACTAATTCTTCTTCTCTTTAAATTATGGAATAAATTTTATAAGAAATTTATAAACTTTCTTATTATGGATAAATCAATTCATAATTGATTTTATAAAATTAAAATGAACCAACTCATGGATTATTTTAATCTTCCATAAAAGAATAAATTTCTATAAATTTTATTTATATAAATTTCTTTATACAAATTTATTTATCCATAATTTATAAAATAAATCGCGCTAGATTTATTTTATTAATTAAATCAATTAAATTGGTTTTCTCCTTTTATTTGGCCGGCCACCAAAGAGGGTTTAACACCCTCTTTGGTCGGCCAAACCCAACCCGAACCGCAGCGAATTAAACTCATTTAATTCGCCCAAAAAGCCTTCAAAAGACTTAGTCATTTTTAGCTTCCATTGCGCCTCTGACTAACTCAGATTCGACTTATTTCTCTTGATCGGAAAATCCAATTTTCAACTCGTTTTAAATCCCTTGGATTACTCGTAGTGCGTGTGACTAAATAGGCTTTCGATTTATGTTGGTCATCTATAATTAACTAATTATAGAACGATCATGAGTGGCACCTAGTAGTACATCATGATCCCCAATTAATCGAAAGATCAACGGTTTGACCTCAGAAGAAATTATTCTGAAACCCTTCAGCAGCTCTAATGAATCGTGCCCCATTCCCTTCACCACCTTATACCCACTTGGTTCAGGACACGGTCAATGGTGTCAGTTCCCACTAGGCTGACTACGTCACACCTAGCCCAAGTAATGTCTTACTCGTCCTTTGGATTTCTAATTACTCTCATGTATTTTAGAGACTCTCACTCTAAACATGATATGCTCTGGCCAGAGGCTTTGAGTAACAATCCGACGATAGGCCTGGGTATACATCTCCTCGCAAGGAGTGGTGAATCCTTTGTAGGCTGTTCAAACATCTTCGGGCACTTCGGCTTACACCCGATCATCCTGGGTCCACACCTCCTTGGAGATGCTTGCTTAAGATGTCAAAGTATAAGTCTCCATGACCAAGATGACTTGAACACCGCAAGTCAAAGGAACATCGCACTTAAGCCGCAGTAAGATCTTCATTGACATATCTACATGTAGATTCCCATATGAAGTCTTACAGCTAGTCACTCCAATGAACTAGTTCCCTTAACTAGCATCCATGTTTATCTCCGGACATCCCAATGTCACCAGCCAGTGAGAATCAGCTGATTAGAGAATAACCCATGCTAGTCTCAACAGAATTGATAGTGTCCGTTTTTATCAATTCATCGACTAGGGATATTTTCAATACTTCACATTTGCGCATTTAGAGATAATCACTAGTTGTGATCTCATCACAAATTCTCTTATGCTGTGAGTTGTATTGCGGACATTCAGTAGATGAGTTTAAGATCCCAATCAAATACACAAGCATGTATACTCAAATAGTGAATTATCATTTATTAATATAAATGTTTTACAATCATAAGGCGATTGCCTTAGGGCACTTCTCTCATATCACTAACAAGGACAGCATCATCGGTAGTCCCGAACCGTGGACAGCATCATCGGTAGTCCAGAACCGTGGACCTTACTTAGGTCCGGTACAAGCCCATAAAATAAAATAAATGCTTTCATATGCTTCTTCATTCATCATCATTCATAGCATATTCATTCGTTCATCATTCTTTCATCATCATTATGCCTTAAAGGCATCATCATGCATAGCATATTCATTCATTCATCCTACTTAACCTTCATTCATCATTTCCATTCTTAGACATGGCATAGGTACACATCATTCATGTAGCATGGCATACACACATAAGCATGACATACATTCATATCATTCGTAAGACATGGCATACGTACATATCATTCATACATCATGGCATACATACATATCATTCCTAAATCATGGCACATGTCTAAACATTCTATATTTCATGACATATAAGCTAAAGGTTTAGGTAACATGGTATTCTTCCACCTTACTTAAGCATACCTCCTAATAACCTATACCCAAGCATCTTGGTAGGGTTATCCCAGCTCTAGTCCCAGGTTAGATCCTTGGCCGAAACTTCCAGGCCATGGGGGCATGGAGAAATTCCATTAAAACCCCAAATCAATTGCTTAAACCCTACCCATACCTTACCATAGGCTATTGGGCCCTTACTTGAAATAAGTCCTAGCTTCCCACCCTAATAGGGTACTTGGCCGAAACCCATAGGGTATCTAGCCCATGTGACACATTCACATAAACACCCTTCATCTCCCTTATATCATGATAAAACCTAAAACATATACTTAGGGTTTAAAACCAACGTTACACATGGGTCTTTCATGTTGGCCGAAACCCTAGGGTACTCTAGGGTACCCCAAAAATTCCTAAAAATTATATTTACTTACTACACATCATAAGGGAACATTAATCAACATTATCAAGATTTTTGGCATAATTATAGACCCAAAAATCATGGTGGCCGAAACCCACAAACCTAGGGTTCTTGGTTTCCTTTCCTTCTTGTTGGCCGAAACCCATAGGGTCTCTAGGGTACTCCAAAAATTCCCAAAAATTATATTTACTTACTAAAAATCATAAGGGAACATTAAAAACCATTATCAGGATTTTTGGAATAATTATAGACCCCAAAATCATGGTGGTTGAAACCCACAAACCTAGGGTTCTTGGTTTCCTTACCTTGTTGTTGGCCGAAACCCATAGGGTCTCTAGGGTACTCCAAAAATTCCCAAAAATTATATTTACTTACTAAACATCATAAGGGAACATCAAAAAATATTATCAGGATTTTTGGCATAATTATAGACCCCAAAATCATGGTGGCCGAAACCCACAAACCTAGGGTTCTTGGTTTCCTTACCTTGTTGTTGGCCGAAACCCATAGGGTCTCTAGGGTACTCCAAAAATTCCCAAAAATTATATTTACTTACTAAACATCATAAGGGAACATCAAATAACATTATAAGGATTTTTAGCATATTTACAGACTTTTAAATCATGCTGGTCGAAATCCATAAACTCAAGGACCTTGGTTTTTCTTTCCTTTCAACATCTCATCCAAAAACTAACCCATATATCATGCTAAAAATCATGGAAATCATAGATAACAATTATACCACAGGTGAGGGAGTCTTACCTTGGGGTTTCTAAATTTTTAGACCTTGGATGGAGAGAAGGAAGAAGACTTGATGTCCCTTGACCACACCTAATCCTTGGATCCTTGTAAGAACTTTAGATCTTGGGTGATGGAGCCTTGGTGGAAGATTTTCCAAGGGAGAACTCTTCCTTAGAGTTTCGGCTAGAATGAGGAGGGAGGAGGGGAGCAAATGCACTTGATGATGAAGAGAAGTAACCCCCCTAACCCCCTTTTTATAGCTCCTTTAAAGAGGCAAATGAAGAGTCTTTCATGACCCTGCATCTCCTTCTACTTCTTAACCCACCTCTACTTCATTTACTCATACAAATTCCTTGCTAGGTGAGTTGGTTAAAGCCTTCATGGTTGTACAAGAGGTCCAAGGTTCAATCCTTGGCCCATGCACCTTTATTTTTATTTTATTTTCATTTTATTTAAACCTTTTCCTCTAATTTTCGAAAATCCCCTTTTTATTTCGAAAATTCCCCAACAATCACCCATAATAGGCTAATATTCCTAAATAAAATTCTTTTATATTTATATTAATTTTTACCTAATTAATACCCATTTTTGGGACCTATTTAAAGCTCATTCGTACCTAATTTCTTCATTAAAATAGGAAAAATTAGGCTAAGACTTACCCATAATCATGCTAATATGCCTAATTAAATCCTATTTATATTTATACTAATTATTACCTATTTATACTAATTATTACTTAAAATCCACCTATAATCATGGTACTAAAAACTCCACGTAAGGCTCATTAGTACTTAGTTTTCTCGACTTAAATGAGAAAACATAGGTTTTCTAGCCCAAAGTTCGTATCAATACTTCTAGCTCCTTCAAAAATTATTTAAACATGCTCAATATTTTCATAAAATATCAAAGAGAATTTTCCGGGTCATTACATTGGTCAATCTAGATATCAAGGATAGAAGGACAAGGTCATACACTATCATAGTCACGGAGGTTTAGTCGGATCTTGACTTTTCTTGTTACTTGGGTAGCAATGATGCATTGCTAGATGCCGCTCATTGTTTATGTGTCTAAAGTGTTTAGGCGCATTGCCAAAGTCGCGAGAACCTATTGGGTCACACACAAAGGACACAATGCTTCGGGAAATCTGATCGATAGACCTGAGCCTGAGTTGGGAACTCGGGAGGTCAGTTTGGGAGCCCGAGTTGGGAACTCGGGAGCCCGAGCCTGAGTTGGGAGCTCGGGGAGTCTGAGCCCGAGTTGGGGAACTCGGAGAGTCCGAGCCTGAGTTGGGAACTCGGGAGATCTGAGCTCGAGTTGGGAACTCGAGAGCGCAGGTCGGGAGCTCGGCACTCGGCAGACTGAGCTGGGAGCTCGGCACTCGGCAGACTGAGCTGGGAGATCGGCAGATTGAGTCGGGAGCTCGGCACTCGACGGAATGGGCTAAGAGCTCGGCAGACTGGGTCGGCACTCGGCAGTCGGGGCTCGACACTCGGGAGACTTGGTCGGGAGACCGAGTCGGAAGCCCGAGAGGCCCGGTCGGATTTGCATGCATGAAAGAGAAAAAAGTCTCTCTTCATTGGATGAAGAGAAGATGAAGAGTCACATGGAAAGATGTGCTCTTTATTGGCTTTAATGAAGGGAAGGCAAAGAGACAAATGACTCTTGGTATTTATGGGATGAATATAAAAGGGGTCAAGTCATTTTGAATGAACAAGCTAAGTGTTTTCCTTCTTCCCTTCTTCTCTTCTTCCTCTCCTCCCTTCTTGGCCGAAACCTTATTGTAAGGTTCTTGGTGTTTTCGAGCTACCTCAAGTTGCTAGCACTACTAAGATAGTTCTCCCGAAGTTGAGAGATTGTGTCCGTGTGGATATGAATAGAGGCACGGGCGTTTGAACGTGCAAGAGATCCGACGCATCTTGGACGAGCGGGATAAACGAAGGGCACGCTTCAAAGGTATATACAGTAGATAAATCTATTAGATAGATAGCTTTGTACATGTTTTCTTTTGCATGGATCGCTCGTGGGTTCTTGTTTCTGCTGCGTTTTTATTGTTTTGTGCCGGGAGAACCAAACACAAACCACACAGTCGCTAACAAGGATCATTTAAAAGGTTCGGGGATAACTTTCCCCTACTCTTTGGCGTGCCCGTAAGGTGGGCGATCCTTGATCGTCGACAGATCAAGCCCCGGTGAACACCGGATATCAAGCACCTCCTTCTCGGTGGAGAAACCTCTCCACAAGCTGTCTCACAGATGGATACAAGATAAGCTCACGAGACACTCGAGAAGGGAAGCTCATAAGAATGTGACAAGAACGCTTAAGCTCAAAGCAACAGAGAGCACACAAGCACCACAGCACAGCCAAACTTCTCAAGTTTCTGTCTGTTCCCTTGTTTCCGCTCCTCTACATCAGCTTCAACATAAGCTCTGCTCACCATCGCCAGCTTCAACAGCATCCACTGAGCCAGCCTGAACCCACTGACCTCCCTGAGCACTCAGTCCACTGAAGACCACCTCTCCAGCTGAGCCTCCGTCAGTCGCTAGCTACGCCAGTTGTCCGTTGAAACCTGAAATCGGTAAACAGACAAACCTGCACTAAGGAAAGCCTCCCATTGACTCTCCTCCAATGTTTGAACCATCCTTGTAAAGCCTCCACACTTCAACAGAAGCTTAGCAAAACATATCAAATGAAATCAGTAATGTATCAGAGAATTGACATAGAAAACAGACGCGATCAGAGCGTCTGACAGCGCGTTTGAATTAAAGTGATCGGTCACCGGACCGATCAAGATGATCCCAGACCGATCAGGCTCCAGCCTGATCGGTCCCCAGTGAGAAACTTGGGATCGCAAGCTCGTATGATCGGTCACACTGACCGGTCACCAGATTGGTCACCAAACCGATCCAGTAATCAGCTTGCCACAATCCCGCCTGAAATACAATGGCTGATCGGTCACCAGACTGATCAGGGTGTTGCCTGATCGGTCTGTAGACCGATCAGGATTCTCCCTGACTGATCAGGCTCCAGTCTGATCGGTCAGGGTGAGAAACCTCGTGACAGTTGATCATTCAGGCTGATCGATCAAGGTTTCTCCCTGATCAGTCACCAGACCGATCAGGAGTCGAACAGTAGGTTTGTCAACGTTACTGGAAGCTCCCTGATCGGTCACCAGACAGATCAGACATCGCTGGATCGATGTCTGGATCGGTCACCAGACCGATCCAAGTGGGAACTTCATGCCAACTTCCCTGATTGGTCACCAGACCGATCCGGGCAAGGCCAAACCCACTCTATGTCAAGAGAACTGGCTCCCAACCTCCCCTGACTCATGCTCAGTCCCTCGGACCAAGACTCCGTGCCCAGTTTCACTCACCGGGACTTCAACCTAGCTTCCCAAGCTAGGACCTGGCTTCACTCACCAGGATTTCATCACCTAGCCCTCCAAGCTAGGACTTTTCTCCTAGCCCTCCAAGCTATGACTTTTCACCTAGCCCTCCAAGCTAGGACTTTTCACCTAACCATCCAAGTTGGGACTTTTCACCTAACCCTCCAAGTTAGGACTTTTCACCTAGCCCTCCAAGCTAGAACTTTTCACCCAACCCTCCAAGTTAGGACATTTCACCTAGCCCTCTAAGCTAGGACTTTTCACCTAGCCCTCCAAGCTAGGACTTCGTGCCCAGTCCGCGACTAGGACTTAATCCCCATTCGTTTAACTTAAATCAAAACTTAAATCGGTGTCAACACCAAAACAATAATCAGGGTCAGACTGCATCAACAGGATGAAGAGTCAACCAAGTCGTGAGGGATCGAGTGCTGAGTGAATTACACTGGAGAAATCTTAGGGTTTGAGTGCTGAGGGAAATGTACTCGGGATGAGGAAATCTTAGGTTTGGGAGTAGACCAGTTGACTGGCCCTGGGGCAGTCGACTGGTATATGCCACAGAAAGATCAGTTGACTGCTAATGGGGCAGTCGACTGGTGGTGGCTGGAAATTCGAATGTTTGGCTTGCAATGGTCGACTGGCCTATGTAGTTCGCAAACTACCAGAAACATCAGTCCAATTCTGAATTTTTAGCCCAAATTCAGAAACTCATAAAAAATTCTCCAAAATCCGAAAGAATATAAAATTTTACAAGCACATTTGTTAGGAGATAATCTACCCTAGAAAAATATATTTTCATGAATAATATCAAATGTGCTTGACTTTTGGTACAAACTCTAATCTCTTCAAAAATTGTCATTTTGTATCAACTTTGAAATCCATATATGAATCCATATGTTTGCCAACTTCAACCATTACCATTTTACACATAGAATTGCTTTCACTTCCCCTTTTTTCTCATGTATTTTTAATATGACAAACCTCCCCCTCTTTTATCCTTAATCTAGATACACATACATGAACCTTCCCTTGTGCCCATATAAGCCATATCTTATCATTCAATAGCAATTCATGAATTTCAAACAACATACGCAATATCAAGCCATGATATAAAATCTCATAAAGTAATATGAAAGCATAAAATGACTTAAACATAAAACATGAAAGTAACACAAGGGCTAAAGCCCCGAAGTAGCTAAATATTACAATTCCAAAAGAAAGTGTTTGAGAGATAAAATGTAAATTCAATCCATACACTCTCAACACTAAAGCCATTAAAGAAACTCTACTTCATGTCGTCACCTAGAGGAGGAGGAGGAGGAGGAGGAGGAGGAGGGGCCTGATATGTGAGGTGCAACTGCTGTATCATCTCGAACATCTCTTGCTGCTGCATTTGCATATCCATCTGGCACTGCTGGAATGTATGAAAATCCTCCCTCACCGGACTGGAGCTAAGAGAACTGCTCCTGTGTAACTCCTCCAACGGTCTCCTCATCATCATCTGAGCTCGAAGAATCAGGACGATGACGCCAGATGATTTCCCCCTCATGCTTCTCGAGCCCAGCTAAAGAGAGCTGTCAAGATCCTATTTGGTCATAGTCCTTAGATAACTCATGAATTTTACCCTTGTCGACTCTGACCCCTCTAGACCTAAAGAATTCGGTCAAGACATGACCGAATGACATGTATAACTTCTTATTGATATCGTGGGAGAAGTAAGTAATGGATGCAAAAACCTGGCAGGCTATGTCGATGTCCAGTCTCCTCTCTAGGGCATACATCATCACCAAGTGGGGAAGTCGAATCCTCGATCGCCCCTTGGTGACAATAGGAAGAATGCAATCTAGGACAACCTTAGCTTCAAAAATACGATCCCTAGGACATCGAGGTCTACCAAAATAATGCCGGTGGATTTGATCTATGGTGACACCTGGTAAGGTTAGAGGCTCAACAACCGTGGGGAAACATGTAAACTGGCTATTTGACACTCTACACCCTAAGAATGCTCGCAACACTCAGGTGTGATTGGAATGGTAACTCCTTACACTATTGACTCGTATACATCATTCTGGGCACCAACAGATGTAAGGTTCACATATAATTCCTTACATAGGTCAAAATTAATGAAGTGTTGGCAATAAACCAGTTGTTCCAACCTAAAGTACGCAATGATCTCAATGATGGGAGGAATCTCCTGGAAATATGATCGGTTGAGATAGCAGCAATTCATTAAGATGAAGACCGCACTCTCAAACACTTTCCAACACTCATCGGACCTAAACCGAGGTCCCTCCAGGTCTCCTTGACCCTTGGTGAGATGATCCCTCACCCTTTTGCCTTTTATGTGCAACCCTAACACAAGGCACACCAATGCATATACCCACATGATCCTATAACAAGAGAAAACAAGGAACATTAAGCAAAATAAGCCAAATTAGTTCCAAATCATGAATTAAATGGGAAAAATCAAACTATGAAGGTATTACCGTTTTCCCACTCGCTTCATGATGAGACTTGATGAAGATCAACTTGAAAGGAGAAGTTTCACTAACCCTAGATTTGGATCTAGGGTGGGAGGAGACTAGAGAAGTGGTTTTTAGGGCTTGGGAGGGCCTTAGAACAAGAGAGGAGGTCGGGGCAGAGAAGATCTCGCAGGGGATGGCACGCAAAACCCTAGGTTTTGGCCACCCCGTGCGGCTATTCTTATTTAAACCCACGCTTACCAGTCGAGGGGCAGTCGACTGCGAAACTGATCAGTAAGATCAGTCGATTGCCCCAAATCCTATTTTCCATTTTGCACTAGACCAGTCGACTGGCACTGAACCAGTCGACTGGTACACTGATTTTAAGTTTCCAGTCCTAATTTCAGAAATGCATAACTAATTCCACAAATCTCAAAAAAATTTGAAATTTCGTGGAGCGATTTATGGAGCCTATGTTTACTTGGAAAAAAATATATTTTCAAACAAACCTACTCCGGATCCCAAGATTGGCACGAACTTCAAAACTACCTAAATTGTGTAATTGAAACTTAGCCAAAAGTTCTAGTTTAGACCTCTCCTTGGTGTATCATCCCATTCCTAACCATAATACATTCCTAGTACTGAATTATATGGCGTTTATACATTAAAACCAAATTTCTACCAAATATAATCTTATTTTCATCTTTTCCTTCATAAGTCTCCTTTTAGTGTGCCAATTTCCTAGGATTAAGTGTCACCTTAGTCTTCCAACCCTTTGGCACACTCCATAGTCCATCTAATCTCCTAGGAGAAACCCTCCTGAGATCCATTGGCCATGAATCCTATTGTGACTTCTAGAGCTCTCCCTTGAGCTCGTAGCCCTAATCACTTCCCTAGATGACTCATTTACAATTGTAAGACCACACCGGTGTTCTTCCGGTGCTTCTTGACCTTCAACTGTCACTCTTTTGACTTTATATACCTTTTTCTTGGTCAATTCTTTCTTTTCCCCTTTAAATGGCTTTTCCTTGCCATTTTTGGTCTTTCCTCTCTCATAATCATAGGGCATCTTTGAATATGATTTTTTACTAACATTTGACCCCCTAGATTGGTATCCTAGTCCCGACCTACCATTTCTAAGGTGTTGGTCGTTTGGCCTTATGCTTAATCCCTTGGACCCCCTAATGACTTTATTTAGGTTCTTTTCTAATTTATCAAGTCTGCTCTTAAAACTTGATTTTCCTTTTCTAAATTCCTAACCTTAGTATTACTATATCCATTTTGATCATTCCTAGATCTACCCATTTTTCTAGGCATGTACCTCCCTTTCTTAGGGTTGATGCCTTGATCCTTAGGTCTAGAAACCCTAGATTTATCATGAAACATAGATTCTTTGGTATTTTGACACACAATATTATTTCTATTTCTTTCATGATACTTAAAGCCAAACGTACACATAGGCAAGCAATCATTATTATTTCTAGCATTCATAAAAGCATTTGAAGTATAAGTAAAGTTAGGGATTACCTCCCTTACCCTTGTAGCTCCCCCTTAACATGAGTTCCTTTTCTTCTCAACTTTTTCCCATCTTCTTAAATGCTCCATCTTCTTGAGCTCTCCTTTTCTTGGACATTGAGTGTGATAATGTCCTAGCTCCCCGCAAGTATAGCACCTAATGTGCTTCTTTTCTTTCTTTTCCCTACAACCCACATTAGAATTAAAATGAATTGAGTTGGGTTTAGGGTTTACCTCCCTTTTACCTAATGGACACTTGTCCTTGTAGTGCCTCTTCTTGTTGCACCCAAAGCATATGATATGATCCTTTGTTTTGCTTTGGTAGAGGTTGGAGGTTTTTCTTATTTCGGTATTGATGAGAGTCTTTCCTCCCCCTCAATCCTCGAAGTTGACACCTCTTCTTCTTCTCTTGATGAGGTGGATGATCTTTCACTTGATTGTGCCTCTTCACTTGATGAGGTTGACAACTCTTTTCCTTCTTGGTCTTCTTGGACCATTGAACTTACTTCTTTGGGCTTTTCCACTATTTGAGCTTGTGTAGGGTTCTCACGACATTCTTCCAACTTATTCCACAACTCATATGCATTTTTATACTCACCTACACCACTCAAAATATTATTCAGCAAAATATTAAATAATATATCAATTACCTTTTTATTTGCCCTAGATTGTGCTTGGTGCTCCTTAGTCCAATATCTAGGTCGGAGCTTTTTCCCATGCTTGTCTCTTGGACTCTCGAATGATTCTTCTAGCACCACCATGCATTCCCAATCCATTCCAAGCCAAGTCTTCATTCTTTTCCTCCAATAGTCAAAGTCTTCATGATTATATGGAGGTGGAGTATTGATATCATCACACAACTTGTCTTCCATCATCTTTTCCTCTAGCTTGTGCTCTTTTGGCGGTTATTCCAACAAGAGCGGACCTTCGCTTTGATACCACTTGTTAGATCGTGACCCCAAGCTAGAGGGGGGGTGAATAGTTTCTTTCGATTTTTCTACCTACAACATTAGCATGCGCAAGCGGAAATCTAATAAAACAAATGAAAACAATGTTAATGTAACCTGATTTACGTGGTTCGGAGATGATGCTCCTACTCCACGGCAGTCCGTAATGTAGCGACCCGCCTTCTCCTGCCTTGGACGGCTCGTTACTTCTGTCTACTTCTCGACTCTAATGCACGACTAAAATTGCGAAAATCTTTTTTTTTTTTTTAATCTATCTGAGAATGATATTCTAACTTAAGTAGTCATGCATAATACCATGTCACACTCTCCTTCTCAAAAACTCCTAAGATGAAACTTATTGAAGCTTTTGAAACTTGCCTCACCCAACTCACACTTCGGGTATCAGTCGACTGATACTGCATCAGTCGACTGATAGGCCTGAAGTCAGAATTTCGGGGTTCGACATTTGCTTCAAAGCTCCACCAAACCTATACTTTCGAGCCATATAGCACCATGACACCATTTCTATACTCTATGCCAGTTTTCAAATCAATTTAGCCAATCAAAACGAATCCATAAACTTGAAATAGGGACTTTTGCAGAAGAAAATAAACTATTCAAGTTATATGAACTTTAACAATAAAGTTTGTACCAATCTTGACTCCTATGTATTCATAACACCAAATACATGTTCTATAACCTTGCCAAAGCATTGTGAAATGTGAATGCAACTTTTCTAAACATATTTAAGAAGTAAAAACTTGATTCAAGGAGAAATTGATACTATCATGGCACATGCATCTATTTCTCTAACAAAGTATCAATATCTCTAATTACTCACATTTCTACTCATCCAAAGCAATCATAAGAATATGTAGGCTAAAAGAAATAACATGGAATCTATACTCTAAGAAATTGAGTATGTAAAACTATCCAAAAACTTATATGTTCGCTAACTCCATAAAACAAGAACTTGAAATCTGAATAAACTATAACATTGTAGTTTAAATAGTTAAATTGTCTCGTCTCAAAGATCTCTCCAAAATCAGCCACCACACACACTTTACTCAGCACCGCCTCGTCGCCTTACTTCAGAATTGCTTGCCTTTACCTTTATCTGCAGTAAGAGGAAATGCAACTAGTAAGCAAAAAGCTTAGTAAGTACTATCTAGCTCACAAAATCTCGAAATGTGCAAACATGCTTTTGAACAATATGAAAATCATATGAGGTACTTATATGCTTGAAAGAAAACTATGAACATGTATAACTCAAAAAGGCATGCATACTCAAGCATTAATAAATCTCGATTTACTTTTCTTGGCTCAACTTGAAACTTTAGCTATTCTTTAACTTTTTGAAAACTCTTTAAACTTTAGAAACTTTGCTAAAGCATATACTTGAAAATAATAATCACTTGGATCCACTGAAGACGTAAGTACCATCTGATGCGCGTTCCCTAAAAGGTTGGGGTAGCGAGCCACCAATCCTAATAGAGCAGACCTTGGTCTACCAGGGCCAAGACCTTGGAATTGGACACCTGTATTTCTTTAACGACGCCCTTGGATGCCGGGTACTGGCCTTATAAAATAAAATAGCTTTTCTTTCTTTTCTTTCTTATCTGTAAATGCCTTGGCATTTTCTCGAGCACCTTGCGTGCTAAAATCCCTAAGTCTTGACTTTTGGGGATTTCATAAGGCCTTGGCCTTTTCTTTTCTTATCTTTAACTTCTCTTTTCTTTTCTCATAACTTTACTTAGCCCTAATCTCATATAGGGTGCTTAATCAACTTATACAAATATATAATGAACTAATATCACATGCCAAAGAATCATAAACTAAGGAAACTATCTCTTTTAAAACTTTTAAAGGAAATTCTCACGGAAAACCCGCCTCTTACTGCAGGTGAGCAGTACTTACATTGATATCTTGGACTTACAACCAAGATTGACGTATAGGACTCGGGAGAAACTTGAGATCTCGGAGAATTCTTCGCGCCTACGCGTTCCTCTCGTCGCAGGGATCCCGAATATAGGAATATCTCTCGGAGGAGAGCCTTGGCCGGCCCTCTTGGCCTTGGTGTTGTTTCGCCCAAGAGAGGAGAGGGGAAGGGTCGTGCGGCTAGGGTGAGGAAGAGAGAAAACTAAAAAATCCAATTTCCTCTCTTAACTTATCTATTTATATTTATGGGGCGGATTGACCTAACTACACCTTATCTATTGTTTCGCCCAGTTTATTTCAACAAAACCAACCAGCCCAGCTGGTCACGCCGCGCCTGGTCATGTTGCTGGTCGCGGGTTCGAACCCCCCTGTTGCCCTTAAACGTTTTTCTTTTTTTAAAAA
The DNA here is from genome assembly GCA_024364735.1 of Boesenbergia rotunda. Taxonomy (NCBI): domain Eukaryota; kingdom Viridiplantae; phylum Streptophyta; class Magnoliopsida; order Zingiberales; family Zingiberaceae; genus Boesenbergia; species Boesenbergia rotunda. The sequence continues at coordinate 4,536 of JAGFNQ010003177.1, read as the reverse complement.
TACTAAACGGACTCGGAAAATTCCATAAAATTATTCTAAAAATTTCTAAAAATATCTAGAATATTTCTAAACTATTTTTAAATAATTCTAAGGACTTTAAGAACTAAAAATGGGAATTTTGGGGCGTTACAATCCCCCATACCTTATAAAAAGTTCGTCCTCGAACTTTGAATAATTCTGGATATCTCTCTCTCATGCTGTCCTCACGTTCCCAAGTAGTCTCTTCATGCTTTTGATTCTGCCAGATGACCTTCACTAGTGGCACTTCTTTGTTTCTTAATCTTTTAACTGCTTTGTCCACTATCTGTGTCGGTCTGCTCTCATAACTAAGATCTTCTTGGATCTGTACTGACTGAGGCTGAATCACTTGGCTAGGGTCGTGAATACACTTCTTTAGCATGGAGACATGGAATGTACTGTGGATAGCTGACACATCCTCTGGCAAGTCCAGCTCATAGGCTACCTTCCCAACTCTCTTTATAATCTTGTAGGGTCCTATGTAGCGAGGACTCAGCTTGCCCTTTTTGCCAAATCTCATCACTCCCTTCATAGGGGCGACCTTGAGAAATACTGAATCTCCAACTTGGAATTCAAGTGGCCTACGGCGTGTGTCAGCATAACTTTTCTGTCTACTCTGGGCAGTCTCAATCCTCTGGCGGATCGTCTGGATAGCCTGAGCGGTCTCATCTATAAGCTCAGTCTGGCTGCCTAGTCCTGACTCCATCTCTTTCTTCTCACCAGCTTCTTGCCAACATATGGGTGATCTGCATTTCCTGCCATACAATGCCTCATAAGGTGCCATCCTGATGGTGGCATGATAGCTATTGTTGTAGGCAAACTCAGCTAAGCATAGAAATTTGCACCAACTACCTTTAAAGTCCAACGCACAAGCCCTGAGCATGTCTTCTAAAATCTGATTTACTCTCTCTGTTTGTCCATCTGTCTGGGGATGGAAAGCTGTACTGAACTGAAGTCTGGTGCCTAGGGTATCGTGAACACACCTCCAAAAATGGGAGATGAACCGCCCATCTCTGTCAGAAACGATCGACTTCGGAACTCCGTGAAGCCTGATTCTTCTTTCACGTACAGCTGTGCTAACTGCTCTACCGAATGCGATAACTTGATGGCTAGGAAGTGGGCAGACTTGGTCAATCTATCCACTATCACCCATATTGCATCGTGTCCATGGGTGGTTCTTGGAAGACCTGTGATAAAGTCCATGGATATTTCTTCCCACTTCCACTCTGGAATGGGAAGTGGCTGTAGAACTCCTCCTGGTCTCTGGTGTTCTGCTTTGACCCTCTGGCAGGTCAAGCAGGTACTGATATATCTGGCCACGTCTTGCTTGAGTCCAGACCACCAGAATCTTTTCTTTAAATCTTGGTACATCTTGGTAGAACCAGGATGCATAGAGTACGGGGTACTGTGGGCTTCTTCTAAAATATTCTTTCTTAGTTCCTCATCATTGGGGACGCAAAGGCGGTCTCCAAGATAGAGGATGCCACTGTCTGATACTCGAAACTCTGAATTTTCTGCCTCTTGGATCTCCTGCTTGATCTTCTGGATCTCTGGGTCTTGATCTTGCTTTTCTTGTATATCTATAAGCAGGGTTGACTCTAGGGTCAATGCAGAAAATTGCCCAATTATCACCTCGACTCCAAAATCCTTTATTTCTTTCTGAAGTGGTAGAGACAGTGATGATAGGGACATCAGTGCTGCACAGGATTTTCTGCTCAGTGCATCTGCCACTTTATTAGCTTTACCTGGGTGGTAGAGGATTTCACAGTCATAATCTTTGACCCACTCTAGCCACCTGCGCTGCCTCATATTCAGATCTTTCTGAGTGAAGAAGTACTTCACTGATGGTCTGTGAAGATTCTGCACTGCACTCCATACAGGTAGTGTCTCTAGAGCTTCAGTGCAAAAACCACAGCTGCTAGCTCAAGGTCGTGGGTAGGGTAATTCTTCTCATAGTCCTTGAGCTGTCTGGAGGCATATGCTATTACTTTACCGTCTTGCATGAGGACAGCTCCAAGGCCCATCTTGGATGCATCACTGTAGATGTCAAAGGCCTTATCACTCTCTGGAACAGTCAGGATGGGAGCACTAGTCAATCTTTCTTCAGTTCTAGGAAACTGTGCTCGCATTTATCTGACCACTCAAACTTCTGGTTCTTTCTGGTCAGGGCTGTGAGTGGAGAGGCTATTCTGGAAAAGTCCCCCACAAATTTTCTGTAATATCCTGCCAGGCCTAAGAAGCTTCTGATTTCACTGGCATTCTTGGGTCTACACCAGTTGCTGACTGCTTCTATCTTGGCTGGATCAACTTGAATGCCTTCTTTGGATACAATGTGACCTAGGAAGGTCGCCTCATCTAGCCAAACTCACACTTTGAGAATTTTGCATAGAGCTTCTCCTGCTGAAGGATCTGCAGCACTATCCTCAAGTGTGTAGCATGGTCCTCTGGAGTTTGCGAGTATATGAGAATATCATCAATAAATACAATGACGAATTTATCGAGATACTCCCTGAAGATGTGGTTCATCAGCTCCATGAAGACTGCTGGAGCATTGGTTACTCCAAAAGGCATTACTACAAATTCATAGTGGCCGTATCTTGTCCTGAAGGCCGTCCTGGGGAATGTCACTTTCTTTAACCTTCAGCTGATGATACCCAGAACGCAGATCTATCTTCGAGAACACTGTAGCCCCTTTGAGTTGATCAAATAAATCATCTATTCTAGGAAGGGGGTACTTGTTCTTGATGGTTACCTTGTTCAGAGCTCGGTAGTCTATGCACATTCGCATGATCTATCTTTCTTCTTGACAAACAGTACAGGAGCTCCCCAGGGTGAATGACTAGGGCGGATGAAACCCTTGTCAAACACTCTTGCAATTGTTCTTGTAATTCTTTCAGTTCTGCTGGTGCCATGCGATAAGGTGCCTTCGAAATTGGGTTGGTTCCTGGGCCCTCAATTTCAAATCAATTTCCTGATTGGGAGGGAGTCCGGGTAACTCTTCAGGAAAATCCTTAGGATAGTCACAGACTACCCTCACTTCTTCTCTCTTCAATCCTTCTCCTTGGACTGCATCCACTATATGAGCTAGAAAAACCAAAGCACCCCTTCTCTAACATTCTCTGAGCTTGTAAGGTAGATAGGAACCTATTTATCTTTCTCCTTGGGTCTCCAATAAACTCAAATGAAGGTTCTGCTTCTGGTGTGAACTTGACTTTTCTCTTGCGGCAGTCTATAGAAGCATTATACTTGCTCAAGAAGTCCATTCCTAAAATGACATCGTAATCCTTCATCTCAAGGACTAACAAGTCACTGTAGAGCTCTCGGTTGGAAATCTAGATTGATACTACCCTTAGCCTCTCAGTAGAGGCCATTACTTCCCCTGACGGTAAGGTTGTTAAGAACTTCATCGTTCAACCTTTCTGGTGGCCTTTATACTGTTTAAGTAATGCTCAGTGATCAAAGCACTACTTATTAGTTCTTCGGAGGTTTGCAGCCTCTTAACACCGCTAGCCCCCTTCAACGCTATCTCAGGCCTTAACATCTTGAGCATTAGCCTAACTATCTCTTTTTCTGTGCTAACTAGCTCTGGGCACAGATGAGCTAACCGCTTAAACATCTTCACTGCTTCATCCACGGATAGTTCTCCTTGTCTGAACTCCGTGAATTCATCATAATGCTTGTTGGTTACTTGCATGTGAAAGTATTCTTCGAAGAACTCAGTCTCGAAGTCGGCCCATGTCATCTGGCTGACATTTCTCTTGGCCTTGACTCTCTTCCACTATATTCTAGCATCTCCCGTAAGGCAGAAAGATGCACACTTTATCTTCTCTACCTCATGCCAGTCCAGTAGCCCTACTATTCTTTCCAACGTTTTGAACCATGCTTAAGCATCCCATGGTTTGCTTGTGCCTGGGAAGTTCCCTGGCTTCAGTTTCTCCTACTGAATGAGGTACGCTTCTTGCCTTACTCCCCTTGCCGAACTACAGATGTAATCGATGGGTCTTCGATCACAACTGGTGCCACTACATTCGCCACCGGCGAGGTAATAATAACGACCTGCTGTTAGCCATCCTAGTGGCAATAACTTGCTGTTGTTCTGCTAACTGTCTCTGTAACTGAGCCACCACGTCTAAGAGATTTGGTGGGGGTACTGACTCTGTTGCCTCTTGCCCTCTAGGAGCTTGCTCCTCGTTTTGGGCCTTTCTAGGACGTCCTCAAATGTATAACTTAACACTTAATGGTAATGTTCCCAAACTTGCTTTAGGATATAACAAGACCTTGGTCTTGATTCTTATCTCATTTCTTAGTCCTAGAACTCGTTCTAGGGCTTAGTAAGACCTTGGTCTTACTCAAAACTTTTATCAAGCACCTTGCGTGCCATAATCCCAAAACTTACTTTTGGGCAAATCAAGTAAGTACTTAAGCATTTCTCTAATATCCATTCTAGGGATTAAACATGATTCCGTGATACTAAGGTATTAAACATGCTTCCTTGTTCTATGCACATATGAGTAAGTT